>CM064489.1:36310955-36880145 GCA_032716605.1 Paralithodes platypus | reverse complement strand
ATGTCGCTATCTGAATCTATTTTCTCCCCATTTTGATATCGTCTGCGAATTTACTTATCTTACTAGATATACATAAATTAAGGTCATTTATGTATATAACAAACAACAGAGGACCTAATACAGATCCCTTGGGGGCACCAATTTTGACTGCCTCCGATTCTGACTTAACACCATTTATGATGACTCTCTGCTTCCTAGCAATTAGCCATGCCCTAATCCATCCCAACAACGCCCCACTTATTCCATGGGCCTCAACCTTTCTCATCAATCTCTGCCCCTGTGTTGTCGTCAGATCGCTCCAGCTACCCCCGTGACATTATCAGCCCCTTCCAGCCACCCCTGTGACGTCATCATCCCTCTCTAGCTGCCCCTGTGACGTAATAAGCCCCCTCCAGCCACCCCTGTGACGTCATCAGCCCCCTCCAGCCACACCTGTGACGTCATCAGCCCCTTCCAGCCACCCCTGTGATATCATAAACCCCTCCTTCGCCCCCGTGACGTTATCAGCCCCATCCAGCCGCCACTGTGACTTCATCAGCCCCCTCCAGCTGCCCCTGTGACGTCATCAGCCCCCTCCAGCTGTCCTTGTGACGTAATCAGCCCCCTGTGTGTCATCAGCCCTCTACAGCCACCCATGTGACGTCATCAGCCCCCTGTGATTTCAACAGCCCCCTTCAGCCACCCCTGTGACGTCATCAGCCCTCTCTAGTTGCCCTTGTGACGTCATCAGCCCGCTCCAGCTGCACCTGTGACGTCATCAGCCCCCCTGTGACGTCATCAGCCTCCCTGTGACGTCAATAGCCCTTTGTGACGACATCAGCACTCACCAGCCACCCCTGTGACGTTAGCAGCACCCTCCAGCCGCGCCTGTGACGTCATCAGCCCCCTCAAGCCACCCCTGTGATGTCATCAATCCCCTCCTGCTGCACCAGTGACGTCATCAGCCCCCTCCAGCCACCCCTGTGTTGTCGTCAAATCCCTCCAGCTACCCCTTTTACATCATCAGCCCCCTCCAGCCACCCCAGTGACGTCATTGATCCCTATCTAGTTGCCACTGTGACGTCACCAGCCCCCTGTGACGTCATCAGCCCCCTCCAGCCGCCCCTGTGACGTCATAAGCCCCCTCGATACCGCCCCTGTGACGTCATCAGCCCCCTCCAGCCGCCCCTGTGACGTCATCAGTCCCCTCCAGCCACACCTGTGACGTCATCAGCCCCCTCCAGCCGCCCCTGTGACGTCATCAGTCCCCTCCAGCCACACCTGTGACGTCATCAGCCCACTCCAGACTGTGTTGTCAAATCCTCCAACTGCCCCTGTGACGCTCATCAGCCCCCTGTGACGCTCATCAGCTCCCTGTGACATCATCAGCTTCTCCAGCCATTTATATGACGTCATCAGCACCCAAGTAACTTTATCAGACCCCTTCAGTCGCCCCTGTGACATCATCAGTCCCCTCCAGCCACACCTGTGACGTCATCAGCCCACTCCAGACGCCCCTGTGTTGTTGTCAAATCCTCCAACTGCCCCTGTGACGCTCATCAGCCCCCTGTGACATCATCAGCTTCTCCAGCCATTCATATGACGTCATCAGCACCCAAGTAACTTCATCAGACTCCTTCAGCCGCCCCTGTGACATCATCAGCTTTCTCTAGCTGCTCCTGTGACATCATCAGCCCCCTCCAGCCACCCCAGTGACGTCATTGATCCCTATCTAGTTGCCACTGTGACGTCATCAGCCCCCTCCAGCCGCCCCTGTGACGTCATCAGTCCCCTCCAGCCACACCTGTGACGTCATCAGCCCACTCCAGACGCCCCTGTGTTGTTGTCAAATCCTCCAACTGCCCCTGTGACGCTCATCAGCCCCCTGTGACGCTCATCAGCTCCCTGTGACATCATCAGCTTCTCCAGCCATTTATATGACGTCATCAGCACCCAAGTAACTTTATCAGACCCTTTCAGTCGCCCCTGTGACATCATCAGTCCCCTCCAGCCATACCTGTGACGTCATCAGCCCACTCCAGACGCCCCTGTGTTGTTGTCAAATCCTCCAACTGCCCCTGTGACGCTCATCAGCCCCCTGTGACATCATCAGCTTCTCCAGCCATTCATATGACGTCATCAGCACCCAAGTAACTTCATCAGACTCCTTCAGCCGCCCCTGTGACATCATCAGCTTTCTCTAGCTGCTCCTGTGACATCATCAGCCCCCTCCAGCTGCACCTGTGAAGTTATCAGACCCTGTGACATCATCAGCCCCCTCCAGCCCCCCGTGTGACGTCATCAGTCCCCTGTGACATCATCAGCCCACTCCAGTGACATCATCAACCCCCTCCAGCCACCCCTTTGACGTCATCAGCCCCCTCCAGCCGCACATGTGACGTCTTCAGCCCCTGCCAGCTGCACCTGTGACGTCATCAGCCCCCTCCAGCCACACCTGATGTCATCAGCTCATTGTGACGTCATCAGCTGCCTCCAGCAGCCCCTGTGACATCATCAGACCCCTCCAGCCACCCCTGTGATGTCATCAGCCTTCTTTAGTTATCCCTATGACTTTATCAGCTCCTTGTGACATCATCCTCCTCCAGCCGCCCCTATGTTGTGAAATCCCTCCAGCCATTCCTGTGACTTCATCAGTCCCCTTCAGCCGCCCTTGCAACGCCATCAGCCCTCTCTAGCTGCCCCTGTGCCGTCATAAGCCCCCTCCAGCTGCACCTGTGACGTCATCAGCCCCACTATGACGTCATCAACCGTTTGTGACGTAATCAGTACTCTCCAGCCGCCCCTGTGATGTTATCAGCATCCTCCAGCCGCCACTGTGATGTCATCAGCCCCCTCCAGCCGCCCATGTGACGTCATCAGCCCCTGTGACGTCGTCTATCCCCTCCAGCCGCCCCTGTGTTGTCGGTAAATCCCTCCAGCTATCCCTGTGATGTCATCAGCCCCTTATATCAGCCCCCTCCAGCCACCCAAGTGACATCATCAGCGCTCGTTAGCATACCTTGTGACGTCATCAGCCCCATGTGACGTCATAAACCCTCTCCGGCCACCCATGTGACGTCATCAGCCCCCTCCAGCCTCCTCTTCGACGTTATCAGCCCTCTTTAGCTGCCTCTTTGACGTCATCAGCCTCCTGTGACGTCATCAGCCTCCTGTGACGTCATCAGCCCCCTCCAACCACCCTTGGGACATCATCAGCCCCCTCCAGCTGCACCTGTTACGTCATCAGCCCTCTCCAGTCACCCCAGTGACGTCATAAAACCCCCCCAGTCGCCCCTGTGACATCATCAGCCCTCGCCAGCAGCCCCTGTGACGTCATCAGCCCTCTGCGACTTAATCAATAACCCCTTCAGTCGTCCCTGTGACGTCATCGGCCCTCTCTAGCTGCTCCTGTGACGTCATCAGCCCCCTCCAGCTGCACCTATGATGTCATCAGCCCCCCTGTGACGTCATCAACATTTTGTGAAGTCATCAGAACTTTCCCGCCGCCCCTGTGACGTTATCAGCACCATCCAGCCGCCCCTGTGACGTCATCAGCCACCTCCAGCCGGTGAAGTCATCAGCCCAGTGACATCATTAGCTCCCTCCAGCCACCCCTGTGACGTAAACAGCCCCTTCAGCCACCACTTGACGTCATCAGTCCCCTCCAGCCACGCCTGTGACGTCATCAACCCCCTGTAACGTTCATCAGCCACTTCCAGCCGCCATTGTGATGTCATCAGCCCCCTCTAGCCACACCTGTGACATCATCAGCACCCTCCAGTCGCCCCTGTGTTGTCGTCAAATACCTCCAACTACCTCTGTTACATTAGTAGCCCCCTCCAGCCACCCCTGTGTCGTCATCAGCCCCCTGTGATGTCATCAGCCCCCTCCAGCCACCCCTGTGACGTCATCAGTCCCATCCAGCCACACCTGTGACATTATCAGGCCCCTCCAGCCACCCTTGTGACGTCATAAGCCCCTTCAGCCATCCCTGTGACGTCATCAGCCCCCTCCAGCCGCCCCTGTTACGACATCAACCCCTTGTAACGTTCATCAGCCACCTTCAACCACCCCTGTTACGTCATCAGCCCCCTCCAGCCACACCTGTGACGTCATCAGCCCCATGTTACGTCATTAGCCCCCTCCAGCTACCCCTGTGACATCATCAACTCCCTGTGACATCATCAGTTCCATCCAGCCACCCCTGTGACTTCAGCCACCCCAGTAACGTCATCAGCACTCTCTAGCTGCCACTGTGACGTCATAAGTCCCATGTAGTGTCATCAGCCCACGCCAGTCACCCCTGTGACGTCATCAGCCCCCTATAGCCGCACCTGTGACGTCATCAGCCCCCTCCAGCCAACCCTGTGATGTCATAAGCCCCCTCCAGCCAACCCTGTGATGTCATAAGCCCCCTGTGTTGTCGTCAAATCCCTCCAGCTGCCCTGGTGACACTCAACAGCCCCCTATGACATCGTCAGCCCCATCCAACCACTCCTGTGACGTTATCAGCCCCCTGTGACTTGACCAGCCCCCTTCAGCTGCCCCTGTGACGTCATTAGCCCTCTCTAGCTGCCCCTCTGACGTCATCAGCCCTCTCCCGCTGCCTCTGTGATGTCATCAGCCCCCTCCAGCTGCTTTTTTTGACGTTATTAGCCCTCATGTGACATCATCAGCCCTTTGTGACGTTATCAGGCCCCTACAGCCGCTCCTGTACGTCGTCAGCTCCATGTGACATAATCAGCCCCCTCCAGCCACCTCTGTGACATCATCAGCCCTCTCTAGCATCCCCTCTGACGTCATCGGCCCCTTTTGACATCATCAGCCCCCTCCAGCCACCCCTGTGACGTCATCAGCCCCATCCAGCCACACCTGTGTCATCATCAGCCCCATTTGACTTTATCAGCCCCCTGCTTCCGCCCTTGTGATGTTAAATCCGTCCAGCTTCCCCTGTGACGTCATTAGCACCCTCCAGCCACCCCTGTGACTTTATCAGCCCCTTCAGCCGCCCTTGTGACATCATTGGCCCTCTCTAGCTGCCCCTGTGACATCATCAGCCCCCTCCAGCTGCACCTGTGACGTCATCAGCCCACCTGTGAAATTATCAGCCCTTTGTGAAGTCATTAGTACTCTCCAGCCGCCCCTCTGACGTTATCAGCACTCTCCAGCCGCCCTTGTGACGGTATCAGCACCCTCCAGCCACCCCAGTGATGTCATCAGCCCTCTCTAGCTGCCACTGTGACGTCATCATCCCCATCCAGCCACCCCTGTGACGACATCAGCACTCTCCAGCCACCCCTGTGACGTTATCAGCCCCCTCCAGCCGCCCCTGTGACGTCGTCTGCCCCCTCCAGCCGCCCCTGTGATGTCATCAATCCCCTCCTGCTGCACCAGTGACGTCATCAGGCCCCTCCAGCCGCCCCTGTGTTGTCGTCAAATCCCTCCAGCTACCCCTTTTACATCATCAGCCCCCTCCAGCCTCCCCAGTGACGTCATTGATCCCTATCTAGTTGCCACTGTGACGTCACCAGCCCCCTGTGACGTCATCAGCTCCTTCCAGCAACCCCTGTGACGTCATAAGCCCCCTCGATACCGCCCCTGTGACGTCATCAGCCCCCTCCAGCCGCCCCTGTGACGTCATCAGTCCCCTTCAGCCACACCTGTGACGTCATCAGCCCACTCCAGACGCCCCTGTGTTGTTGTCAAATCCTCCAACTGCCCCTGTGACGCTCATCAGCCCCCTGTGACGCTTATCAGCTCCCTGTGACATCATCAGCTTCTCCAGCCATTTATATGACGTCATCAGCACCCAAGTAACTTTATCAGACCCCTTCAGTCGCCCCTGTGACATCATCAGTCCCCTCCAGCCACACCTGTGACGTCATCAGCCCACTCCAGACGCCCCTTGTTTGTCAAATCCTCCAACTGCCCTTGTGACGCTCATCAGCCCCCTGTGACATCATCAGCTTCTCCAGCCATTCATATGACGTCATCAGCACCCAAGTAACTTCATCAGACTCCTTCAGCCGCCCCTGTGACATCATCAGCTTTCTCTAGCTGCTCCTGTGACATCATCAGCCCCCTCCAGCTGCACCTGTGAAGTTATCAGGCCCCTGTGACCTCATCAGCCCCCTCCAGCCCCCCGTGTGACGTCATCAGTCCCCTGTGACATCATCAGCCCACTCCAGTGACATCATCAACCCCCTCCAGCCACTCCTTTGACGTCATCAGCCCCCTCCAGCCGCACATGTGACGTCTTCAGCGCCTGCCAGCTGCACCTGTGACGTCATCAGCCCCCTCCAGCCACACCTGATGTCATCAGCTCATTGTGACGTCATCAGCTGCCTCCAGCAGCCCCTGTGACATCATCAGACCCCTCCAGCCACCCCTGTGATGTCATCAGCCTTCTTTAGTTATCCCTATGACTTTATCAGCCCCTTGTGACATCATCCTTCTCCTGCTGCCCCTATGTTGTGAAATCCCTCCAGCCATTCCTGTGACTTCATCAGTCCCCTTCAGCCGCCCTTGCAACGCCATCAGCCCTCTCTAGCTGCCCTTGTGCCGTCATAAGCCCCCTCCAGCTGCACCTGTGACGTCATCAGCCCCACTATGACGTCATCAACCGTTTGTGACGTAATCAGTACTCTCCAGCTGCCCCTGTGATGTTATCAGCATCCTCCAGCCGCCACTGTGATGTCATCAGCCCCCTCCAGCCGCTCATGTGACGTCATCAGCCCCTGTGACGTCGTCTGTCCCCTCCAGCCGCCCCTGTGTTGTCGGTAAATCCCTCCAGCTATCCCTGTGATGTCATCAGCCCCTTATATCATCAGCCCCCTCCAGCCACCCAAGTGACATCATCAGCGCTCGTTAGCATACCTTGTGACGTCATCAGCCCCATGTGACGTCATAAACCCTCTCCGGCCACCCATGTGACGTCATCAGCCCCCTCCAGCCTCCTCTTCGACGTTATCAGCCTCTTTAGCTGCCTCTTTGACGTCATCAGCCTCCTGTGACGTCATCAGCCCCCTCCAACCACCCTTGGGACATCATCAGCCCCCTCCAACCACCCTTGGGACATCATCAGCCCCCTCCAGCTGCACCTGTTACGTCATCAGCCCTCTCCAGTCACCCCAGTGACGTCATAAAACACCCCCAGTCGCCCCTGTGACATCATCAGCCCTCGCCAGCAGCCCCTGTGACGTCATCAGCCCCCTGTGACTTAATTAATAACCCCTTCAGTCGTCCCTGTGACGTCATCGGCCCTCTCTAGCTGCTCCTGTGACGTCATCAGCCCCCTCCAGCTGCACCTATGATGTCATCAGCCCCCCTGTGACATCATCAACATTTTGTGAAGTCATCAGAACTTTCCCGCCGCCCCTGTGACGTTATCAGCACCATCCAGCCGCCCCTGTGACGTCATCAGCCACCTCCAGCCTGTGAAGTCATCAGCCCAGTGACATCATTAGCTCCCTCCAGCCACCCCTGTGACGTAAACAGCCCCTTCAGCCACCGCTTGACGTCATCAGTCCCCTCCAGCCACGCCTGTGACGTCATCAACCCCCTGTAACGTTCATCAGCCACCTCCAGCCGCCATTGTGATGTCATCAGCCCCCTCTAGCCACACCTGTGACATCATCAGCACCCTCCAGTCGCCCCTGTGTTGTCGTCAAATACCTCCAACTACCTCTGTTACATTAGTAGCCCCCTCCAGCCACCCCTGTGTCGTCATACGGCCCCTGTGCTGTCATCAGCCCCCTACAGCCACCCCTGTGATGTCATCAGTCCCCTCCAGCCACCTGTGACGTTATCAGGCCCCTCCAGCCACCCTTGTGACGTCATAAGCCCCTTCAGCCACCGCTGTGACGTCATCAGCCCCCTCCAGCCGCCTCTGTTACGACATCAACCCCTTGTAACGTTCATCAGCCACCTTCAACCACCCCTGTTACGTCATCAGCCCCCTCCAGCCACACCTGTGACGTCATCAGCCCCCTCCAGCTACCCCTGTGACATCATCAGCCCCCTGTGACATCATCAGTTCCATCCAGCCACCCCTGTGACTTCAGCCACCCCAGTAACGTCATAAGCACTCTCTAGCTGCCACTGTGACGTCATAAGTCCCATGTAGTGTCATCAGCCCACGCCAGTCACCCCTGTGACGTCATCAGCCCCCTATAGCCGCACCTGTGACGTCATCAGCCCCCTCCAGCCAACCCTGTGATGTCATAAGCCCCCTCCAGCCAACCGTGTGATGTCATAAGCCGCCTCGAGCCACCCTGTGACGATGTAGTCAGCCCCCCAGTCGCCCCTGTGACGTCATCAGCCCCCTCCAGCCACCCTTGTTACGTCATCAGCCCTCTCCAGCCACACCTGTGACATCATCAGCCCCTTGTGACATCATCAGCCCCCTCAAGACGCCCCTGTGTTGTCGTCAAATCCCTCCAGATGCCCTGGTGACACTCAACAGCCCCCTATGACATCGTCAGCCCCATCCAACCACCCCTGTGACGTTATCAGCCCCCTGTGACTTGACCAGCCCCCTTCAGCTGCCCCTGTGACGTCATTAGCCCTCTCTAGCTGCCCCTCTGATGTCATCAGCCCCCCCCCGCTGCCTCTGTGATGTCATCAGCCCCCTCCAGCTGCTTATTTGACGTTATTAGCCCTCATATGACATCATCAGCCCTTTGTGACGTTATCAGGCCCCTACAGCTGCTCCTGTACGTCGTCAGCTCCATGTGACATAATCAGCCCCCTCCAGCCATCTCTGTGACATCATCAGCCCTCTCTAGCATCCCCTGTGACGTCATCGGCCCCTTTTGACATCATCAGCCCCCTCCAGCCACCCCTGTGACGTCATCAGCCCCATCCAGCCACACCTGTGTCATCATCGCCCCATTTGACTTTATCAGCCCCCTGCTTCCGCCCTTGTGATGTCGTCAAATCCGTCCAGCTTCCCCTGTGACGTCATTAGCACCCTCCAGCCACCCCTGTGACTTTATCAGCCCCTTCAGCCGCCCTTGTGACATCATTGGCTCTCTCTAGCTGCCCCTGTGACATCATCAGCCCCCTCCAGCTACACCTGTGACGTCATCAGCCCACCTGTGAAATTATCAGCCCTTTGTGAAGTAACATCATTAGCTCCCTCCAGCCACCCCTGTGACGTAAACAGCCCCTTCAGCCACCGCTTGACGTCATCAGTCCCCTCCAGCCACGACTGTGACGTCATCAACCCCCTGTAACGTTCATCATCCACCTCCAGCCGCCATTGTGATGTCATCAGCCCCCTCTAGCCACACCTGTGACATCATCAGCCCCCTCCAGTCGCCCCTGTGTTGTCGTCAAATACCTCCAACTACCTCTGTTACATTAGTAGCCCACTCCAGCCACCCCTGTGTCGTCATCAGCCCCCTGTGATGTCATCAGCCCCCTCCAGCCACCCCTGTGACGTCATCAGTCCCATCCAGCCACACCTGTGACGTTATCAGGCCCCTCCAGCCACACTTGTGACGTCATAAGCCTCTTCAGCCACCCCTGTGACGTCATCCGCCCCCTCCAGCCGCCCCTGTTACGTCATCAACCCCTTGTAATGTTCATCAGCCACCTTCAACCACCCCTGTTACATCATCAGCCCCCTCCAGCCACACCTGTGACGTCATCAGCCCCATGTGACATCATCAGCCCCCTCCAGCTACCCCTGTGACATCATCAACCCCCTGTGACATCATCAGTTCCATCCAGCCACCCCAGTAACGTCATCAGCCCTCTCTAGCTGCCACTGTGACGTCATCAGTCCCATGTAGTGTCATCAGCCCACGCCAGTCACCCCTGTGACGTCATGAGCCCCTATAGCCGCACCTGTGACGTCATCAGCCCCTCCAGCGAACCCTGTGATGTCATAAGCCCCCTCGAGCCACCTCTGTGACGACGTAATCAGCCCCCCAGCCGCCCCTGTGACGTCATCAGCCCCCTCCAGCCACCCTTGTTACGTCATCAGCCCTCTCCAGCCACACCTGTGACATCATCAGCCCCCTCAAGACGCCCCTGTGTTGTCGTCAAATCCCTCCAGCTGCCCTGGTGACACTCAACAGCCCTCTATGACATCGTCAGCCCCATCCAACCACCCCTGTGACGTTATCAGCCCCCTGTGACTTGACCAGCCCCCTTCAGCAGCCCCTGTGACGTCATTAGCCCTCTCTAGCTGCCCCTGTGACGTCATCAGCCCCCTCCCGCTGCCCCTGTGATGTCATCTGCCCCCTACAGCTGCTTTTTTGACGTTATTAGCCCCCATGTGACATCATCAGCCCTTTGTGACGTTATCAGGCCCCTCCAGCCGCTCCTGTACGTCGTCAGCCCCATGTGACATAATCAGTCCCCTCCAGCCACCTCTGTGACATCATCAGCCCTCTCTAGCATCCCCTGTGACGTCATCGGCCCTTTTTGACATCATCAGCCCCCTCCAGCCACCCCTGTGACGTCATCAGCCCCATCCAGCCACACCTGTGTCATCATCAGCCCCATTTGACTTTATCAGCCCCCTGCTTCCGCCCTTGTGATGTCGTCAAATCCGTCCAACTTCCCCTGTGACGTCATCAGCACCCTCCAGCCACCCCTGTGACTTTATCAACCCCTTCAGCCGCCCTTGTGACATCGTCATCTCCCTCCAGCTCCACCTGTGACGTCATCAGCCCACCTGTGACATTATCAACCCTTTGTGAAGTCATCAGCACTCTCCAGCCGCCCCTCTAACGTTATCAGCACTCTCCAGCCGCCCTTGTGACGGTATCAGCACCCTCCAGCCACCCCAGTGATGTCATCAGCCCTCTCTAGCTGCCACTGTGACGTCATCATCCCCATCCAGCCACCCCTGTGACGTCAACAGTCCCCTCCATCCGCCCCTGTGATGTCATCAGCCCCCTCCAGCCGCCCATGTGACGTCATCAGCCCCTGTGACGTCGTCTGCCCCCTCCAGCCGCCCCTGTGTTGTCGGTAAATCCCTCCAGCTATCCCTGTGATGTCATCAGCCCCCTATATCATCAGCGCTCGTTAGCATACCTTGTGATGTCATCAGCCCCCTGTGATGTCATAAGCCCTCTCCGGCCACCCATGTGACGTCAACAGCCCCCTCCGGCCACCTATTCGATGTTATCAGCCCTCTTTAGCTGCCTCTTTGACGTCATCAGCATCCTGTGACGTCATCAGCCCCCTCCAACCACCCTTGGGACATCATCAGCCCCCTCCAGCTGCACCTGTTACGTCATCAGCCCTCTCCAGTCACCCCTGTGACGTCATAAACCCCCTCCAGCCGCCCCTGTGACATCATCAGCCCTCGCCAGCAGCCCCTGTGACGTCATCAGCCCCCTGCGACTTAATTAATAACCCCTTCAGTCAGCGCTGTGACGTCATCGGCCCTCTCTAGCTGCTCCTGTGACGCCATCAGCCCCCTCCAGCTGCACCTATGACGTCATCAGCCCCCCTGTGACATCATCAACATTTTGTGAAGTCATCAGAACTTTCCCGCCACCCCTGTGACGTTATCAGCACCATCCAGCCGCCCCTGTGACGTCATCAGCCACCTCCAGCCTGTGAAGTCATCAGCCCTGTAACATCATTAGCTCCCTCCAGCCACCCCTGTGACGTAAACAGCCCCTTCAGCCACCGCTTGACGTCATCAGTCCCCTCCAGCCACGACTGTGACGTCATCAACCCCCTGTAACGTTCATCAGCCACCTCCAGCCGCCATTGTGATGTCATCAGCCCCCTCTAGCCACACCTGTGACATCATCAGCCCCCTCCAGTCGCCCCTGTGTTGTCGTCAAATACCTCCAACTACCTCTGTTACATTAGTAGCCCCCTCCAGCCACCCCTGTGATGTCATCAGCCCCCTCCAGCCACACCTGTGACGTTATCAGGCCCCTCCAGCCACACTTGTGACGTCATAAGCCCCTTCAGCCACCCCTGTGACGTCATCAGCCCCCTCCAGCCGCCCCTGTTACGTCATCAACCCCTTGTAATGTTCATCAGCCACCTTCAACCACCCCTGTTACGTCATCAGCCCCCTCCAGCCACACCTGTGATGTCATCAGCCCCATGTGACGTCATCAGCCCCCTCCAGCTACCCCTGTGACATCATCAGTTTCATCCAGCCACCCCAGTAACGTCATCAGCCCTCTCTAGCTGCCACTGTGACATCATCAGTCCCATGTAGTGTCATCAGCCCACACCAGTCACCCCTGTGACGTCATCAGCCCCCTATAGCCGCACCTGTGACGTCATCAGCCCCTCCAGCGAACCCTGTGATGTCATAAGCCGCCTCGAGCCACCCCTGTGACGACGTAATCAGCCCCCAGCCGCCTCTGTGATGTCATCAGCCCCCTCCAGCCACCCTTGTTACGTCATCAGCCCTCTCCAGCCACACCTGTGACATCATCAGCCCCTTGTGACATCATCAGCCCCCTCAAGATGCCCCTGTGTTGTCGTCAAATCCCTCCAGCTGCCCTGGTGACAGTCAACAGACCCCTATGACATCGTCAGCCCCATCCAACCACCCCTGTGACGTTATCAGCCCCCTGCGACTTCACCAGCCCCCTTCAGCTGCCCCTGTGACGTCATTAGCCCTCTCTAGCTGCCCCTGTGACGTCATCAGCCCCTCCCGCTGCCCCTGTGACGTCATCAGCCCCCTCCAGCTGCTTTTTTTACTTTATTAGCCCCCATGTGACATCATCAGCCCTTTGTGACGTTATCAGGCCCCTCCAGCCGCTCCTGTACGTCGTCAGCCCCATGTGACATAATCAGGCCCCTCCAGCCACCTCTGTGACATCATCAGCCCTCTCTCGCATCCCCTGTGACGTCATCGGCCCCTTTTGACATCATCAGCCCCCTCCAGCCACCCCTGTGACGTCATCAGCCCCATCCAGCCACACCTGTGTCATCATCAGCCCCCTTTGACTTTATCAGCCCCTGCTTCCGCCCTTGTGTTGTCGTCAAATCCGTCCAGCTTCCCCTGTGACGTCATCAGCACCCTCCAGCCACCCCTGTGACTTTATCAGCCCCTTCAGCTGCCCTTGTGACATCATTGGCCATCTCTAGCTGCCCCTGTGACATCATCAGCCCCCTCCAGCTGCACCTGTGACGTCATCAGCCCACCTGTGACATTATCAGCCCTTTGTGAAGTCATCAGCACTCTCCAGCCGCCCCTCTGACGTTATCAGCACTCTCCAGCCACCCTTGTGACGGTATCAGCACCCTCCAGCCACCCCAGTGATGTCATCAGCCCTCTCTAGCTGCCACTGTGACGTCATTATCCCCATCCAGCCACCCCTGTGACGTCAACAGTCCCCTCCAGCCGCCCCTCTGACGTCATCAGCCCCCTCCTGCTACACCTGTGACGACATCAGCCCCCTCCAGACGCCCCTGTGTTGTCGTGCAATCCCTCCAGCTGACCCTGTGACACTCATCCGCCCCCTGTGACATCAACCCCCTCCAACCACCCCTCTGACATCAACAGCCCCCTGCGACTTCATCAGCCCTCTTCAGCCACCCCTGTGATGTCATCAACCCTCTTTAGCTGCCCCTGTGACGTCATCATCCCCCTCCAGCTGTACCTCTGGCGTCATCAGCCCCCTCCAGCCACACATGTGATGACTCCACCCTCCTCCAGCCACCCCTGTGACGTCAAAAGACCCCTTCAACCGCCCCTGTGACGTCATCAGCCCCCTCCAGCCGCCCTTGTGATGTCATCAGCCCCCTCCAGCTACACATGTGACGTCATCAGCCCCCTCCAGCCGCACCTGTGATGTTTTCACACTCCTCCAGCCACCCCTGTGATGTCAAAAGCCCCCTTCAGCCGCCCCTGTGACGTCATCAGCCCCCACAAGCCACCCCTGTGACATCATCAGCCCTCCCCAGCCGCCCCTGTGACGTCATCAGCCCCTTGTGACATCATCAGCCCCATCCAGCCACCCTTATGACGGCATCAGCCCCCTCCAGCCGCACCTGTGACGTCTTCACCCTCCTCCAGGCACCCCTGTGACGTCATCAGCCACCACCAGCCGCCTCTGTGACATCATCAGCCCCCTGTAATGACATCAGCCCTCTCCAGCCACACCTGTGACGTTATCGGCCTCTTGTGACGTCATCAGCCCTCTTTAGTCACACCTGTGATGTCAGCATCTTCCTTTTGTTGACATCAGCCCTCTGCAGCCGCCCCTGTGTTGTCGTAAAATCCGTCCAGCTGCCCCTGTGACGTCATCAGCTCCCTCCAGCTACCCCTGTGACGCCATCAGCCCACTCTGCCTTCATTAGCCCCTTCAGCCGCCCTTTGACGTCATAAGCATCTTCCAGCCGCATCTATGGTGTCATCAGCCCCCTCCAACTGCCCTTGTGACGTCATTAACCCCCTCCAGCCGCCGCTGTTACGTCATCAGTCCTGACCAGCCGCACCCGTGATGTCATAAGGCCCCTGTGACGTCATCAGCTCCCTCCCAGCCGCGCCTGTGATGTTTTCACACTCCTCCAAACACCCCTGTGATGTCAAAAGCCCCCTTCAGCCGCCCCCGTGACGTCATCAGCCCCCTGTAATGCTTATCATTCCCCTCCAGCCGCCCCTGTGACGTCATCAGCCCCCTCCAGCCACCCCTATGACGGCATCAGCCTCCTCCAGCCGCACCTGTGAAGTCTTTACCCTCCTCCAGCCACCCCTATGACGTCATCAGTCACCACCAGCCGCCTCTGTGACATCATCAGCACCCTGTAATGTCATCAGCTCTCTCCAGCCACACCTGCGACGTCATCAGCCTCTTGTGATGTTATCAGCCCTCTTTAGTCACACCTGTGACGTCATCATCGCTCTTTTGATCACATCAGCCCTCTGCAGCCTCCCCCGTGTTGTCGTAAAATCTGTCCACCTGCCCCTGTGACGTCATCAGCTCCCTCCAGCCACCCCTGTGACGCCATCAGCCCGCTGCGTCTTCATTAGTCCCTTCAGCCGCCCCTGTGACGTCATAAGCATCTTCCAGCCGCATCTGTGGTGTCATCAGCCCTCCCCAACTGCCCTTGTGACGTCATTAACCCCCTCCAGCCGCCGCTGTTACGTCATCAGTCCTGTCCAGCTGCACCTGTGACGTCATCAGCCCCCTGTGACGTCATCAGCCCCCCTTTTGTTGTTGTCAAATCCCTCCAGCTAGCCCTGTGACATCATCAGCCCCCTCCAGCTACCCCAGTGACGTCATCATCCCTCTCCGGCCTCCCACATGTTATCAGCCCACTCCAGTTGCACTTGTGGCATCATCAGCCCCCTCCCGCTGCCCCTGTGACGTCATCAGCCCCCTCCAGCTGCTTTTTTGACGTTATTAGCCCCATGTGACATCATCAGCCCTTTGTGACGTTATCAGGCCCCTCCAGCCGCTCCTGTACGTCGTCAGCCCCATGTGACATAATCAGCCCCCTCCAGCCACCTCTGTGACATCATCAGCCCTCTCTCGCATCCCTGTGACGTCATCGATCCCTTTTGACATCATCAGCCCCCTCCAGCCACCCGTTTTTTTTTTTTGTTTTGTTTAAGAGACAATGAACGGAGGAAGGAAAAACACAGATAAAACAAAAAGGTCCATGTGCCTAAAGGCATCCTCCATTCATAAAATGTTTGTAACAACTGGATTTAAATCCAGTTGTTACAAACATTTTATACATTCTACATTTGTAGATTGTAAGTTTGTGGAAAGCAATACGAGGGAAGTGAATTCCAAAGAGTAGTAGCTCTGGGGATAAATGAATTCTGATAAGCAGAAGTCCTGCATTGTGGAGGAGAAAGTGTAAATTCATGGGCGCTCTCAGCTGCCCTAGTTCTACGGGGAAAGATGTGGAGAGGCGGCACAATTGAAGCAAGTTCCTCGGAACAATTGCTGTGAAAATATCTGTAGAATAATGCAAGGGATGCAACGTTTCTTCGTATGGATAATGTAGGAAGGTCCTGTGTGATTGCAGGGTTATTGATTAATCTAATAGCTTTATTTTGAATTTTGTCCAACTGCCTCAATGCAACCACTCCACTTCCACCCCACAGAGGTGAACAGTAATCCATCTGAGAACGCACATGACTTTTATATATCACGGCCAACTGCTCGTCAGTGAAGAATTCTCGAACTCTGTACAGGAGTCCCAGTTTTTTAGAGGCATTCTTAGCAATGCTTCTAATATAATGTGTCCAGCTCAAGTTAGTAGTTAATGTTACACCGAGAATGTCAATACTAGGGGAAGTGGGAATATTTACATCATTAAAAAATATATGGGAGTCAGTGAGATTCTGTCGGTTAGAAAATTGAATGTACTTGGTTTTCTGTGCATTAAAGGAAACTAGATTCTTTTGTCCCCATCCATTAATTCTAGAAAGGTCCTGGTTCAGAGAAATTGCAGTGTTTATTTTTTAATTTATAAGATCGGGTTGGGTGAAAGAATTGGTAAATGTGAAGGAACTGTGGAGTGTTGGGTCATCTGCATAGGAATGTATTGGATTATGAGTGGTAGATATGAGGTCATTGATATGAATGAGGAACAGAATTGGGGCCAAAACTGATCCCTGGGGAACACCAGCATTTATTGAGTGTAATTGAGAATAAAGGCCATCTACCATTACACGTATTTTTCTGTTATGAAGATAAGAAGAAATTAGTGGAACTAATGATGCAAGGCCGTAGTGTGACATCTTCGACAATAAGGATTGATGCCAGACTCTATCAAATGCCTTTGATATATCCAGTGCTATTGTATGTGTTTCACCATGTTGGTCTGTAGCTTGGTTGATTTGATGCGTAAGAAGGCAAAGCATGTCTGCAGTTGATCGACATCGTCTAAAACCATATTGCCTATCACTGATTAATTTATTATTCTCAAGATGCTTAATTATGTGATTATTTAATATAATTTCAAAGACTTTACCAAGAGTGGAAGTTATAGCTATTGGTCTGTAGTTTGATGGATCTGAAGAGGCACCTTTTTAGGAACTGGATGGATGTTTGCTTCTTTCCAGGGTACTGGGAAGCATGAGGTATGAGTACACAGACGGAAACATTTTGCCAATACAGGAGCGAGCACCAAGGAGCAGTTCTTAAGTACTATTGGAGGAATTTCATCTGGACCAGGAGCCTTATCTACCGAGAGATTCTGCAAAATAGTTTTGACATGTCTGGTGTGGATCTTAAGTGAGGGAATTTCAGGGGAATTAAAATTAAGTACAGGGACATCTTGATTTATTTCATCTAAGGTTGAGTTGGTGGAGAAAATATCCGCAAGAAGGTTAGCTTTACCTCGTGGGTCACTTACAAGATTGCCAGTCGGAGATTTTAATGGTGGAATGGATGAAGCAGTAGTGAAGTTGGATTTAAATGAGTTAAGAGTAGACCAAAATATTTTGTTATCATTTGGATTATTTAGAAGTTTATTTGCCTGCTTGTGAAGAAAGTTTGATTTAGTTAGGTTTAATAC
Organism: Paralithodes platypus; assembly: GCA_032716605.1. Lineage (NCBI taxonomy): Eukaryota > Metazoa > Arthropoda > Malacostraca > Decapoda > Lithodidae > Paralithodes > Paralithodes platypus. The sequence goes on along the minus strand of CM064489.1, from coordinate 36,862,691 downwards.
AGTTTTGGCATGATTTCTGATGTTTCTAAAGTAATTAAAGGCTTCATGTGTTTTTGATCTTGTGTATGCATTGTAGGCTATTGCTTTTTGTTCAGTTACTCTAGCACAATTATGGTCAAACCATTTAGGTGAATTAGATCTTTTACTGTACTTTTGATGAGGAATAAAAGTTTCCATTCCAATTTTTACAAAATCTTGTATGTGGCTCAAGGTGGAGTGTGCATCATTAGAAAAGAAAGAGGTCCAGGGAATATCAATAAAGAAACCTTGAAGACCCTCCCAGTCTGCCCTATCGTAATGCCATTTAGTCACCAAAACAGGTTCAGAGTGGGAAGGTGTGGTAGGTGATAGACAGGTGGCCTGTATAAGACAGTGATCAGAAGATCCAAGCGGGGACCTCACTGTAACATCATAATTTTCTGAATTGTGACGTCATCAGCCCCATCCAGCCACACCTGTGTCATCATCAGCCCCCTTTGACTTTATCAGCCCCTGCTTCCGCCCTTGTGTTGTCGTCAAATCCGTCCAGCTTCCCCTGTGACGTCATCAGCACCCTCCAGCCACCCCTGTGACTTTATCAGCCCCTTCAGCTGCCCTTGTGACATCATTGGCCCTCTCTAGCTGCCCCTGTGACATCATCAGCTCCCTCCAGCTGCCCCTGTGACGTCATCAGCCCACATGTGACATTATCAGCCCTTTGTGAAGTCATCAGCACTCTCCAGCCGCCCCTCTGACGTTATCAGCACTCTCCAGCCACCCTTGTGACGGTATCAGCACCCTCCAGCCACCCCAGTGATGTCATCAGCCCTCTCTAGCAGCCACTGTGACATCTTCCTCCCCATCCAGCCACCCCTGTGACGTCAACAGTCCCCTCCAGCCGCCCCTGTGACGTCATCAGCCCCCTCCTGCTACACCTGTGACGACATCAGCCCCCTCTAGACGCCCCTGTGTTGTCGTGCAATCCCTCCAGCTGACCCTGTGACACTCATCCGCCCCCTGTGACATCATCAACCCCCTCCAACCATCCCTCTGACATCAACAGCCCCCTGCGACTTCATCAGCCCTCTTCAGCCACCCCTGTGATGTCATCAACCCTCTTTAGCTGCCCCTGTGACGTCATCATCCCCCTCCAGCTGTACCTCTGGCGTCATCAGCCCCCTCCAGCCACACATGTGATGACTCCACCCTCCTCCAGCCACCCCTGTGACGTCAAAAGACCCCTTCAACCGCCCCTGTGACGTCATCAGCCCCCTCCAGCCGCCCTTGTGATGTCATCAGCCCCCTCCAGCTACACATGTGACGTCATCAGCCCCCTCCAGCCGCACCTGTGATGTTTTCACACTCCTCCAGCCACCCCTGTGATGTCAAAAGCCCCCTTCAGCCGCCCCTGTGACGTCATCAGCCCCCACAAGCCACCCCTGTGACATCATCAGCCCTCCCCAGCCGCCCCTGTGACGTCATCAGCCCCTTGTGACATCATCAGCCCCATCCAGCCACCCTTATGACGGCATCAGCCCCCTCCAGCCGCACCTGTGACGTCTTCACCCTCCTCCAGGCACCCCTGTGACGTCATCAGCCACCACCAGCCGCCTCTGTGACATCATCAGCCCCCTGTAATGTCATGAGCCCTCTCCAGCCACACCTGTGACGTCATCAGCCTCTTGTGATGTCATCAGCCCTCTTTAGTCACACATGTGACGTCATCATCTCTCTTTTGATGACATCAGCCCTCTGCAGCCTCCCCTGTGTTGTCGTAAAATCTGTCCAGCTGCCCCTGTGACGTCATCAGCTCCCTCCAGCCACCCCTGGGACGCCATCAGCCCACTCTGCCTTCATTAGCCCCTTCAGCCGCCCCTTTGACGTCATAAGCATCTTCCAGCCGCATCTGTGGTGTCATCAGCCCCCTCCAACTGCCCTTGTGACGTCATTAACCCCCTCCAGCCGCCGCTGTTACGTCATCAGTCCTGCCCAGCCGCACCTGTGATGTCATCAGGCCCCTGTGACGTCATCAGCTCCCTCCAGCCGTATCTGTGATGTTTTCACACTCCTCCAGCCACCCCTGTGATGTCAAAAGCCCCCTTCAGCCGCCCCCGTGACGTCATCAGCCCCCTCTAACGCTTATCATTCCCCTCCAGTCGCCCCTGTGACGTCATCAGCCCCATCCAGCCACCCCTATGACGGCATCAGCCTCCTCCAGCCGCACCTGTGAAGTGTTTACCCTCCTCCAGCCACCCCTGTGACGTCATCAGTCACCACCAGCCGCCTCTGTGACATCATCAGCACCCTGTAATGTCATCAGCCCTCTCCAGCCAACCTGCGACGTCATCAGCCTCTTGTGATGTCACCAGCCCTCTTTAGTCACACCTGTGACGTCATCATCGCTCTTTTGATGACATCAGCCCTCTGCAGCCTCCCCTGTGTTGTCGTAAAATCTGTCCAGCTGCCCCTGTGACGTCATCAGCTCCCTCCAGCCACCCCTGTGACGCCATCAGCCCGCTGCGTCTTCATTAGTCCCTTCAGCCGCCCCTGTGACGTCATAAGCATCTTCCAGCCGCATCTGTGGTGTCATCAGCCCTCCCCAACCGCTCTTGTGACGTCATTAACCCCCTCCAGCCACCGCTGTTACGTCATCAGTCCTGTCCAGCTGCACCTGTGACGTCATCAGCCCCCTGTGACGTCATCAGCCCCCTCCAGCCGCCCCTTTGTTGTCGTCAAATCCCTCCAGCTAACCCTGTGATGTCATCAGCCCCCTGTGACATCATCAGCCCCCTCCAGCTACCCCAGTGACGTCATCAGCCCTCATTAGCATTCCCAGTGACGTCATCATCCCTCTCTGGCCTCCCACATGACGTCATCAGCCCATTCCAGTTGCACTTGTGACGTCATCATCCCCCTCGAGCCACCCTTTTAGCGTCATAAGCTGCCTCCAGCCACCCCTGTGACGTCACCAGCCCTCTCCAGCCGCCCCTGGTACGTCATCAGCCCCCTCCAGCCACACTTGTGACATCATCAGCCCCCTCCAAACGCCCCTGTTGTGTTGTCAAATCCCTCCAGCTGCTCCTGTGATGTCATCAGCCCTCTGTGACTTCATCAACCCCCTTCAGCAGCCCCTGTGTTGTCGGTACATCCCTCCAGCTATCCCTGTGATGTCATCAGCCCCCTATATCATCAGCCCCCTCCAGCCACCCAAGTGACGTCATCAGCGCTCGTTAGCATACCTTGTGACGTCATCAGCCCCCTGTGACGTCATAAGCCCTCTCCGGCCACCCATGTGACATCATTAGCCCCCTCCAGCCACCTCTTCGACGTTATCAGCCCTCTTTAGCTGCCTCTTTGACGTCATCAGCCCCCTCCAACCACCCTTGGGACATCATCAGCCCCTCCAGCTGCACCTGTTACGTCATCAGCCCTCTCCAGTCACCCCTGTGACGTCACAAAGCCCCTCCAGCCACCCCTGTGACAACATCAGCCCTCGCCAGCAGCCCCTGTGACGTCATCAGTCCCCTGCGACTTAATTAATAACCCCTTCAGTCGGCCCTGTGACATCATCGGCCCTCTCTAGCTGCTCCTTTGACGTCATCAGCCCCCTCCAGCTGCACCTATGACGTCATCAGCCCCCCTGTGAAGTCATCAACATTTTGTGAAGTCATCAGAACTTTCCCGCCGCCCCTGTGACGTTATCAGCACCATCCAGCCGCCCCTGTGACGTCATCAGCCACCTCCAGCCTGTGAAGTCATCAGCCCTGTGACATCATTAGCTCCCTCCACCCACCCTGTGACGTAAACAGCCCCTTCAGCCACCGCTTGACGTCATCAGTCCCCTCCAGCCACGCCTGTGACATCATCAACCCCCTTTAACGTTCATCAGCCACCTCCAGCCGCCATTGTGATGTCATCAGCCCCCTCTAGCCAAACCTATGACATCATCAGCCCCCTTCAGTCGCCCCTGTGTTGTCGTCAAATACCTCCAACTACCTCTGTTACATTAGTAGCCCCCTCCAGCCACCCCTGTTTCGTCATCAGCCCCCTGTGATGTCATCAGCCCCCTCCAGCCACCCCTTTGACGTCATCAGTCCCATTCAGCCACACATGTGATGTTATCAGGCCCCTCCAGCCACCCTTGTGACGTCATAAGCCCCTTCACCCACCCTTGTGACGTCATCAGCCCCCTCCAGCCGCCCCTGTTACGTCATCAACCCCTTGTAACGTTCATCAGCCACCTTCAACCGCCCCTGTTACGTCATCAGCCCCCTCCAGCCACACCTGTGACGTCATCAGCCTTATGTGACGTCATCAGCCCCATCCAGCTACCCCTGTGACACCTGTGACGCAGTCGCCCCTGTGTTGTCGTCAAATACCTCCAACTACCTCTGTTACATTAGTAGCCCCCTCCAGCCACCCCTGTTTCGTCATCAGCCCCCTGTGATGTCATCAGCCCCCTCCAGCCACCCCTGTGACGTCATCAGTCCCATTCAGCCGCACCTGTGACGTCATCAGCCCCCTCCAGCCAACCCTGTGATGTCATAAGCCCCCTTGAGCCACCCCTGTGACGACGTAATCAGCCCCCAGCCGCCCCTGTGACGTCATCAGCCCCCTCCAGCCACCCTTGTTACGTCATCAGCCCTCTCACGCCACACCTGTGACATCATCAGACCCCTCAAGACGCCCCTGTGTTGTCGTCAAATCCCTCCAGCTCACTCAACAAACCCCTATGACATCGTCAGCCCCATCCAACCACCCCTGTGACTTCACCAGCCCCCTTCAGCTGCCCCTGTGACGTCATCAGCCCCCTCCCGCTGCCCCTGTGACGTCATCAGCCCCCTCCAGCTGCTTTTTTGACGTTATTAGCCCCCATGTGACGTTATCAGGCCCCTCCAGTCACTCCTGTACGTCTTCAGCCCCATGTGACATAATCAGCCCCCTCCAGCCACCTCTGTGACATCATCAGCCCTCTCTAGCATCCCCTGTGACATCATCGGCCCCTTTTGACATCATCAGCCCCCTCCAGCCACCCCTGTGACGTCATCAGCCCCATCCAGTCACACCTGTGTCATCATCAGCCCCCTTTGGACTTTATCAGACCACTGCTTTCGCCCTTGTGTTGTCGTCAAATTCGTCCAGCTTCCCGTGTGACGTCATCAGCACCCTCCAGCCACCCCTGTGACTTTTTCAGCCCCTTCAGCCGCCCTTGTGACATCATTGGCCCTCTCTAGCTGCCCTTGTGACATCATCAGCCCCCTCCAGCTGCACCTGTGACATCATCAGCCCACCTGTGACATTATCAGCCCTTTGTGAAGTCATCATCACTCTCCAGCTGCCCCTCTGACGTTATCAGCACTCTCCAGCTGCCCTTGTGATGGTATCAACACCCTCCAGCCACCCCAGTGATGTCATCAGCCCTCTCTAGCTGCCACTGTAACGTCATCATCCCTATCCAGCCACCCCTGTGACGTCAACAGTCCCCTCCAGCCGCCCCTGTGACGTCATCAGCACCCTCCTGCTACACCTGTGACGACATCAGCCCCCTCTAGACGCCCCTGTGTTGTCGTGCAATCCCTCCAGCTGACCCTGCGACACTCATCCGCCCCCTGTGACATCATCAACCCCCTCCAACGACCCATGTGACATCAACAGCCCCCTGCGACTTCATCAGCCCTCTTCAGCCACCCCTGTGATGTCATCAACCCTCTTTGCCTGCCCCTGTGACGTCATCATCCCCCTCCAGCTGTACCTCTGGCGTCATCAGCCCCCTCCAGCCACACATGTGATGTCTCCACCCTCCTCCAGCCACCCCTTTGTTGTCAAAAGACCCCTGCAGCCGCCCCTGTGACGTCATCAGCCCCCTCCAGCCGCCCGTGTGATGTCATCAGCCCCCTCCAGCTGCACATGTGACGTCATCAGCCCCCTCCTGCTACACCTATGACGACATCAGCCCCCTCTAGACGCCCCTGTGTTGTCGTGCAATCCCTCCAGCTGACCCTGCGACACTCATCCGCCCCCTGTGACATCATCAACCCCCTCCAACGACCCATGTGACATCAACAGCCCCCTGCGACTTCATCAGCCCTCTTCAGCCACCCCTGTGATGTCATCAACCCTCTTTGCCTGCCCCTGTGACGTCATCATCCCCCTCCAGCTGTACCTCTGACGTCATCAGCCCCCTCCAGCCACACATGTGATGTCTCCACCCTCCTCCAGCCACCCCTTTGTCATCAAAAGACCCCTGCAGCCGCCCCTGTGACGTCATCAGCCCCCTCCAGCCGCCCGTGTGATGTCATCAGCCCCCTCCAGCTGCACATGTGACGTCATCAGCCCCCTCCAGCAACACCTGTGATGTTTTCACACTCCTCCAGCCACCCCTGTGATGTCAAAAGCCCCCTTCAGCCGCCCCTGTGACGTCATCAGCCACCACCAGCCGCCTCTGTGACATCATCAGCCCCCTGTAATGTCATCAGCCCTCTCCAGCCACACCTGTGACGTCATCAGCCCTCTTTAGTCACACCTGTGACATCATCATCTCCCTTTTGATGACATGCAGCTGCCCCTGTGTTGTCGTAAAATCCGTCCAGTTGCCCCTGTGACGTCATCAGCTCCCTCCAGCTGCCCCTGTGACGCCATCAGCCCACTCTGCCTTCATTAGCCCCTTCAGCCGCCCCTGTGACGTCATCAGCCCCCACAAGCCACCCCTGTGACGTCATCAGCCCCCCCAGCCGCCCCTGTGACGTCATCAGCCCCTTGTGACATCATCAGCCCCATCCAGCCACCCTTATGACGGCATCAGCCCCCTCCAGCCGCACCTGTGACGTCTTCACCCTCCTCCCGGCACCCCTGTGACGTCATCAGCCACCACCAGCCGCCTCTGTGACATCATCAGCCCCCTGTAATGTCATCAGCCCTCTCCAGCCACACCTGTGACTTCATCGGCCTCTTGTGACATCATCAGCCCTCTTTAGTCACACCTGTGACCTCAGCATCTCCCTTTTGATGACATCAGCCCTCTGCAGCTGCCCCTGTGTTGTCATAAAATCCGTCCAGCCACCCCTGTGACGCCATCAGCCCACTCTGCCTTCATTAGCCCCTTCAGCCGCCCCTTTGACGTCATAAGCATCTTCCAGCCGCATCTGTGGTGTCATCAGCCCCCTCCAACTGCCCTTGTGACGTCATTAACCCCCTCCAGCCGCTGCTGTTACATCATCAGTCCTGCCCAGCCGCACCTGTGATGTCATCAGGCCCCTGTGACATCATCAGCTCCCTCCAGCCGCACCTGTGATGTTTTCACACTCCTCCAAACACCCTTGTGATGTCAAAAGCCCCCTTCAGCCGCCCCCGTGACATCATCAGCCCCCTGTAACGCTTATCATTCCCCTCCAGCCACCCCTGTGACGTCATCAACCCCATCCAGCCACCCCTATGACGGCATCAGCCTCCTCCAGCCGCACCTGTGAAGTCTTTACCCTCCTCCAGCCACCCCTGTGACGTCATCAGTCACCACCAGCCGCCTCTGTGACATCATCAGCACCCTGTAATGTCATCAGCCCTCTCCAGCCACACCTGTGACGTCATCAGCCTCTTGTGATGTCATCAGCCCTCTTTAGTCACACCTGTGACGTCATCATCTCTCTTTTGATGACATCAGCCCTCTGCAGCCTCCCCTGTGTTGTCGTAAAATCTGTCCAGCTGCCCCTGTAACGTCATCAGTTCCCTCCAGCCACCCCTGTGACGCCATCAGCCCACTCTACCTTCATTAGCCCCTTCAGCTGCCCCTTTGACGTCATAAGCATCTTCCAGCCGCATCTGTGGTGTCATCAGCCCCCTCCAACTGCCCTTGTGATGTCATTAACCCCCTCCAGCCGCCGCTGTTACGTCATCAGTCCTGCCCAGCCGCACCTGTGACGTCATCAGCTCTCTCCAGCCGCACCTGTGATGTTTTCACACTAATCCAGCCACCCCTGTGATGTCAAAAGCCCCCTTCAGCCGCCCCCGTGACGTCATCAGCCCCCTGAAATGCTCATCATTCCCCTTCAGCCGCCCCTGTGACGTCATCAGCCCCCTCCAGCCATCCCTATGACGGCATCAGCCTCCTCCAGCCGCACCTGTGAAGTCTTTACCCTCCTCCAGCCACCCCTGTGACGTCATCAGTCACCACCAGCCGCCTCTGTGACATCATCAGCACCCTGTAATGTCATCAGCCCTCTCCAGCCACACCTGTGACGTCATCAGCCCTCTTTAGTCACACCTGTGACGTCATCATCGCTCTTTTGATGACATCAGCCCTCTGCAGCCTCCCCTGTGTTGTCGTAAAATCTGTCCAGGTGCCCCTGTGACGTCATCAGCTCCCTTCAGCCACCCCTGTGACGCCATCAGCCCGCTGCACCTTCATTAGTCCCTTCAGCCGCCTCTGTGACGTCATAAGCATCCTCCAGCCGCATCTGTGGTGTCATCAGCCCTCCCCAACCGCCCTTGTGATGTCATTAAACCCCTCCAGCCGCCGCTGTTACATCATCAGTCCTGTCCAGCTGCACCTGTGACGTCATCAGCCCCTGTGACGTCATCAGCCCCCTCCAGCCGCCCCTTTGTTGTCGTCAAATCCCTCCAGCTAACCCTGTGATGTCATCAGCCCCCTGTGACATAATCAGCCCCCTCCAACCACCCTTGTAACGTCATCAGCCTTGTCTAGCTGCCCCTATGATGTCATCAGCCCTATGTGATGTCATCATCGCCTTCCAGCCACCCCTGTGACGTCATCAGGCCCATCCAGCCACACCTATGACATCATCAGCACCCTCCAGCCACCCCTGTGATGTCAAACGCCCATTCAGCCACCGCTGTGACGTCATCAGTCCCCTCCAGGCGCCCCTGTAACGTTCACCAGCCACCTCCATCCGCCCTTGTGATGTCATCAGCCCCCTCCAACCACACTTGTGACGTCATCAGCCACCTCCAGTCACCCCTGTGTTGTCATCAAATCCCTCCAACTATCCCTGTGACATTACCAGCCCCCTCTGTAACGTCATCAGCCCTCTAACTGCCCCTGTGACGTCATCAGCCCCTTGTGATGTCATCAGCCACCTCCAGCCACCCTTGTGACGTCATCAGTCCCATCCAGCCACACGTGTGACGTCATCAGCCCCCTTCAGCCGCCGCTGTGATGTCATCAGCCCCTACAGCCGCCCTTGTAACGTTCATCAGCCACCTTCAGCCGCCCCTGTGACGTCATCAGCCCCCTCCAGCGACACCTATGAAGTCATCAGCCCCATGTGACGTCATAAGCCCCCTCTAGCTACCCCTGTGTTGTTCTCAAATCCCTTCAGCTGCCCCTGTGACATCATCAGCCCCCTGTGACATCACCAGTTTCCTCCAGCCACACCTGTGACTTCATCAGCCCCTTTGATGTCATCAGCCCTCTCTAACTTCCCCTTTGACATGATCAGCCCCCTGTTATGTCATCAGCCCTTTGTGACGATATCAGCACTCTACAGCCACCCCTATGACGTTATCAGCACCCTCCAGCCACCCCAGTAACGTCATCAGGCCTCTCTAGCTGCCACTGTGAGGTCCTCAGCACCATGTGACGTCATCAGCCCCCTCCAGCCACCCCTGTGACGTCATCAGCCCCTTCCAGCCGCACCTGTAACGTCATCAGCCTCCTCCAGCCAACCCTGTGATGTCAAAAGCCCCCTCCAGCCACTCCTGTGACGTCATCAGCCCCCTCCAGCCTCCCTGTTACGTAATCAGCTCCCTCCATTCACCTTTTAGACGTCATCAGCCCTCTCCAGCCACACCTATGACGTCATCAGACCCATGTGACATCATCAGCCCCTTCCAGACACCCCTGTATTGTCGTTAAATCCCTCCAGCTGCCCCAGTGACACTCATTAGCCCCCTATGACATCACCAGCCCTCTCCATCCACCCCTGTGACTTCATCAGCCTCCTTCAGCCACCCCTGTGACGTCATTAGCCCTCTCTAGCTGCCCCTGTGACGTCATCTGCCCCAATGTGACGTCATCAGTCCTTTGTGACGTCGTCAGCCCCCTCCAGCCGCCCCTATGACGTCGTCAGCCCCCTGTGACATATTCAATCCCCTCCAGCTACCCCTGTGACATCATCAGCCCTCTCTAGCGTCCCCTGTGACGTCATCAGTCCTCTTCTTATGTCATCAGCCCCCTCTAGCCACCCCTCTGACGTCATCAGCCCTTTCCAGCCGCACTTGTGACGTCATTAATCCCCTTCCACACCTGTGCCATCATCAGCCCCCTTTTGACTTCATCGGCCTCCTGCTGCCGCCCCTGTGCTGTTGTCAAATCCACCAGCTGCCCCTGTGACGTCATCAGCACCCTCCAGCCACCCCTATGACCTCATCAGCCCCATGTGACTTTATCAGCTCCTTCAGCCGCCCTTGTGACATCATTGGCCCTCTCTAGCTGCCCCTGTGTCATCATCAGGCCCCTCCAGCTGCACCTGTGACGTCATCAGCCCACCTGTGACGTCATCAGCCCTTTGTGATGTCATCAGCTCTTTGTGAAGTCATCAGCACTCTCCAGCCGCCCCTGTGCCGTTATCAGCACCCTCCAGGCGCCCCTGTGAAGTTATCAGCCTTTGTGACGTCATTAGACCCCTCCAGCCGGCCCTATGATATCATCAGTCCCCTCCAGCCGCACCTGTGCGTCATCAGCCCCCTCCAGCCGCCCCTGTGATGTAAACTCCCTCCAGCTACTCCTATGACATCATCAGCCCCCTCCAGCCACCCTTGTGACGTCATCAATCCTCTCTAGTTGCCCCTTTGACGTCATCAGCCCCTTGTGATGTTATCAGCCTCCTCCAGGCACCCTTGTGACGTCATCAGCCCCATCCAGCCGGACCTGACATAATCAGCCCCCTCCAGTCACCCCTGTGATGTCGTAAGGCCCCTTCAGCCACCGCTGCGATGTCGTAAGGCCCCTTCAGCCACCGCTGTGACGTCATCAGCCCCCTGTAATGTCATCAGTTTCCACCAGCCACCCCTGTGATGTCATCAGCCCCCTTCAGCCGCCTCTGTGACGTCATCAGCCCTCTCTAGCTGCCCCTTTGACGTCATCAACTCCCTCCAACTGCACCTGTAACGTCATCATCCCCCCTGTGATGTCATAAGCGCTCTTCAACCACCCCTGTGACGTCATCAGCGCTCTCTAGCCGTCCCTGTGACGTTATCAGCAACCTCCAGCTGACCCTGTGACGTCATCAACTCCCTCCAGCCACCCCAGTGACGTCATCAGCCCCCTTCCAGCCACCCCTGTGACGTGATAAGCACCCTCCAGCTGCACCTGTGATGTCGTCAGCCCCATCCAGCCGCCCTTGTAACGTTCATCAGCCACCTTTAGCCACCCCTGTGACGTCATCAGCCCTCTCCAGCGACACCTATGAAGTCATCAGCCCCATGTGACGTCATCAGCCCCCTCCAGCTACCCCTGTGTTGTCGTCAAATCCTTCCAGCTACCCCTGTGACGTCATCAGCCCCTTGTGACATCATCAGCCCTCTCTAGCTGCCCCTGTGACGTCATCAGATCCCTCCATTTGCACCTGTGACGTCATCAGCCCCCTGTGACGTTATCAATATTTTTATGACGACATCAGCACTCTCTAGCCGGCCCTGTGACGTTATCAGCACCCTCCGGCCGCTCCTGTGACGTCATCAGCTCCCTTCAGCCACCCAATTAACGTCATCAGCCCATTCCAGCATCCCTTGTGACGTCATCAGCCAACTCCAGCCACCCCTGTGTTGTCATTAGCCCCTTCCAACCACCCCTGTGACGTTATACCGTTTTGGAATTGCAACGACGTGACAAATCCAAATATACCCTCAAAAACTCGAAATTCGAACATCACCTGTCAAGTGCCTAAATTTTGAGGAACATCTATGCGTAATTAACTCGTATATGGGTGATTTTTGAGTTTTCAAACTCAAAACGAGGCCTATTGGGTCTAAACAAAGGCCAAAATAAAAAAAAATCCATCCATATCCGTTGGAATCGCAACGACGTGACGAATCCAAATATACCCTCAAACACTCAAAATTCGAACATCACCTGTCAAGTGCCTAAATTTTGAGCAAAATCCATATGTAAATAACTTATATATGGGTGATTTTTGTTGTTGTGGAGAAATATCTGGAGAAACAACAAAAGGTGTATGTTGCATTTATGGATTTGGAGAAGGCCTATGACAGAGTGGATAGAGAAGGTATGTGGAAAGTACTTAGAATATACGGAGTAGATGGCAAGCTGCTGAAAGCAGTGAAGAGCATGTATGAGGGTGCAAAGGCGGCAGTACGTGTGGAGAATGAGCAGAGCGAGTTCTTTGCCATGAATGTTGGGTTGAAACAGGGGTGTGTGATGTCCCCGTGGTTGTTTACAGTATATATGGATGGATTCATGAAAGAAATACAAGGAAAACAGTGGATGCTGGTGTATCGCTGATAAGGGAGGGAGATGAGTGGAAGCTACCTGTACTGCTGTTTGCTGATGATACAGTTCTGATGAGCGATAATGAATGGGAGTTGCAGGGTCTGGTAAATATGTTTGGAACAGTGTGCGAAAAACAAAATCTGAAGGTAAATGCGGGGAAGAGCAAGGTTATGGTCTTCGAAAGGGGTGAAGCCACCGAGTGTGAGGTGAAGTTGAACGATCAGGCTATGGAGACTGTCAGCTCATTTAAGTGTCTGGGCAGTGTGTTGAGTAAAGATGGGACTATGGATGAAGAAGTGCGGGAGAGGGTGCAATAGGGGGAGAGGGTTGTAGGAACGTTGAAAGCAGTAACAAGAAATAGGGTGGTGAGTATGGAAGTGAAAAGTCCTTGCATGACAGTGTGGTAATCCTGACACTGACTTACGGAAGCGAAGCATGGATGTTGGTTGAGAGACTCAGACCAAGAATGAGAGCGGTGGAAATGAGTTACTTGAGAAGTGCGTGCGGAGTTACATGGAGGGATAGACAGACGAATGAGGAAGTAAGAAGGAGGTGTGATGTGGAGGTAGATGTGCTGGAAAGTGTGGAAAGGAACACCTTGAGATGGTTCGGCTATATGGAACGTATGGGAAGTGAGAGAATGGCTAAGAGGGTGTACGAGAGCGAGGTGGAAGGACAGAGAGGGAGAGGTAAACCGGAGAGGTGGAAGGATAGAGTGAGGAAGTATAAGGATGAAGGCGGTGCTGGTTGGGAGGAGGGGCGTCGACTGACTGAGGACAGACGTGCATGGGGGCGGTTCATTTGTGTCCACCCCTTCGAGGATCACGGCGTCAGGCAAAAGACAGATAGATAGATAGAAACTCAAAAAGAGGCCTATGGGGTCTAATAAATTACCAAAATAAAAAAATACATCCAAATACTGTTGAAATTGCAACGACGTGACGAATCCAAATATACCCTCAACAACTCGATATTCGAACATCATCACCTGTCAAGCGCCTAAATTTTGACTGGGCTATTGGGTCTAAAAAAATGGCCAAAATTAAAAAAATCCATCCATATACCGTTGAAATCACAATGACGTGACGAATCCAAATACAGTATACCCTCAAAAACTCGAAATTCGAACATCGCCTGTCAAGTGCCTAAATTTTGAACAAAATCCATATGTAAATAACTTGTCTATGGGTGATTTTTTAGTTTTCAAACTCAAAAAGAGGCCAATTGGGTCTAAAATATGGCCAAAATAAAAAAAAATCCATACATATACCGTTGGAATCGCAACATGACGAATCCAAATATACCCTCAAAAACTCTAAATTCGAACATCACCTGTCAAGTGCCTAAATTTTGACTGGGCTATTAGGTCTAAAAGATGGCCAAAATAAAAATATCCGTCCATATACCGTCGGGGGTATTTATAAACCTTTAGTTTAGTTACTACAACCTCTGCAGTTGTCTTTGAGTTACCTGTGGGCAGAAAACTAATTTTGGAGAGGTAATCATGAGTGAGAGAACTCTATTTCTTATTGCTAATCTGGCAACCTCTGCATCATATGTGCGTGAAAGGGCTAATATAAATCAAACGAAACATGTAGACACATGCACATAATCAAGAGGATAATAAAACACTGAATATTACGAAATTACTGTATATTTTCTTTGTATATACATAAACATTTGACAACAGTCTGTATGCTACGATTGAAACATACATCACCACACACACACATACACACACACACACACACACACACACACTTCTATATATATACATAAACAATTGACAACAGCCTGTATGCTACGATTGAAACATACAGCACCACACACACACATACACACACTGCTATATATATACATAAACAATTGACAACAGCCTGTATGCTAAGATTCACACACACACATACACACACACACATATACCATTCATCAATCAGTGTTGAACATAAGTGTACATTACTCATCCCGGAGTAAATTATATGTTGTGCACCCAAAAATATCTTACACAGAAAATAAAGTTTCATGTATATAACACCTAAAATTATTTTCTTTTAACCCACTCAGTACCGGTGACGTCCTTTTAACTATATTCTGGCAACTATTAGACGATTTTATTCAGGTTATGAAGGACGACTACTAATAAAAAGGCTTGCAGACTATATCAATTCATCCTTTCACCTACCATATATTTGTCTATATAGCCTGGCTTATATTAAACGATTTTATCAGTTTAATAGAGGATTCCAGCAATTAACAGGCTTCGCACTACCTCATTCAACCCTTTCTACTAGCGCAGATCCTTCTTTAGTTGCACACTATTGTCTTTCTATTAGCGCAGATCCTTCTTTAGCTGCACACTATTGTCTTTCTACTAGCGCAGATCCTTCTTTAGCTGCACACTATTGTCTTTCTACTAGCGCAGATCCTTCTTTAGCTGCACACTATTGTCTTTCTACTAGCGCAGATCGTTCTTTAGCTGCACACTATTGTCTTTCTACTAGCGCAGATCGTTCTTTAGCTGCACACTATTGTCTTTCTACTAGCGCAGATCCTTCTTTAGCTGCACACTATTGTCTTTCTACTAGCGCAGATCCTTCTTTAGCTGCACACTATTGTCTTTCTACTAGCGCAGATCCTTCTTTAGCTGCACACTATTGTCTTTCTACTAGCGCAGATCGTTCTTTAGCTGCACACTATTGTCTTTCTACTAGCGCAGATCCTTCTTTAGCTGCACACTATTGTCTTTCTACTAGCGCAGATCCTTCTTTAGCTGCACACTATTGTCTTTCTACTAGCGCAGATCCTTCTTTAGCTGCACACTATTGTCTTTCTATTAGCGCAGATCCTTCTTTAGCTGCACACTATTGTCTTTCTACTAGCGCAGATCGTTCTTTAGCTGCACACTATTGTCTTTCTACTAGCGCAGATCGTTCTTTAGCTGCACACTATTGTCTTTCTACTAGCGCAGATCCTTTTTTAGCTGCACACTATTGTCTTTCTACTAGCGCAGATCCTTCTTTAGCTGCACACTATTGTCTTTCTACTAGCGCAGATCCTTCTTTAGCTGCACACTATTGTCTTTCTACTAGCGCAGATCCTTCTTTAGCTGCACACTATTGTCTTTCTATTAGCGCAGATCCTTCTTTAGCTGCACACTATTGTCTTTCTACTAGCGCAGATCGTTCTTTAGCTGCACACTATTGTCTTTCTACTAGCGCAGATCCTTCTTTAGCTGCACACTATTGTCTTTCTACTAGCGCAGATCCTTCTTTAGCTGCACACTATTGTCTTTCTACTAGCGCAGATCCTTCTTTAGCTGCACACTATTGTCTTTCTACTAGCGCAGATCCTTCTTTAGCTGCACACTATTGTCTAAATATAACTAGAATAAAACATAAATACACAATCCCATTGCCGGTACAGACGGGGTTCAGGGCGGTCACCGGCTTTTTTGTATCTTTTTGCCCCATTCAGCCAACTGTTTAAGACGTTTATCCCCATCCAGGTGTCGATTTCTTCCTGGCGAGCGATAGCGAGCCAGCATTGTATGGAGAAATCCGGCTTCGCCGGAGAAATTTTTCTATCGAAAAATTTACAAATTTAGCTTGCTGTCAAAACAAAAATATATATATGCTGGCTTGCTACCGCTCGCCAGGAAAATACTAACACCTGGATGGGGTAAACGTCTTAAAACAGTAGGCTGAATGGGGCCGAATGGATATAAGCCAAAGAGAGAGGGAGAGAAAGAGAAAAAAAGAAGCGAAGTGGGCTCCCTTAAGCCTTTATGTACCAGCAACGTCTTTGTAATTTTGCTACTTAGACGATTTTGTGCAGTTTTAGAAGGATCTGTGGTAGAAGTACAACGGGATAAGTGAGATAGTTCAAAGCCTGATAAATGATGCAGGACTTTTAGAAGGATCTGTGGTAGAAGTACAACGGGATAAGTGAGATAGTTCAAAGCCTGATAAATGATGCAGGACTTTTAGAAGGATCTGTGGTAGAAGTACAACGGGATAAGTGAGATAGTTCAAAGCCTGATAAATGATGCAGGACTTTTTTAAGCTGAATAAAATCGTCCAATAGTGGCCAGAATAAAGTTAACCCGTTCAGTACCAGGGACGTCCTTTTTCATCATATTCAGGCAACTATTAGACGATCTTATACAGCTTAGGAAGGACATCCGGCAATAATATGGCTTCAAACTATCTCAACCAACCCTTTTAACTACCACAGATCCTTCCTAAGCTGCATACTACCGTCTAAACATAGCTAGAATATAATACAAAATAACGTCGTCGGTACAGAAGGGGTTAAACACCTTTAGTAAACGTTTCTCAAAGCCCTGACCTTGTACAATCGGGGGTATTAAGTGTTGTCATAGATTCCAGTGGTTTTCGCTCAACAAGTGTATTGGTATCTTTATAGTTACTGGGAAAAGTGCTTATCCCTCAGAGTATTAGTCAGTGTCCGAAACTTTGTGAAATATCTGACAACACTTATTAACCTCGATTGCACTATCGCGCTAATAAGTGATGTTTCGGCACCAAGTATGTTTTGTTAAATAATTGGTATCAACAATATCTAAGCTTCATGTCTTCATATCGAGTGAAATATGCAAACATGTTCCTACACTTACCCACCCTATTCAACATCTGACAGACATTAATACAGCACAGAGCAAGTCAAACTTAATGACAGCTGGGACAAGACTTATTAGAGTGTGACCGTACAGTTGTCGACACAAATACCAACACAAACAAAAACAGAGGTAGTAAACATTAACAAAGATATACAAAGGGTAATTATTAAAATGTTAAGGGGAGATGGGTAGTTTTTCTGGTCCCCTTTCTCCCTCGTGTTAAGTCCTATGTTTTTTTTAGATTATAAGACATTCGGTCCATTAGTTTGACGAATTTAACACCTTTCGCCCAATTTCGTTGTCAATTTTAAGACCTTTCGTTCCCTTTAGGTGTCGAATGTTTTCTGGCGAGCGAAAGCGAGCCTGATATTTTAAGACGAACAGGCCTTCGGCCGGGACATTTTTCTACCAAAAGATGACCAAATTTTTTTGAAGGGGGGTCTATGTGGTGTTTTACTAAGCTTGATGGAGGTCTAGCGAGAAAACTAAAAACTAAATAAATATATAAATACCTGTACATAGACCAAAAACCAAGCCCTCCTCCCTTAAGGGGGCCCACCTCGCTTTTTTCTATTTATCTCCCTCTCTCTTTGGCTTGTATCCATTCAGCCCCATTCAGCCTATTATTTTAAGACGTTTACCCTCAACCAGGTGTCAATATTTTCCTGGCGAGCGGGAGCGAGCCAGCATATATACAGTATATATTTGTTTTGACAGCAAGCTAAATGTGCACATTTTTCGATAGAAAAATTTCTCCGGCGAAGCCGGATTTCTCCATACAAATCCGGTTTCTCCAAATCCGGTTTCTCCAAAAATCCTGGCTCGCTATCGCTCGCCAGGAAGAAATCGACACCTGGATGGGGATAAACGTCTTAAAACAGTTGGCTGAATAGAACCGAATAGAGACAAGTCAGGGAAAGAGAAAAAAATACCTGTTTTCAACCTGTGGCGGGTGCAGCTTGTTAGTTTTAAGGGGGAATAATGGGGGAGGATAAGGTTTTCTGGCCCCCCCTTCTCCCTCATGTGTAGCCCCATTAGATTTCAGATTATAAGACGTTTGGCCTATTAATTTGACGATTTTAAGACCTTTCATACCATTTATTTGTCAATATTAAGACCTTTCGTGCCAATTATTTGTCGTTTTTTTCCTGGCGAGCAATAGCGAGTCTGTATTTGAAGTGGAAGCGGCCATCGGCCAAAGCATTTTTATACCAATAAATGTACACAATTATTTAGAAGGGGGATCTTGGGGTGTTTATTAAAGCTTGATGGAGGTCTAGGGAGGAAACTACAAAACATGATGGAGGTCTAGGGAGGAAACTACAAATCATGATAAGTAAACTGCTTACTCCTTAACCCCTTCTGTACCAACGACGTCTATTTATTTGTTTTTTGTCTAATAATAATAATAATAATCGTCTGGTTACTTATATAGCGCCCGTATCTCCTCCTTCGAGGATTCACAAGCGCTTGGCTTTCTTTAGTCTACTAGAGACCATTACCCATCCCCTTTGCTCATGGGGAGATGGTAACCGCCGGCTATATCCCAGAAAAACTGTTCAATCTGAGCGGGGATTGAACGCGAGACCTCGAGATGGGAATCAGGCACGCTGTCAACTGAGCCAGCCGGACGGCTGGCTCAGTTGACGATTTTGTGCAGCTTAAGAAGGATCTGTGGTTGTAAAAAGGGTTAATTAATATAGTACGAAACCTGTTAATTTCTATAGGATCTTCTTAAATTGAATAAAATCGTCTATTATTAGCCAGTACAGAATGAAAAGAATAGAACAGGTAAAATATAATAACGTTTCATTCATACTCTTACAGTCAGTTCACGATGGCCTGGTTATATTGTGTTTGTAATGTGTTCTGAGCTCAGCATTAAGGGGGTAGTGCTTGGTTTTTGGTCTATATATTTATGTATTTATTTATTGAGTTTCTTCGCTAGACCTCCATCAAGCTTAGAAAAACACCCCCTAGACCCCCTTTCAAGATAAATTTGTAAATTTTTCGGTAGGAAAATGTCCCGGCCGAAGGCCTGTTCCTTCTAAAATTAGAGGCTCGCTATCGCTCACCAGGAAAAAATCGACACCTGAAGGGCACGAAAGGTCTTAATATTGATATAACAATGATGCAAAAGGTCTTAAAATCGCCAAACTAACGGAACGAACGTCTTAAAACCTCAAAACTAATACGCTATTAACGCCTTATGAGCGGGCCCGTCAGTAACTTCTACTACCCGGCAAGCGGGTGGTGTTACCCTAAACGACCTTGTTTCCGTGCTCTTTTTCATGCATAAACAAGAGCCAGAGCATAATACAATTATGTATCCCTGAAAGGGCGTAAATTGGGCTTTCCAATGACACCAGAACCATCCTTCTATGACCACACGTTCTCTTGCAACGATCGTGCAAGACGAGTGCAAAATTGCTAAAATACGGTAATTTCCTTACATAATTCCCTGTGTAGCGAGGCAGTGAGTGTGGGTTTGTGTGGAGTAAACGTCAGTAGTCGTGCGGGACCCGTGCCGAGCAGTCATGAGCCGACCTACGCTCCTCCACCCGCTCGTCTCTCTCTCAGAGCCATTATTACTCCAAAATTGCACACAGACTTAAGTCGGGCCCCGCCACATAGTCCTTGGTTCTCTAGCCCGACTTAAGTCCACCCCCGCTAGACAAGGGTTAATGAGGGAGAAGGCGGTCCAAAAAAAGCGAGTAGTACCCCCTTAATGACAAATATAACTTAATTTACTGGTTATGATAAATGTGGAATTACATTAGCGTAATATAGATTTTCCGACAACAAGATTAAATCTGTAAATGTTTATTTACTAAATATCCTGCAAAATTCCAAACCGACACGTACCCGACACCATTAATCATTTTAACAATCAATTATCGACCTAAAGCAAACATGGGCAAACGAAACTGGGCTATTTTACGCCCGCAAGTTTTCCGTGCTTTCCAATGTAAACAAAGGGCCTGCATCCCATCTGGCAAGGGAACCATTTCGCGTTTTATCCGCCAGGGGTCTCCAGTGAAGCGCTAAATTATCCTCTTAAAGCGGATTCACGCGAGTGCTTTTTCCCGCAACCTGAAATCGGTGACTCTGATCCGACATCTTCTGAAATAGACCTTTATAAGACTTTTAAATCATCTATAATAATCTACCTTTTGTCTAGTTGCCCATACTAGCGTAACATAGTCTCAAAATATTGCCAGAATATTACTGTGGATCAAAAGTTGCCGGAAAAAGGCCCCGTGTAGATACACCTTAAGGTAAATTCAGGCCAACGCTCTCTCCCACAATTCTGGCTTGGCAATTATATTCTACTAACATTTGGGTGAAGGCTGGTCTTGTGCAGAGTGAAGTTTGGCATCTTCTACCCAACCTTAGTTTTTTCTGTCTGTCTCATTTCCTGTACTACTTTTCATACTTCGGGGGTGGTGGGGTAGGAATCCTCCGCCCCATGTAAAATTCACCTACTAGACTAGACAGAGAAAGGGGCTAGGGAACGCGAAAGTGGTCCCGAACGCTTAGAATTGGAACTGTAAATGTTGTTTCTGTTTGTGCTCTGTCTCGAGTTGGCCACCCCCAGTTATGGGGTATGTGCCTGGGTATAATATACATACATACATACATAGTACATACATACATACATACAACATTTTGGTACCATTTTGTTACATAGGTAATGGAGAATAGACTGAAAGTAGATTATATCAGATGGTTGGATAACAGTTGAAATATAAGCGATCCAGAATAGAGATACCGAAATGTTTTGAAGGGAAAGGGGCTGGTGTTAACATGTACACACTCTCTCTCTGGTGGGTGGGGAGAGAGCCTTTTGCTTTGCTACCCACCTTCCATTTAGTACCAAATGTTGTTATAATTAAGTCCGGACTGCCTAGTAGGGGCCGCGAGGTCTGTGCAGTTGTGTATATATGTAACTCTATGTAGCACTCTCTCACCAACTCCTTTCGAATTTATCTCCTTATATTCTTCTCGCGAATACAATTTTGTTTTCTCTCTCTCTCTCTCTTTCCAACTCCTTTCGAATTTATCTCCTTAAATTCTTCTCGCGGATACAATTTCGGAGCAAATCCTTGACACTTTCCTTGCCTCTCCTCTCTCTCTGCTTTAGTCTTCTTGGAATGGTGTTGGAGGGGATTTAGGGCATATTTTTATATTTCATTGTTGTTCCCTTTATACAGTATATAAAGACACGGCCTTACCTACACACTCACGTACACAGAGTATATAAAGACACGGCCTTACCTACACACTCACGTACACAGAGTATATAAGGACACGGCCTTACCTACACACTCACGTACACAGAGTAAGTGGAAACATTTACAGCCCATTTGCTCTAGCCCTTTTTGAGTTACAGAGGTTAGGGTTCACGATTTCTGGCCTACCTACTTGGAACAGAGTATAGTTGCTCCAGTAAGTGTCTGAATTTCCCGCATGAGAAGGGGAAGGGGGAGGGGGAGGGGGGGGGAAGGGGGAGGGGGGGAGGGAGTACAAAGGGAGTACAAAGGAAATCAAGCAACAACAGATCTAGTGACCCTTCTAGGTTGCTTGTCCTCCAAAACACTGAGGATCAGTGTCCAAACAGTGGTTTAGAGTGGGTAAGGGAACATTGGAAAGGGAATTACTGCCCTGGAACTAATGTCCGTGGCAGGGGGAGGGGGGAAGGGGGAGGGGGAGGGGGGAAGGCGGAGGGGGAGGGGGGAAGGGGGAGGGGGGGGGGGGGAGGGGGGAAGGAGGGGGAGGGGGGAAGGGGGAGGGGGGGGAGGGGGAGGGGGGAAGGGGGAAGGGGGAGGGGGGAGGGGGAAGGGGGAGGGGGAGGGGGGAAGGGGGAGGGGGAGGGGGGGAATTGGAGGTTAGCGAATCCTACCGTAACCCTTTCAGTACCGGTGCCGTCCTTTTGAGGGGAGGTGGTTGTTCTTTTTGGACCCCCTTCTCCTCCCTAGTGTTTAGCCCCGTTAGGTTTGAGATTTTCAGACGTTCGGTCCATTAGTTTGGCGATTTTAACATCTTTCACCCCATTTCGTTGTCGATTTTAAGATCTGTCGTGCCATTTAGGTGTCGATTAGTTTTCCTGGCGAGCGATAGCGAGCCTGGAATTTTAAAAGGAGCCGACCTTCTACCGAAAAATGTACAAATATATCTTGAAAGGGGGGGGTCTAGGGGGTTATTTTTAAGCTTGATGGAGGTCTAGCGAGGAAACTAAACAAATCATTTTAATTAAATATATAATTGGACAAAAAACTACACCCTATCCCTTACTACTTCCCTCGCTTCCTTCCCTCCTTTATTCCTTCTTTCTGTGCTTACTGTGTTCTTGATATCTGGCTTATTCCCTTCTTCCTTGTTTTGATCGCTTCCTTCCTTGCTTAATTTCCTCTTCTGCCCTTCCTTCCTTACTTTATTCCTTCCTTGTTTCTTATTCTCCCGTTTTGATTCCTTCCTTCCTTGCTTATGTTCCTCTTCTGCCCTTCCTTCCTTACTTTATTCCTTCCTTGTTTCTTATTCTCCCTTGTTTTGATTCCTTCCTTCCTTGCTTATGTTCCTCTTCTGCCCTTCCTTCCTTACTTTATTCCTTCCTTGTTTCTTATTCTCCCTTGTTTTGATTCCTTCTTTCCTTGCTTATGTTCCTCTTCTGCCCTTCCTTCCTTACTTTATTCCTTCCTTGTTTCTTATTCTCCCTTGTTTTGATTCCTTCTTTCCTTGCTTATGTTCCTCTTCTGCCCTTCCTTCCTTACTTTATTCCTTCCTTGTTTCTTATTCTCCCTTGTTTTGATTCCTTCTTTCCTTGCTTATGTTCCTCTTCTGCCCTTCCTTCCTTACTTTATTCCTTCCTTGTTTCTTATTCTCCCTTGTTTTGATTCCTTCTTTCCTTGCTTATGTTCCTCTTCTGCCCTTCCTTCCTTACTTTATTCCTTCCTTGTTTCTTATTCTCCCTTGTTTTGATTCCTTCTTTCCTTGCTTATGTTCCTCTTCTGCCCTTCCTTCCTTACTTTATTCCTTCCTGTTTCTTATTCTCCCTTGTTTTGATTCCTTCCTTCCTTGCTTATGTTCCTCTTCTGCCCTTCCTTCCTTACTTTATTCCTTCCTTGTTTCTTATTCTCCCTTGTTTTGATTCCTTCCTTCCTTGCTTAATTTCCTCTTCTGCCCTTCCTTCCTTACTTTATTCCTTCCTTGTTTCTTATTCTCCCTTGTTTTGATTCCTTCCTTCCTTGCTTAATTCCTCTTCTGCCCTTCCTTCCTTACTTTATTCCTTCCTTGTTTCTTATTCTCCCTTGTTTTTGATTCCTTCTTTCCTTGCTTATGTTCCTCTTCTGCCCTTCCTTCCTTACTTTATTCCTTCCTTGTTTCTTATTCTCCCTTGTTTTGATTCCTTCTTTCCTTGCTTATGTTCCTCTTCTGCCCTTCCTTCCTTACTTTATTCCTTCCTTGTTTCTTATTCTCCCTTGTTTTGATTCCTTCTTTCCTTGCTTATGTTCCTCTTCTGCCCTTCCTTCCTTACTTTATTCCTTCCTTGTTTCTTATTCTCCCTTGTTTTGATTCCTTCTTTCCTTGCTTATGTTCCTCTTCTGCCCTTCCTTCCTTACTTTATTCCTTCCTTGTTTCTTATTCTCCCTTGTTTTGATTCCTTCCTTCCTTGCTTATGTTCCTCTTCTTCTGCCCTTCCTTCCTTACTTTATTCCTTCCTTGTTTCTTATTCTCCCTTGTTTTGATTCCTTCTTTCCTTGCTTATGTTCCTCTTCTGCCCTTCCTTCCTTACTTTATTCCTTCCTTGTTTCTTATTCTCCCTTGTTTTGATTCCTTCTTTCCTTGCTTATGTTCCTCTTCTGCCCTTCCTTCCTTACTTTATTCCTTCCTTGTTCTTATTCTCCCTTGTTTTGATTCCTTCTTTCCTTGCTTATGTTCCTCTTCTGCCCTTCCTTCCTTACTTTATTCCTTCCTTGTTTCTTATTCTCCCTTGTTTTGATTCCTTCTTTCCTTCCTTGGTTTATTAATTCCCTTTTTCCTCCTTCCTTCCTTCTCTTCTTTACTTCCTTAATTATTTATTTCTCATCCTTCCTTGATACGTTCCTTTCTTTACTTTTGTCATTCCTTCTTTCACATCCTTCCTTACTTCTCTTCTTCTTTCTTTGTTGTCCATTTTCCTTCCTTTATTAATTCCTTTTTTCTCCTCCTTCCTTACTTCATCTTTACTTTCTTAATTCCTTCTCTCTCATCCTTCCTTGCTACATCCACTTCTTTACTTTCTTAATTCCTTCTCTCTCATCCTTCCTTGCTACATCCACTTCTTTACTTTCTTAATTCCTTCTCTCTCATCCTTCCTCACTTATCTTTTTTCTTTTTTTCTTCTTCTTCTTTGTTATCCGTTTTCTTTCCTTTATTAATTCCTTCTTTCTCATCTTTCCTTACTTCTCTTCTTCTTCTTCTTTGTTATCCATTTGCTTTCCATATTTCCTCTGTATTTTCGGGATGAGCGTCGCAGTCGTTGGAGGTTACGAAATCTGACTTTATCGGTAATAATCTTCTTCCTTCCTCCCTTATTGCTTTCTTCGTTTCCTTCATTCCCTGTTTCTTCCTTCCCTTATTCTTTCCTTCTTTCCCCTTCTTCCTCTAGTATTTTTTTTTCATTTATTAATTTCCTTCTTTCGTTGCTTCTTTCCTTGCTATTCTTTTATTTCCTGTCCTCCTTATTTCCTCATTGCTTTCCTCGCGTCCTTCATTCCTTCTTTCTTCCTTCCTTCCCTTATTCCTTCTTTCCTTCGTTCGTTCCTTCTTTCCTTGCTTTCTCTTCTTCTTCCCTCCTTCCTTTCTTATCGCTTTCCTTATTTCATTTATTCCTTCTTTCTTCTTACCTTTATTCCTTACTTACTTCCTTCCCCTCATTCCTCTCATAATTCCTTCCTTCCTTCCACTCCTTCTACCCTCCTTCCTCATGTTGCTTTCCTAGTTTCATTTATTCCTTCTGTTTTCCTTCCTTACTTCCTCCCCTCCCCTCCTTCCTCCCACAATTTCTTTCTTTTATCTATTCATTCCCTTCCTTCGTAGCTTCTTTCCCTTCTTGTATTTTTGTCTTTGTGTTCCTCCCTCCTTATTTCCCCTGCCTGCATTTTCGGCATGGCACGGCCGGTCATTGGAGGTTGGCAAATCGGACTTTATCGACAATGATCTTCTTCTCTCCTTCCTTCCTTCTTTCCTCTCTCCCTCTCTCCCGTTCCATCACGTTTTTCTTCTTGGTTCATTCCCCACAAAGAATAGTGAATGACAAGTTTACCCTCCCCTCTCCCCCTCTCTCCTCAAATTATCCCCGTTTTCTCTTTAACCCCTCTCCTTCCTCTTGTTATTGCTCTCTCTCTCTCTCTCTCTCTCTCTCTCTGGCTTTGCATTATTCTTCCTCTTCCCCTTCTACCCTCTTCACTATCACTAAACTCTTGCTTTATTTACTATTCTCTTTCTTTCACCGACCTTTCTTCAAAACGAATATATATATATATACCGGTATATATATATATATATATATATACTCTCAACCAGTTTGCCCCAGCATACACTCTTGATAATAAGCATGTATAGTCTAATTAGTACACCACTATTGATAGTCACTGTTGCACACTTAGTAATAGTCTCTCCTACCACTAGATTATTGAGGCTCTCAATCCCAATCTTATTAGTAATTTTTTCATAAAATATCCCCCTACTGTCCCCTCTAACTCTCTTGACTCTAATATTTAACTTCCTCTTCCTCCTTCAAGAGTATACTAAAAAAAAAAAAAAAAAAAAAAAAAAAAAAGGATGTTTCGAGGTATTCTTATTCTCACACTAACAGTTCTGGAATATCCTTGTTCTCTAAACTATAATCTCTCCCTTCCCCTTTCAAGAGATCCAGTAACTCTTGATGATTCTGCCTCCCACTCTTAACACTCAAGCCGCGGAGCCGACATATGTCGTGTGAGAGAATCATGGCCACCCCTGCGGTGTCCGACATTAATCGGGCGGGATTTTGAGCACATTATCGGCTCGGAGAGAGAGTCCACGCATTGGGAGGACGGTAGGCGGGCTCTGACCGTTCGGCACGGACCCAGTGCCGCGATTGACACTACCTCCGCAACATTCCACACCCACGGCCTCGCGAGATCAGGAAAAAACTCGGGAAATTACCGTATTTTAGGGTTTTTCCCCTCGTGTTGCGCGTTCTCTATAGGATAACCCGTGGTCGTACAAGGATGATTCAGGTGTCATTGGAAAGCTCTATTATCGCCCTTTCACGGATACATAATTGTATTACGCTCTGGCTCTTGTTTATGCATGAAAAAGAGCACGGAATGAAGCTTGTTTAGGGTAAATATGCCCGCCAGGCAGGTAGTAAACGTTACAAACATCCCCGTTCATAAGGGGTTAAGGCGGGATGGTTGCCATACTCATGTTTAGCCCCATTAATTTTGAGATTTTATGATGTTCGTTCCAATAGTTTGGCGATTTTATTAGCTTTTCATCCCATTTCTTTGTCAGTATTAGGACCTTTCGTGCCATTTAGGTTTCGATTTTGATCCTAGCGAGCGATAGTGAGCCTGTAATTTTAGGAGGAATCGGCCTTTGGCCGGGACATTTATCTACCGAAACATGTTTTTTTTAAAGTTTGATGGAGGACTAGCGAGGAAACTAAAAATATAAAGATAAATAAATATATAGACCAACAAATAAACCCTACCCACTTATCTCTAAACTGTTTTGTTCTATCTCCCCTCACCCCCCTTCAAAACTCTGTAAAGCTCTCTCCCACTCTATTATCTCTCTAACCTTAACCCTTCTGTACCGGCCACGTCTTCCTAATTATATTCTAGCTATATTTAGACGATGTTGTGCCGGTTAAGAAGGATGTGTGGTAGTGAAAAGAGTTATGTGAGATAGTTCGAAGCATGTTAATTCCTGGAGGCCCTTTGAAACTGAATAACATCGTCTAATAGTTGCCCGGATATACTGAAACGGAACTCACCGGTACTGAAGGGGTTAACTTGCTCGAGTCCCTGTAACTTTAAGGGGAGGTTTCCACTTGAAGGACTTTTTTCTTGACCCCTTTCTCCCTCATGTCTAGCCCCATCGCTTTTGAGATTTTAAGACGTTTGCCCCATTAGTTTGGCGATTTTAAGAACCCTCGCCCCATTTCTGTCAATTTTAAGACCTTTCGTGCCATTTAGGTGTCGATTTTATGCTGGCGAGCGATAGCGAGCCTGTAATTTAAGAGTAACCGGCCTTTGGCCGGGACATTTTTCTACCGAAAAATTTAAAAATTTATCTTGAAAGTGGGTCAAGGGGGAGTAATTTTAAGCTTGATGGAAGTCTAGGGAATCAACTAAAAACCTCCCCTTAACCCCTTCAGTACCGGTGACGTCCTTTTCATTATATACTGCCAACTATTAGACGATTTTATTCAGTTTAAGAAGGACGTCTACACATAAAAAGCTACAGACTGTCGTAATTAATCCTTTTAGCTACCATATATCCTTCCGAAGCTTCATACAATCGTCTTAATGCAGCTGAAATCATATACAAAAGACGTCACCGGTACAGAGAGGGTTAAAACTCTCTCCCATTCTGAAGATGTTGACTATGGACCATTCCTTTAAGATGTTGACTATGGGCCATTCCTTTAAGGGGGGATGGTTCACTTTTTGGGCGATTTTTGCATTAATTCATTATTTTTTTAGTTTCCTCCCTACACCTCCATCAAATTAAAAAAAAAAACGTCCATTAGATCCCCCTTCTAGATTAATTTGTACATTTTTCGGTAGAAAAATGTCCCGGCCGAAGGCCGGTTCTTCCAACATTACAGGCTCACTATCGTTCGCCAGGGAAAAAATCGACACCTAAATAGCACGAAAGGTCTAAATGTTGACGACGAAATGGGGCGAAAGGTTTTAAAATCTACTAACTAAAGGGGCAAACATCTTAACATCTGAAAACTAATGGGGCTAAACATGAGGGAGAAAGTGGTCCAGAAAACCGGCCCATCCCCCCTTAAACATCGCAAAAGCCTTCCCTACGACCTTTTCCGACCCAGATTGACCCTTATACAAATAAACGATAAGGGTCAATCTGGGCTGGGGAAGGTCGTAGGGAAAGCTTTTACGATATTTAAGGGGGGTCACCTGCTTTTTTCTCTTTCTCTACTTTTCTCTCTTTCTCTGGCTTGTATCCATTCGGCCCCATTCAGCCAACTGTTTTAAGACGTTTATCCCCATCCAGGTGTCGATTTCTTCCTGGCGAGCGATAGCGAGCCAGCATTGTATGGAGAAACCGGCTTCGCCGGAGACATTTTTCTATCGAAAAATGTACAAATTTAGCTTGTTGTCAAACCAAAAAATATATATGCTGGCTCGCTACCGCTCGCCAGGAAAATATTGACACCTAGATGGGGATAAACGTCTTAAAACAGTACGCTGAATGGGGCCGAATGAATACAACCCAGAGAAAGAGGGAGAGAGAGAGGGAAAAATAAATGTGGGCCCCTTAAAGGAACGGCCCTTTGACCTCTCTCTCCCTTCCTCTTGATTTCCCCAAAGCCAGAACAGCAAAGAACAATAGTAGTAGCTGCAGCAGTCTGGTCAGTTGCCAGCAGTAATTCTCGGACCCCCCCCCCCCCTAGGGATATTTAGACCCCCCCCCCCCCACACACACACACCTCCCACTTCCCTCGCTAATAGTAGTTAGATATTGTTATGGTCACTTTTGTCTCTTTATCCCGTTAACCCATTCAGTACCAACGACGTCTATTGGATTGAAATTTTCGGCTATATTTAGAATATTTTATAGAGCTTAGGAAAGATGTATGGTAGCTAAGAGGATTAATTAAGATAGGCTGTAACCTTTTAATGGGTAGACGTCCTTCCTAACCTGAATAACATCGTCTACTAGTTACCAGCATATATAAACAAGGACGTCACCGGTACTGTATGGGCTAAGTAGCGGTGACGTCCCTTTCATTATACTCCGGCAATTATTTGTCGATTTTATTCGGCTTAGGATGGACATTAAGGAATTAAGATGCTACAGATGATCTCAATTAACCATTTTAGCTTCCACAGATCCCTTCAAAGTAGTCTAAATATCGTTTAACCCTTTACCGGGCACTCATAGAAATACTTAGAAATTTCATTTTTTGACCCTAGACCATGAAAGTAGACCTAATTCTAAGGTATTTTTGCTTATGATTTTTTTTCACATTTTTGCATATTGAATTAGCAAATCGAGGTTGACGAAGTGATCATATATGGTCAAGCGCCGGTCTAGGGTAAAAATAATCTTGAATTATGCTATATTGAAAATGTAAATTTAAGGTAAACAAAATACACAGAATAACAGTTATATCATTATATTACCCACAAATAAGCGTTTTATTTTAATAAGTATATAAATAGATTATATATGAATATTTTAGTTTAGGTACTTTTCACAACCCAGACACTGTCTGGTACCCCATGAATAATTAATTCCAAAAAACAAATTGGGCATAGGTTCCCCCTGAACAAGTAATTCCAGCAACATTTTGGCATAGCTTCCCCATGAACAAAGAATTCCAGCAACATTTGGGCATAGCTTCCCCATGAACAAAGAATTCCAGCAACATTTGGGCATAGCTTCCCCATGAACACAGAATTCCAGCAACATTTTGGGCATAGGATCCCCATGAAAATTGGTATTTCTTTATGTGACAGTACTCATATCTCAAAAAAACTTCAGTATATGCCTCACAATATCAAAAATATATGTGAACTCACTAAAATATTTGTGAACTCACTAAACTTACCAAACTCATATTTATTTCACTGTACACTTATGAGGAAATAATAGAAATCGGTAATTTATTTCTATGTTGAACATTCTAGAATCCCTACCCAAGTTGTGGCCATGTGTCATGCTGGTTTGGGTAACTATCATCAAAGTTATATGGTTTTATGTAACTTGGGAGTACAACCCCTTACCGGGCGAAATGATCATATTTAGTAATTTCAATTCTATAGGCTACCGGGCGTAAGTCCATATATGATCAATTGGGCTTTACCCCTTACCGGGCGCATGTCCATATTTGATCATTCACTTTTTCGCAAACAAATTTCACCAATTTCCGTATGTTCCACGTAAATGACAACTATATCAGGTTATAGTACAACTATTCAACTGCATAATATCAGATTATTATCAACTTACCGATATTACGTGATGAGCTAGGGTCGAGGGCGTCAAGAGAAAAATCGCTGAGATCCTACTTTCTTCATGTCTGGCCTGCAACTGAACTTCGAGTTGCTCTCAACCAATACTGAGATTGCATCAGCTCTTACACCATACCCACGTGAGTAGCCTGATCATCGGTGATTGGCTGAGGCATGATGACGTGGTGGCAGACACACACCGGGCGGCTTGGGAGCGCCCTTATGGACGCCCATTTAAGTTACCATATATGGTTCCTCGCCCGGTAAAGGGTTAATAAATAGCTGAAATATTACGATCGACATCCCCTGTAGTGCATGGGTTATCTCTCTCCCCCTTCCCACCACCACAAAGATCCCCACAAAGTCTTGAACATCGCCTCCTACTGTAGTGCAAGGGTTATCTCTCTCTCCCTTCCCACCACCACAAAGATCCCCACTAAGTCTTGAACATCGCCTCCTACTGTAGTGCAAGGGTTATCTCTCTCTCCCTTCCCACCACCACAAAGATCCCCACTAAGTCTTGAACATCACCTCCTACTGTAGTGCAAGGGTTATCTCTCTCCCCCTTCCCACCACCACAAAGATCCCCACTAAGTCTTGAACATCACCTCCTACTGTAGTGCAAGGGTTATCTCTCTCTCCCTTCCCACCACCACAAAGATCCCCACTAAGTCTTGAACATCGCCTCCTACTGTAGTGCAAGGGTTATCTCTCTCTCCCTTCCCACCACCACAAAGATCCCCACTAAGTCTTGAACATCGCCTCCTACTGTAGTGCAAGGGTTATCTCTCTCTCCCTTCCCACCACCACAAAGATCCCCACTAAGTCTTGAACATCACCTCCTACTGTAGTGCAAGGGTTATCTCTCTCTCCCTTCCCACCACCACAAAGTCTTGAACATCGCCTCCTACTGTAGTGCAAGGGTTATCTCTCTCTCCCTTCCCACCACCACAAAGATCCCCACTAAGTCTTGAACATCGCCTCCTACTGTAGTGCAAGGGTTATCTCTCTCTCCCTTCCCACCACCACAAAGTCTTGAACATCGCCTCCTACTGTAGTGCAAGGGTTATCTCTCTCTCCCTTCCCACCACCACAAAGATCCCCACTAAGTCTTGAACATCGCCTCCTACTCATGGTTCTTATGTCTCTCCTCTTCCTGCCTTAAGGGGGGTGACCTGTTTTTGTTCTGTCCTTTTCTATCTTGCTCTGGCTTGTGTCCATTTGGCCCCATTCAGCCTACTGTTTTAAGACGTTTACCCCCATCCAGGTGTCAAATTTTTACTGGTGAGCGGTAGCGAGCCAGCATATTTTTTATTTTTGTTTGACAGCAGGCTAAATTTGTACATTTTTCTATCGAAAAATGTCTCCGGCGAAGCCGGATTTCTTCATATAATGCTGGCTCGCTATCGCTCGCCGGGAAGAAATCGACACCTAGATGGGGATAACCGTCTTTAAATAGTTGACTGAATGGGGCCGAATGGATACAAGCCAGAGAAAGAGAGAAAAGGACAGAAATAACAAAAAGCAGGTCACCCCCCTTAAACTCCAATAAACTCCCCAAAACTCTCTAATACTCTTCCGCACTCTTACTCTCTCCCTTCCCCTTCCTTAATACTCTACCCCACTTTTACTCTCCTTCCTTCCCCTTCCTTCCCCAGACCAAGAACAGGCACAGTACTGTAGTCTGGTCAGGTGCTGGTATAGTCTATTCGCTGTAAGTAGACGATAAATCATGACTTCTAACCTCTGTTACTTATAAACGACTTGAGTAATCGAGCTAATAGTTCTACCATTTGAGAAGAGTCTCAGTCAAGGAATAGATGTGGAAATTTACAGCCAATTTGCTCCAGCCCATTTTGAGTTAAAGAGGACAGATGTCATGATTTATCGCCTACTTACAGCGAATAAACTATAGTAAGTCTAGGGCCCCCTTGGAATGTTATTAAGGGGGGATAGGCATAATGTTTGGTCGATGTTTTAATGTATTCAATATTGTATAGTTTACTCCCTAGACCTCCATCAAACTTAAAACAACATCCCCCAAATCCCCCTTCTAGATATTTGTGTACATTTTTCGGTAGAAAAGCCGGTTTATCCTAAAATACAGGGTCGCTATCGCTCGCCAGGAAAAAATCGACACTTAAATGACACGAAAAGTCTTAATGTTGACAAAGAAATGGAGCGAAAGATCATAAAATAGTCAAACTAATGGGCCGAACGTCTTAAAATAACAAAAATAATGGGACTAAACCTGAGGAATAAGGGGGACCAGAAAAACGACCCATCTCCCCTTAAAAACTCCTGGTCCGGGTCCCTAAATTTTGACATTAATTCCTCTCACATAAACATTAGGCTATTCAGTGTGCAGTTGGGTCTGAGTACATGATTAGATTGGCATCCAGTATACAACTAGTGGTAGTCATCAACTTAACCTTTAACTATCTTGGTGGTATAATGGTTAAGAGTGTTATGATCTGTATGTGGTATCCTAAGTTCGAATCCCGGGAGGATCACATGCTTTCATTAATTTCATTGGGAGATGTTTGGTGTTGGAAGTGAAATTAATTAATGATATCATCAATATTATTGCTCTTGAATATCCTTCCTCTCTTAACTATAATTTCTCTCTTCCACTTTCTCCCACCTCTTCCAAAGATAATATCCAATAGATCTTGATAATCTACGTTCCCCCTCTTGGCTCTTAACGCGAGATTTCCACTTGGGGGATTTTTTCTGGACCTCTTTCTCCTTCATGTTTAGCCCAATTGCGTTTGAGATTTTAAGATGTTCGCCCCATTACTATTGCCCCATTTTGTAAATTGTATGCCCTTTCGTGCCATTTAGGTGTCATTTTTTTCATGGCGAGCAATAGCGAGCCTGTAATTTAAGAGGAACCGGCCTTTTATGGTCTAGGGAACAAACTAAAAAGCTCCCCTTAATATTTATCTTCCTTTTCCTCTCCTGCAAACTCTCTAAAATTATAAAATCCTCTCCTAATCCCACTCCTAATTCCAAACTTTCTAAAATCCTCTCCTAATCCCACTCCTAATTCCAAACTTTCTAAAATCCTCTCCTAATCCCTCCTAATTCCAAACTTTCTAAAATCCTCTCCTAATCCCACTCCTAATTCCAAACTTTCTAAAATCCTCTCCTAATCCCACTCCTAATTCCAAACTTTCTAAAATCCTCTCCTAATCCCAAACTTTCTAAAATCCTCTCCTAATCCCACTTCTAATTCCAAACTCTCTAAAATTCCCAAATCCTCTCCCAATCCCACTTCTAACTCCAAGTTATCTAAAATGCTAAAATCCTCTCCTAATCTTACTCTCTAAAATGCTAAAATCCTCTCCTAATCCCACTCCTAATTCTAAATTATCTAAAATCCTCTCCTAATCCCATTCCTAATTCCAAACTCTCTAAAATGCTAAAATCCTCTCCTAATCCCACTCCTAATTCTAATGTATCTAAAATCCTCTCCTAATCCCACTCCTATTTCCAAACCCTCTAAAATGCTAAAATCCTCTCCTAATCCCACTCCTAATTCTAAAGTATCTAATATCCTCTCCTATTCCCACTCCTAATTCCAAACTCTCTAAAATGCTATAATTCTCTCCTAATCCCACACTCTAAAATGCTAAAATCCTCTCCCACTCCCAACAATAATGCCTCTCTCCAATCCCACCAGTCCCCGCAGCTCCCTACCCTCCTCTCTTACTCTTGCCACTAATCTCTCTCCTCCCCTTCCATGGCAAGAGCCGCAAGGGGGGATGGTTCACTTTTTGCTCAATTTCTTCATGTCTTGATTATTGTTCTAGTTTCCTCCTTAGACCTCCATCATACTTAACACAAAAACAACCTATAGATCCCCCTTCAAGATAAATGTGTATATTTTTCGGTAGAGAAATGTCCCGGCCTAAGGCCGGTTAATTCCTCTTAAAATTGCAGGCTCGCTATCGCTCACCAGGACAAAATCGATACCTATATGGCACGAAAGGTCTTAGAATTGACAACGGAATGGGCGAAAGGTGTTAAAATCGCCAAACTAATGGGCTGAACGTCAACAAATCTGAAAAATAAAGGGGCTAAGCATGAGGGAGAAGGGGGATCATAAATACGGCCCATCTCCCCTTAAGAGCAGCAGTAGCAGTCTGGTCAGTTGCCGGCAGTGATTCTGGGGCACCCTTGGGATATTCTTAAAAACTTCTCGGGTCCGGCTCCCTAAATTTCACACCTCTTGTTTGGGTTCTTAATGCTGGGGAGGCTGGCTGACTTTGACCCCCCTCCCCCCCCACACACACACACACACATACACACACACACACCCATCAATGTATAAGTGTGCTTATGTGCATGTGTGTGTGTATGTGTGTGTGTGTATCTTGCTTTTCTATCCTGTATACGTAAAGACCCATGGCAGCAACTACACAATTTCTATCCTGTATACGTAAAGACCCATGGCAGCAACTACACAATTTCTATCCTGTATACGTAAAGACCCATGGCAGCAACTACAATTTCTATCCTGTATACGTAAAGACCCATGGCAGCAACTACACAATTTCTATCCTATATACGTAAAGACCCATGGCAGCAACTACACAATTTCTATCCTGTATACGTAAAGACCCATGGCAGCAACTACATAATTTCTATCCTGTATACGTAAAGACCCATGGCAGCAACTACACAATTTCTATCCTGTATACGTAAAGACCCATGGCAGCAACTACACAATTTCTATCCTGTATACGTAAAGACCCATGGCAGCAACTACACAATTTCTATCCTGTATACGTAAAGACCCATGGCAGCAACTACACAATTTCTATCCTGTATACGTAAAGACCCATGGCAGCAACTACACAATTTCTATCCTGTATACGTAAAGACCCATGGCAGCAACTACACAATTGCTATCCTGTATATGTAAAGACCCATGGCAGCAACTACACAATTTTGCAATGTTTTCATTAATCCATTATAAATTTGTCGGCCAACGGACACCTTAGAGTTGCAAACTTTGAATTTGTTATAATTACCTGTATGTACTGTACTTAACCCTCCAATATTACCGATATTTACCAGGCAAGCGCTAGAATGGCCTGTTGACGAATGTAGTTAAATGCGAATTAATTACCTTCAATTCTAACAGAATTATTTATATTTACCATATAAAGTATTATTTCTTCTCCATGTGCGTATATTTTACTTATATGATGAACATATGAACCTTGAAGAGCGATAAAAGAAGTGGGAACAGCAATTGGCGGGTGAAAACTTATAATTTCGCCGCCCGGTCAGTCGTATGCTGAGGAGGGAGGCTACGAGACATACACCCTAACCAATTCAAACATATACAACACATGTAAACAATGAATTAGATGTTGCATAAAATCCTGAATATTATCAATAATTAATCCCTTCAGCACCATGATGCCTTTATACCTTTGATTCTGGCTAAAATTAGATTATTTTAGCAGTTTAAGATGGACCTATGTTACTAAGAGGGTTTATTGATATCGTATTTACCCATTTGAGTCGTATAGGTAGATTACAAACTAAAGAAAATAATCTAATGGCAACCAGAATATGATTACAATTAAGTAATAGTGGTGAAGGGGATAAGGCTTTAAGGGGGTAGTGCTTGCTTTTTGGTCTATATATTTATTATTTCATTTATTTTTGACTTTCCTCGCTAGACCTCCATAAAGCTTAGAAAAACACCCCCTAGAACCCCTTTCAAGATATATATATTTGTACATTTTTCGGTAGAAAAATGTCCCGGCCGAAGGCCAATTCCTAAACAAATTAGAGGCTCGCTTTCGCTCGCCAGGAAAAAATCGACACCTAAATGGTACTAAAGGTCTTAAAATTTACAACAAAATTAGCAAAAGGTCTCACAATTGCCAAACTAACGGAGATCGTTTTTACTCCTTTGATTCCTAGAGGTCTTTTCGAAGCTAAGTAAAATCGTCTAATTTTTTGCCAGAGCATAATATATTTTGCGTCATTGAAATTAATGGGTTAAACTAGGCAAGGAAACACTGGCCTATATAATTAATGGGTTAAACTAGGCAAGGAAACACTGGCCTATATAATTAATGGGTTAAACTAGGCAAGGAAACACTGGCCTATATAATTAATGGGTTAAACTAGGCAAGGAAACACTGGCCTATATAATTATATACCTGTATAAGTGTATATACAGTATATATATATATATATATATATATATATATATAGATTATTGTTCACATGCGTGGTGAGGTTCCTCTCACACCGCTCTCCTAGACAAAATTGAAAGGAGGCCTTTCGTATCATTAACTCCCGTCCAATCACCAACTCTCTGTAATCTCTCTCTCTTCGCCGCAATGTTGCATCTCTCTCGCTATTCTATCGCTACTATAATAATCAGTGTTCCTCAGAGCTTTCCCAGTGTATACCACCTCCTTTACGTAGGGCACGTGGTACCCGTCTTGCAACACAATCCCACCCCTACTCTGTGCAACTCTCCAACCCAAGAGTGAAACGTTACTCTCAGACTTTCTTCTATTCAACAGCTGAGCTCTGGCTCACAAAAAAAAAAAAAAAAAAAAAAAAAAATATATATATATATATATATATATATTACATTATAATCTACTTGAAAATAGAGTAAATTAATATACATGTATTAGCACCCTGTCGATATGATTCAATGCTATAACATGGAAATAAATCAAATATCATACTTGCCGTGCTTCACTTGCTGGTTCTTTTGTTCGCTAAACTTTCACTCGCAATTCATACACAGACACACCCACTTATGAATTATATAGCTATTAAACTGCCATATACTGCACTGTACACCCACGAATTACGTCTGGTAAATATGTAATCCTTCACTGCAAATCGCGGTGAAAAAAGTGGTTAGGATAGAAAACGGTTCATTATCTCATTGTTTCGTTCACTGTCTCGGAGCTTCACGAAACACGGTAGTGGTTGAGGCTTCCCTCGAGGTATTATTAGTCGGTATTTTCAGCATAAACTTTCAGAATTTATGTTCCCTTTCTTCACCTTTTCAACGATATGCATGCAAAAGTAAAGGTTGCTTTGAAACATTACTCCACGAACTTTCTCACTGCTGACTTTATGTATTATCAGCAAGCAAGTATATTTTATTACGGATTCCATCGGATATGTTGATATGTCGTTGATGAATATTTAGAACTGAACAGGACCCAACACATTACCGTGAAAGATTACTGCTCCACTACCTAACACACAAGAGAAGCACCACTGTTTCAGCCGGCCCCTCTATACCTCCTTCCTAACTCCATATATACAAAGCTAGTCTACGGTTTCTGCTGTGGTTGAGCATTTTGTAATGTATCTGGGAGCCGTGAGACAAGTTCCTCTCCACAACTTAAGAAAACAATATTGAAATCGAAGGTTTCTATCCCTCCAGCACTTAAGAGGTATCACACAAGAGCTTGTATCATTAACTGTCGATGGCTATAATTTCTTCGACAACATTTCTGGAAACTTTTACATTGACATTGGAAATTAAACTGACTATAGAAAATATTTTAGGTAGATGAAAACTTAACCCTTACTGTACAAGCGACGTACAATGGCCGACAGTAAGAAAGTAACTTGCCAGTACCAGCACCGTACGTCGTACATCAGTAATATTCGGTCCTTGTACCAAGCGGTACCTGGCACCATGACTTGTAAACACTGCTTTGAGACCTTGGCAACACTTCACAGAGTGTATTCAAGGTCCCACAGGCAAGCTGGCTCAGTACTCGTCCAGCTTTAGGGGGGAGAGGTTGGGCTCTCTCGACTTTGAAGCCATTTTGGACACAATGCTTGGTACTGGAAGTTACATTTATAGTAATGCTCACTGGTACAGTAGGGGGTTAACTTTAATTTTAAAAC
Organism: Paralithodes platypus; assembly: GCA_032716605.1. Classification (NCBI taxonomy): domain Eukaryota; kingdom Metazoa; phylum Arthropoda; class Malacostraca; order Decapoda; family Lithodidae; genus Paralithodes; species Paralithodes platypus. The sequence goes on along the minus strand of CM064489.1, from coordinate 36,824,452 downwards.
TGCTTGATTAGAAATGTCGAAGAAAGTTGCAGGACAAACCCCTGGTGTGGTACTGGCTTTACACAACATAAACTTGGGAGTTACTTAATAGACACTAAGTCTTTATAAATCCGTCTTTAAAATAGCTATGGTTCTCCAAACAATGAGGTAAACACTTAACACAAGTATGGTCAGAGCACCAACAAATATGTACAGTCTAGGTGCAGTCAAAATTAATAGTTTGTCAATAATCTTGCTTATAAATTGTATAACTTATGTTACTATCACTTTTCCTTGATAGTCTGCACGTATTTCTAGTAGGTTTTGTTTTCAAATGTCAAGTTCATGTTTCTCTCTCTAGATGTCACACAAATTATCATCAAGGTATTCGGCGAACTACTAATGTTAACTCTACCATCACTTCATAAAATATAAACGGGATAATACTACTGACCGTCAAATCTCTCCCGCTCCCGGCTTTGTTTACATCTCTGGTTCTGAGAGCCCACAACACGAGTCTTCCCTAGGTACATATACACTGCTTCCTCCTACTACTCATTATCCAGGATTACGGAGGTACACAGACATTTCTTCTTCTTCCTCCACGATCACGGAGGTATACAGACACCTCTCCTTCCTCCACGATCACGGAGGTATACAGACACCTCTTCTTCCTCCACGATCACGGAGGTATACAGACACCTCTTCTTCCTCCACGATCACGGAGGTATACAGACACCTCTTCTTCCTCCACGATCACGGAGGTATACAGACACCTCTTCTTCCTCCATGATCACGGAGGTATACAGACACCTCTTCTTCCTCCACGATCACGGAGGTATACAGACACCTCTCCTTCCTCCACGATCACGGAGGTATACAGACACCTCTTCTTCCTCCATGATCACGGAGGTATACAGACACCTCTCCTTCCTCCATGATCACGGAGGTATACAGACACCTCTCCTTCCTCCATGATCACGGAGGTATACAGACACCTCTTCTTCCTCCACGATCACGGAGGTATACAGACACCTTTCCTTCCTCCACGATCACGGAGGTATACAGACACCTCTCCTTCCTCCACGATCACGGAGGTATACAGACACCTTTCCTTCCTCCACGATCACGGAGGTATACAGACACCTCTCCTTCCTCCACGATCACGGAGGTATACAGACACCTCTCCTTCCTCCACGATCACGGAGGTATACAGACACCTCTCCTTCCTCCACGATCACGGAGGTATACAGACTATAGGTTTGACTCCTGTAAGGAGATAAAGAAAACCTAATATTTAGTAGTGGCCCCGTAATCATTGACGAACATGCCTATTACATAAGGCACCCTCTTCAAACACTCATTCGCCGTAGTTTGAATCTACCGCGCAGAGCATTTAAAATTTGAGGAGCCTTCATCATGAGCGCACGCGATCTCACTCATGGTTTCAGTCATTATGAATTGGGTTCTCACTACGAAAAAACTTCGTAAAAAATAAAAACAAAAAGAAAATAAGAATAACTATTCAATTAGCTTTCCATAATATCGTGGATGTACTTGTGTGGATCTTTGACCAGACGCTGACTCAGGCGTCATTCTTCCTTCACTGACATATCAAGTAAACCAAAATCCTTAATACATCAACGAATGGGAAGGGGATGGTCGGGAGGGCCCCAGTCGTCAATGATTACGGGGCCACTACTAAATATTAGGTTTTCTTTATCTCCTTACAGGAGTCAAACCTATAATTTATTAGTGGCCCCTCCATCATTGACGAACATGCCTGATTTCTAAGACTGGAGGGGGACATTCGTAATCATATCATAACTCTAGAAAAGCAGATAATCAAACAACCACATAGTATTCTTACTTTTGAAAAATATATATTTTGATGGCGCAGCACATATATACAAAAGGGGGTCAAGCAGGGGCGTGCTTCAAAGAAGCCTGCTTGATACAAAAGGTTAACTCGTGAGACTCTGCGAACAGATCTGTAAGTTAAAAAGGCACCCCACTCACATAAGTGGTGAAAAATAAAAACTTATAAGTTTACATGTGCACATATAACCCCATAATACTTGTGGAAATATTTTGCAAAATATATCCAATGCTTAAACTAAATTGCTTTCACAGCTAAACTACTATAACAACACTGTTTTTTGTACTATCATTGTACTAGCACAATTTCCTGCACTGAATAGTACAGAGAAATTTTCATATCAACAATACCCATAACTAGTATCACAGCTCTTATACTCCGGCGGGGTCTAGGGTGTCCTATGTTACCTGACTGCACCCCCCCCCCCCCCCTTTCCTTGAAATTAACACAAAAGTGACTTAAGGGCCACCTAGACCCTCTGCCTTAAAGCTATACATGGCAAGGAAGGTTTGTCTAGAGCTACTGACAGGTATCGAGTCAAAAACGTATGATTAGAGGCCCACAAATGCGCGGACGTAATATCTTCCACAGAAAAATTCTTCAGGAAACGTAAAGAGGTTGCCCATTTGCGTAAATCGTGGGCCCTACCCACAACGCCGGGATTACTCTCCTTAATGACTTCGACTAAAAGAGAAGCCAATCTACGTTTGAGCAAGCGCTTACCTGTACTCGCTACCCATAAAGCACCCTGAGGGTTTAGAGGAGCTACCCTCAAATATTTGGTTAGAGCCTGCACTGGATATAAATTATGGTGCACCTTTCCCCTTTTCAACGCCGACACAGTGAACTCAGAAAACACGTGTGCACTGTGCTCATTCTTGGCTACAAACCCTGGGAAAGGTGCAATGTGAATACATTCATTAAGCCTACCAAACCTGAGGCAATTAGGTGTGTTCCTCATCGCCGCCAGGTCAGACACTCTGTTCCCGGTGGCCAAAGCCAAAAGGAATACCGCCTTTTTTAAGAGTAATGTAAAATCTGCAGTATTTTGGTACAGACAAGAGTGAAGTAATGACAATGCTTTGTCCAGAGACCAAGTAGGCATGAGCTGACGGGGAGGTGGGCGAAGTTTAAAACATGCCCTCATAAAACCTGTCTCTTCCGCAACTGGTATGGAGAGACCGGTAAGGTCCCAAAATGGTATTCTAATCGCTGTTAAGTGATTTTTTAACGTTACCACAGATAAACGTTTCTGTTCAAATAGATAATTTAAGTAATTAAAAACTAACGCCACCGATGGCACAGTCTGTTCCGTTCTAAGGATCCAAGAAGTAAAGGCTTGCCAATGTGATTGATACTGACGTTTTGTAGACTGAGTATATTGATTCAATAACTTATTGGTCACATCTCTACCATACGGTGCTAGCCACTTGGCCTCCTGAATGTCCATAATGCAAAAGTCAGCGAGGTCGCTAGGTTGCCAATCGTGTCTAAGTGGAAATACCCGACCGGAAGCGACACCGGGTGCGGGCACCACGTTTTCAATTGCTGGTACCACAACTGCGCCGGCCACAGGGGCGCGATTATCGAGACTAAGCCCCGATAATCCCGTAGTTTGTTTACTACATGGCACATGAGAGACGCGTCTGGCGGCGGAAACAGATAGATGGAACTCCACCTGTTCCAGTCTGTCATCAGGGCGTCTGGCCCCCCTGCCGGCGTTATCGTCCGGCGGGTGAGGTGGTACAGTGGGGGTTTGTGAGTCTCCTCGGACGTGAACAGATCCACTTGTGGATGGTAAAGCTCTGCAATCATTAGGTTGAGAATGGGTTGCTTGAGCGCCCATTCTACTGTTGTGCTCTGTCTCCGAGACAGAGCGTCTGCCCAGACGTTTGCTACGCCTGGGAGATAAGATGCGTGAAGATGAATGTCCAGCCTGTTGGCTAGAATAAAAATATCTTCTGACACGTTTAGCAACGTCCGAGACCTCGTTGACCCTTGTTTCTGAATACAGTGAACCGCATTCAGATTGTCCATTCTGAAAGCCACCGACTTGCCCCGTAAAGTAGAGCCGTGAGCCTGAAGGAAATATAAGGGGACTAGTAATTCTTTGACATTGATGTGGGAGATTTCTAAATGGGACCAAAGCCCTTGACCCTGGTGCCCTTGGTTTGACTGAAAACCCCAACCTATCGTTCCTGATGCATCCGTGTCTACCCATACCGTCGACGGAGGAGAGGTCCATGACATTATTGAGTGCAACATTTCCCGCTTCGCCCAGACCGCTAGTAAGGTGTGGATTAATTTTGGTATGGGCCATAATTTTTCCGCCGGTAATAGTGGAAAATATTTGTTGCCCTCCAATATTAAGCGCTTTACTTTCAACCGGCCCAACATTACAGTTAGTTGAATCCAGTTGAGAGAGCCGACCAGAGACTCCCAGATTCTCCGTGTCGTAGTCAGACTGTGAAGGAACATGAACAGTTTCCTGCGAAATCTGTTCCGATTGTCCACACTCTGACTCAGAGTGAGAGCAGCTGTGTCCCAAACCAGCCCTATCCACTGAACTACTCGTGAGGGAACAAGGTTTGACTTTACCAGATTTACCTTGAACCCTAGAGTTTTGACATGTTTTAATGTTATGTTGACATGATTTATGCATACTTGCTCTGTCTCTGCCACCACTAGCCAGTCGTCTAGGTACCACAAAATCCTGATCCCTTGTTTTAACAATGGCATCAGTGCTTGCCGGACTAATTTCGTGAATAAGCGAGGTGCCAGGTTCAAACCGAATGGCTTCCTTTGAAAAACATAAGTTTGATCCCTGATCCGTAAGGCCAGGAATCTTTGAAATCTTTTGTTTACTGAGACGTGCCAATAAGCGTCTATCAGGTCTAAGGAACACATCCAACCTCCCGGCGGAAGTGTTAGCCTGATTTGGTGCACCGTTAACATCCTGAAAGACTCGTTGTGAATATGAAGGTTCAGATACGACAGGTCTACGACGGGTCTCATCTGAACACTGTCCCTTTTGGGAACCAAAAATAGCTTGGATGTGAAGACTGGGTAATTTTGAGGGACCGGGATGATGACATTCTTGGCAATCATTTCCTTGACCAGTGACTCCACCTCTAAAGAAACTAGATTCGCCGTTGTCGGCTGACGTAAGCGAGGTCGCCGGAGCCACTGCCAAGTGATGCCTTTGCGTGCCACCATCCTTGCCCAAGTGTTTAACGGCCATGCTTGGTGACACGTTCGGAACGACCCAGTTAGCAGACAAGGGTTCGCCGGCTGTACTACCCTCGGATCCACTCGCCTTGAGACCGGCCCCGGGAATGAGAGAGACATTAGTTTTTTGATGGTGGTGGAGGTGGTGGTGGTGGACGCTTCGCCGGCTGGCTGGCGTTGGCAGAAGACGAGCTCTGACCTGGTTTATTATAGCCTCGTCCTTTCTGACCTGTAAACTTACCCTGTCTATACCTGTACTGACCTTGAGGGGAGGAGGACTTAGGTAGATGAAAGGGCTTAGATCCCCCTGGCTGTGCTTTTGCGACTGGCTTGGGTTTGGGGAAGTTAAAGGCAGGTTTCTTAGAAGGGGCAGGGCTATGTTTAAAGGGCTGAGCCATATTAAAAACTGTTCTCCACACCTCAGGGGACATTAAAGAGGGAGTGAGCACTGGTGACATAACCACCTGATTCGCAATACGATCAGGAAGCTTCCGAACCAAGGACATCCTGAGATCTTGTCGAGCTCGCACCGCCTCAAGCAAGGCTGTGCGTATGTCACCCAATGACTGAATTGACGACTGAAGGAGCAGTCGCCGAGACAGTTCCACCGATCTTCTGGCATCCGCGTCTGCGATTGCCTGAGTGGACCGGAGCATCGATTTAGCGACCTGTTGCGTCACAATGTACTGTGAGAAACGTCTAAATGCTTTCCCCCGTAGCCTAAATTCTCGGTCTAGGTGAGTTGGGGTAAGGGTAGTGAAAGGGTCCTAGAGTTCACATAAATTGATTTTGGGGGCAGCTAAGAAATCAAACAAAGCCGAAGGGACTCCGCCGGCAGAACACACTGGCATAGAGAACCACGAATGACTATCCTGAGGGATCTGTTGGGAAGATTTTGAGGTGAAGGTGGTCGCAAAGTTCTGAGCCTCCGTCTCCCATTCTACCCAAGGTCCCGGACCCAACTGCCCCACCTTCAACACTGGATTAGCGGCTGAGTCTGTGATGGTACGCAAATCGAGTTCTGGTGTGAGAGCTGACAGAGTCTTTATGTCATTAAAACCATCCTGTTTGGACCAGTCAGAAAACAGTCTCGAAGCTGAGGCAGGGGGCAGGGCAGGTTTAGCAGTATAAACAAAATAGTCCTGGTGATAATAGTTAGGAATGGCCTTAACATTAACATCTAGTACATTCCCCAAAGTATCCAAGGCCCGTAATTTTTTAGATTTATTGCCTTGTATTACCCACTCTCGTGGCACTGGAAGTTCCCCTGACAAGGTAGGTTGAGCGACCTCTGGTTTAGTGGGGATCAAGTGAACCCATGACTCATCCGGACCGTACAGTAAGGGCATAGCTACCTTTTTCATAGGTGCTTTATCTATGGGGGCGGATTGACATCCGTTATAACCCTGACATTAAAAGTAGTCAGTGCCGCCGTAGCAGGCCTAGTGACCACCGATGGTGATATAGAGGGAGGGTGAGGGATCTGAGTTAAGGCAATAGAAGTCATCAGAGGCCGGACATTAGAACTTGTCCTAGGAACTCCCAGGTCCACTGTAGGAGTTTCTGGCTGTTGGCCAAAAAATTTAGAGAGAGCATTAACCAGCAGCCCATCTATTTCCTCTGCTGTGACAAACTTATTCGATGATGAACTCAAAGGTGAATCATTACTTTCCTGTGCGGCGTCTAAAACTGAACCCGACTCCTGCACTTCCATATCTGAGATGATAGATACCTCGTCTTTGTCATCCGGCTCATCATGAGAGGATTCCGCCGAAGCCGGAGTCCCATCTTGTTGCCATGACAAGTCAGGAATAGATGATGGGATCGCCGCGTCCCGGTGGACTTCAGCCACTGTTTGTATAGTTTGAGCCAGAGGTCGAGAATACCGCCAAACACCCAGGCCTTGGCCTGCACTCCCTTGGGAGTCCGAAATACCCTCAATCATGGAGCTCCCACTGGACTCTGCCATTGGACGATCACTGTCCACTGAACTTTCCAATTCTAGGGTTAAAATACTAAGAGGTAAACTGTCTTTTGGTACTGGCACTAAACTATCTCCATGAGATTGAACACTAGCTCTGTCGGGGGTAGAGGAATGATGAGAGGCACTAGACTCCGGTGAACGCCGGGAGGTCTTTCAATCATGTGAGTCTTTTCGGGAAGACTTGTGGCTACGGTGCGACCGCGAACTGCTCTTGGATTTAGAAGATTTCTCGCTATATCCACTTGTTGACCCCTCCGTCTTACTCTTCTTGCTCGTTGGTGAAGTAGAGCGACTCGGCGGCTGCTGTCTAAGCGGGGACCTTGACCTAGATCTCGCCCGTGACGAGGAGGCTGCCACCGGGGGCGTCGGTTCTCGCTGTCGCTTAGATGTGCCTGGGGCTGGAGCAAGTATAGAACCCTGTCCAGTCTCCGCCGGTTTACGAACAGTTACTCTAGAGGGACGTTTAATGGGAGGGTGCTCAAGAAGTAACTTATCCCAAAGCGGGACGTTATCGCATGTGACTTATGCGCTACAATAGTAGTATAAGCAGTCATTTGCTGTCTGACCTCCCTTAAGGCGACCGCTGCTGTCTTATCATTGTTTTGTAAAACTTTAACGCTGAGCTGCGAGCAAAAGGTACAGTTACGCATCACCCACAGACCCCTTGAGCGGTCTATACATTTAACACATTTTATACAAAGGGTGTGCGCAAAAATAGGGATACCTGAACAGGAGGGCGTAATGCATAAAGCAAAAACCGGGGCAAAGGTAGCCATGACAGAGACTGGTGGGAAACTTACTCCAGGTTCTCTAAGACTCGCCGGGGCCCAGCTCTGGAAAAAAATAAAATTTCCAGGAATTAATGTTCATAAGGTTAACTCAACATGTTCGCACACAAGTGTTAATAACCCGCCGGGTAACGAGACGTGATACTCAACGATCACAGCTCGCTAAGCGGTGGGGTTCCTATGTAAAGATATCAGAATGTCTGAACTTGTCCAAGAGATATAAGCATACCCTCTGACCCAATATAAAAAACCAGCATGGTGTTTCTAATTGAAATAGTCTTTCCGGTGGTGTCTGATTCAAGATTCAATTTTGGCAAAACAACCCCTCAAAAAGACGCCGGCCCCTGAATTATCTCGCAGATCAAAAACTGGGAAAGCTGACAAAATACGAGATCTGACTTCTAAAGAATTGTCTTAGGATCGCCGTACGTCGAAGGCGGTGATACACAACAATATCCCTCAATTGTCTTGGTCAACTAAACCGAATTGTAAATTCGTTATTCCACCTTACCAAGGAGCACCCGCCGGGTGTGAAAGAAAGTTTTATTAAAAGTTAACCCCAATTGAGCCCTCAATCGCCGTATGTTGAAGGTGGCGACACAAAAGGTATCCCTTAATTGTCCGGTTAACTAAACTGAATTACCAATTCGTTCATCCTACCCTTCCAAGGTGCACCCGCCGGGTGTGCAAGATGTTAAAAGTTAACCCCAATTGTTCCTGTCCCCACTTCTTTGTAAAAGATCGCCGGGGAGGAAAACCAAACAACAACAGCTAGGTTCTTTCCTGGTTTTGCAAAACCGGGGAAAACAACTTCACAATACGTGTCCGCATGAACACTGTTAGATGGGTATAGCCATTCCGCCGGGAATCGTAGCGAGCCTGAAACAGGCACCACCACAGAGACGCAGTCCTGGGGAGCCACAGACACCTCCTCGCCGGGGAAACAAGCCTGTTTTTTTAAACCACGTGTGGCCCAAAACACGGCACCCAGCCGGGTTTTTCAAGGTGAAACCGAGAAAAAACCCGCCAGGAAACAACCCACCCCGTCCAGATACCATCTGAACGCCACAAAGGACCAAAGAGTTAGCCAAAACACAACTAACCCCGGGCCCACAAATAGTCCGTGGAATTAGCCAATACACAACTAATCCAGGAAACAAAAATAGTCCATGGAATTAGCCAATACACAACTAAACCAGGACACACATGACACAATAGTACATATTCAAATCATAAATCAATAACACTTGTACATGTGACAAAGCTACAAGAGGCTGGCTAGGCCTAGGCAGACGGAAAAGATAACATGTCGGAATATAAACAAAAAGCACTGAATTATATCACAACAGGAACCACCGCCAACACACCACTGTAGCAGAAACTTCCGGCAAAGGGACGACTGACTCGGGACCCAGAAAAAACTTCACTAAGTGAAGAAAAATACGCTGGGAACGTCAGCAAAACAACACTACCTCATCAGAAAGATAAAAGGCAGCGATAACGCGTAATGAAAGCCGCCTGCATCACAAGCTAACTAACTGTGAAAAAGATCACATGGCCACAACAGGACCACGAGGGTACGTCCGAAATAGACGCCCCAAACAATCGACCCAAAATACACTGCACTGCGGGCAACCAGCCCAGGACACTCCTGCTACGCATATCCTAACCTTACTCGATACATCCCGGAGTAAACAAATGAGAAAAAACTCACTAGGGACGCAGCAAATGCGGAACCAGCGGAGCGTGGGGAGATACGTCCGGGCAGGCTGAGCGCAGAGCAGAGAAGGAAGAATGACGCCTGAGTCAGCGTCTGGTCAAAGATCCACACAAGTACATCCACAATATTATGAAAAGCTTATTGAATAGTTATTCTTATTTTCTTTTTGGTTTTATTTTTTACGAAGTTTTTTCGTAGTGAGAACCCAATTCATAATGACTGAAACCATGAGTGAGGTCGCGTGCGCTCATGATGAAGGCTCCTAAAATGTTAAATGCTCTGCGCGGTAGATTCAAACTACGGCGAATGAGTGTTTGAAGAGGGTGCCTTATGTAATAGGCATGTTCGTCAATGATGGAGGGGCCACTAATAAATACCTCTCCTTCCTCCACGATCACGGAGGTATACCCACACCTCTCTTTCCTCCACGATCACGGAGGGTATACACACACCACCTACTCCTCCACGATCACTGAGGGTATACACACACCACCTACTCCTCCACGATCACGGAGGGTATACACACACCACCTACTCCTCCACGATCACTGAGGGTATACACACACCACCTACTCCTCCACGATCACGGAGGGTATACACACACCACCTACTCCTCCACGATCACGGAGGGTATACACACACCACGTACTCCTCCACGATCACGGAGGGTATACACACACCACCTACTCCTCCACGATCACGGAGGGTATACACACACCACCTACTCCTCCACGATCACGGAGGGTATACACACACCACCTACACCTCCACGATCACGGAGGGTATACACACACCACCTACTCCTCCACGATCACGGAGGTACACTCGGATGCCATAGTCTCTAACCCACTTGTAAGAATTTGTGGACCCCATAGACGTTTTTAAATGCAATTGTAACCATCTGGATTACATTTTGGATAGAACTTGCTTTTCAATAAATAGTATATATAGTTTTCTAGTTTATGCATAGGAAATTGTGTTCATCATTTCGTTTCCAGATATATACTTTAGAAATGGGTGAAGTCCCTGAATATTTATGAGTGGGCTATAGACTATGACATCCGAGTGTACAGTACATATATAGACTATGACATCCGAGTGTACAGTACATATATAGACTATGACATCCGAGTGTACAGTACATATATAGACTATGACATCCGAGTGTACAGTACATATATAGACTATGACATCCGAGTGTACAGTACATATATAGACTATGACATCCGAGTGTACAGTACATATATAGACTATGACATCCGAGTGTACAGTACATATATAGACTATGACATCCGAGTGTACAGTACATATATAGACTATGACATCCGAGTGTACAGTACATATATAGACTATGACATCCGAGTGTACAGTACATATATAGACTATGACATCCGAGTGTACAGTACATATATAGACTATGACATCCGAGTGTACAGTACATATATAGACTATGACATCCGAGTGTACAGTACATATATAGACTATGACATCCGAGTGTACAGTACATATATAGACTATGACATCCGAGTGTACAGTACATATAGACTATGACATCCGAGTGTACAGTACATATATAGACTATGACATCCGAGTGTACAGTACATATATAGACTATGACATCCGAGTGTACAGTACATATATAGACTATGACATCCGAGTGTACAGTACATATATAGACTATGACATCCGAGTGTACAGTACATATATAGACTATGACATCCGAGTGTACAGTACATATATAGACCACGGAATAAGGACACACACACATACACGTACAGGTGAATTATAGTCGGGTTCTTTCCAGCTCACGGTACATTGATAGGTCTTCCTCTTCATTTCTGACCTATTATAAAGATTTGGTAGTGCCATATGTTGATTATCATAAAAGCTTGGTATTAATATGAAAAGGAGACATATTAATTTAAGGGAGCCCACCTCGATTTTTTTCTCTTTCTCTCCCTCTCTCTTTGGTTTGTATCCATTCGGCCCCATTCAGCCTACTATTTTAAGACGCTTACCCCCATCCAGGTGTCAATATTTTCCTGGCGAGCGGTAGCGAGCCAGCATATATATATTTTTGTATTGACAGCAAGCTATATTTGTAAATCTTTCGATAGAAAAATGTTTCCGGCGAAGCCGGATTTCTCCATACAATGCTGGCTCGGTATCGCTCGCCAGGAAGAAATCGACACCTGGCTGGGGATAAACGTCTTAAAACAGTGGCTGAATGGGGCCGAATGGATACAAGCCAGGGAAAGAGAGAAAAGGAGAGAAAGATAAAACAAAACAGGTGACCCCCCCCATTTTTCCATTAACTATCCAAAACAAAGTTACTAAGTGATTCAATTTACCGTCAGATGAAATGAAAGCGATCTCTTAGTCTATGATAATGTACAGGTATTGGTGGTGGTGAGGGTTGGGTCCTCAGCAGGGGTGGTGGTGGAGGAGGGTGGTGTAGAGGATAAGGAGTACTGCTTGGGTGGCTCCGGTTCGACACCACACATCACCGCCGCCATTGGTCTGCATCGCCGCCGGGTTCTCGCCTGGGGGGAAAAGAACGATCATTTAGACACACTTTTTGCTTAGTCATTTTATGGGATCTATAGCCTGTATTTTTTAACCAAACGAGAAATTGACTTATCCCCATCTTAAACGAGGATTTTAGTTTGCCCCCTAGACATCTAACAAGCTTAAAAAACACTCCCAAGATCCCCTTCAAGATAAATTAGTAAATTTTTCGGTAGAAAAATGTCTGGCCGATGGCCAGTTCCTTTTAAATTACAGGTTCGCTATCTCTCGCCAGGAAAAAAAATCGACATCTAAACGGTAGGAAAGGTCTTGATATTGACGAAGAAATGGGACGAAAGCTTTTAAAAGCGACAAACTAATGAGGCGAACCTCGTAAAATCTCAAACTAATGAGGCTAAACACGAGGGAATAGGGGGTCCAGAAAAACTACATACCTCCCCTTAACCCTTTCTGTACCAGCGTTGTCTGTTATATTTTATTCTAGCTATATGTACAGGATTTTATGAAGCATAGGAAGGATATATGGTAGGTAAAATGATTAATTGAGATAGTTTGCAGCCTTTTAATGGGTAGACGTGCTTCCAAAGCCTAATACAATGGTCAAATCATTGCCGGAATATAATAACATGGACGTCCCAGGTACTGAATGGGTTAACCCTTTGAGGATCATGACGCATGTTGACACTGTATTCTGGCTATCAGTAAACGATATTATACAGCTTAGTGCGAACTTGTGGGAGCTAAAGAGTTAAATGAGATAATATTTACCCCTTTTCTTCCTTGATATAATTCCTAAATTGCATAAAATCGTTTACTGATAACCAAAATATAATGGACAATTGCGTCTTAGTTCCTCAAGGGGTTAATCAGATGACGTCATTTTATGCTGTATTATGAATACTTTAAGGGAAGATGGTTGATATTTATGGCCCCCCTTCTCCCTCATGTTTAGCCCCATTTTTTTTCAGAAATTATAAAACGTTCGGCCCATTGGTTTGGCGATTTTAAGACTTTTGCATATATACATACAGTATATATATATATATATATATATATATATATATATATATATATATATATATATACTAACTAATGCATATGGTCCTCCCGGGATTCGAACTCGGGACACCACATCCAGAACATAAACATCTAAACCATTACACCTCCAACTTTTTTGACCACTACATCATATTGAAAAGTTTTATGGAATGGACTAATGATAGCCGGAATACCCAATATTATTTACACTAGTATTAAAGTCAACTCAATCATACGCAACCGTACTCTCTCCTCTCTATCACACACACACACTAGCATACACACACACACTCTCTATCATATACACACAAACACACACACGAGTTAAGAGAACACAATTACAACCCGGCCCGAACGCTCGCAGCCCACGAACGGCCCCAGCGACCACTTTCACCAACGAAGACTTATGCAAATGTTAAAATCGGCGGCAACATGCAGACAGAGGCCGATAACATGCAAATGAGCCCACACTAGTCCCTCCCTGGACGAGCTGAGGGTTAAGGGGAATGGATGGATGGATGGATGAATGAGTGGGTGGATGGGTGGACTCGTGATGGATAATAGGTGGATAGCTCTTAATTACTGTCACCACCAACACTTCCATCATCACTACTATTATCATTATCACTACAGTACTATTATCACCACTATTACTATCAAGACTTCCAGGGAGCTTTAATATACACCCTCAAGATAAATTAGTACATTTTTCGTTAGAAACATGTCCTGGCCGAAGGCCGGATCTTCGTAGAATTATAGGGTCTATATCGCTCACCAGCTAAAAAATCGACCCCTAAATGGCCTGAAAGGTCTTTGTATTGACAACAAAATAGGGCGAAAGGTTTTAAAACCGTAAAACTAATGGAACGAACGTCTTAAAATCTCAAAGCTAATGGAACTAAACGTGAGGGAGAGAAAGCCAGTACCTCCCCCTTAAGGGAGTTACAGAGTTGACCTAATCTAGTATGGTAATACTTCAGAGTGACCTACCTCGGTTATCAGACGTTCAAGTAACATTCTATTTGTAAAGAAGAGTTACCTTATGTCTCAGTGTGTCAAAATGGAAAGGGGGGGACGGCTTTATATGTTGGTCGATTTAATCATTTATGTATTAATTTTGTTTAGGTTCCTCCCTAGACACCTACAACTTAAAAATACATCCCAAAGATCCCCTTCTAGAAAATACATCCCAAAGATCCCCTTCTAGAAAATACATCCCAAAGATCCCCTTCTAGAAAATACATCCCAAAGATCCCCTTCTAGAAAATACATCCCAAAGATCCCCTTCTAGAAAATACATCCCAAAGATCCCCTTCTAGAAAATACATCCCAAAGATCCCCTTCTAGAAAATACATCCCAAAGATCCCCTTCTAGAAAATACATCCTACATCCCAAAGATCCCCTTCTAGAAAATACATCCCAAAGATCCCCTTCTAGAAAATACATCCCAAAGATCCCCTTCTAGAAAATACATCCCAAAGATCCCCTTCTAGAAAATACATCCCAAAGATCCCCTTCTAGAAAATACATCCCAAAGATCCCCTTCTAGAAAAATGTCCACATGTTTCGGTAGAAAATGTACCGGGGTCCCTCCAAAATTACAAGTTAGCTATCGCTCAACAGGAAACAATCAACACCTAATTGACACGAAAGGTCTTAATATTGACAAAGAAAGGAGGTCTATCTATCTATCTATATGCTCAGGCCCAATCCCCATTTTGGGGGTAGCCGACTCAAGACAGAGCAAGAACAGGGAAAACACAAAAACAACATAAAACAACAAATAAACATAGATAAAAAGCACAAACTCACACACATCCAGGTCACCCAGGAGAAGACCCAGAGTCCAGGGTCACCAAGGTCGCTCCAGCACTCCCCCGGCCCCCGACCACCCGGAGAGGTTCCGATCTCGGCAGGCAGACATGCAGCGGAGCCAAAGCCACAAGCCCTCCCACCACACTTCCAGGCGCACCCTTCATATTAATCGTCTCCCCGGGCCAGGCGCCTGATGGACTATTATCTAGTCCAACTTGCGCCCGACCCCTTACTCCAAATGACCACGTGTTCACTCAACTATTCACAAGCATTCTCCATTCACTCCTGTCCACCACCACTTCCCCTGCCTGATCTATAGTCATTCCTCTATCATCCAAAGCCTTTCTTACACAGTCTCTCCATCTCAATGGGGGTCTTCCTGCCCTTCTATCTCCCCTTGTACCTGACTCACATATTCTCTTTGTAAGCCTTTCATCTCCCATTCGTTCAACATGACCATACCAGCTCAGCACCCTTCTGTCCACTCTGGCTGACAAATGTTCCTGCTGCCCCACTCTCCTACGTATCTCTTCATTCCTCAATCTGTCTCTACGAGTAACTCCACACATACTCCTCAAGCAGCTCATCTCCATCACATCCAGCCCTCTTTTCTCCTTTTTCTTCAGAGCCCATGTCTCAGCCCCATACATCACTGTTGGCACAACAATTCCTTGATACAGTGCACTTTTTACTTTCACTCCGAGATTTCTCGTCTTCCACATACTTCCCATTGCTCCGAAAACCTTCCTTCCTTCACACACTCTCTGTTTTACCTCCACTCCTGCTTATCGTTCCTCCTAGATATTTAAAACACTCTACTTGTTCCAATATTTCCCTATCCAGCCTCACATCTAGATTTACCCTATGCTCTCCCCTATTACACACCATTACTTTACTTTTATTGACGTTCACCTTCAGTTTCCTCCTTCCACAAACCACACCAAACTCTTTGACTACCCGCTGCAGTTTCTCATCAGAATCCGCCACCAATGCTGTGTCATCAGCGAACAGCAACTGATTCAACTCCCAATCTCTACCATTCTTCCCTACTAAACCCAATCCTCTTCCCATAGTTCTCCTTTTCACCTCCCTCACCACACCATCCATAAACATATTAAACAGCCATGGTGACATTACACAACCCTGTCGCAAACCTACCTTTACCTCAAACCATTCACTCAACTCACAATTTCCTACTCTCACACATGCTCTGCTCCCTTCATAAAACTCTTAACTGCTTCTAACAAATTTCCTCCTATTTCATAAATCCTTAACACCTTCCACATTGCTTCACGGTCCACACGATCATACGCTTTTTCCAAGTCCATAAATGCCCAAAATATCTCCTTATGCTTCTCTAAATACTTCTCGCATAACTGTCTTACTGCAAACATCTGATCCACGCACCCTCTTCCCCTCCTAAAACCGCACTGTTCTTCTCCTATTGCAACTTCCGTACACTTTATTATCCTCTCTATCAACACCCTGCCATACAGCTTTCCAACCACTAACAATAAACTAATACCTCTATAACTTGAACACTCCTGCCGATCTCCCTTCCCCTTGTACAATGGCACAATACATGCACTCTTCCAGTCTATTGGTACCATTGACACAGCAAAGCACACATTGAAAAGTCTCACCAACCAATCTATTATCACATCTCCACCCTTCTTTATACACTCCACAGCAATACCATCCAAACCTTCTGCTTTTCCCGCTTTCATTTGTTTCACTGCTTCTTTCACCTCATTTTCCTCAATCCTTTCATTCATTCCCTGCCACCTGGGTGGCCTGGGTAACCTATCTCCATCCACCTCTGCTTCAATCACTGCTTCTCTTCCATCTCTTGTATTTAACAAAGATTCAAAATACTCGGCATATCTTTTCCTCACTTCAACTGGTTCCACTAGTAATTCTCCATTTTCATCTTTCACTGACTCTTCCCTCTTTTGTCCTCCTTTCCTTACTTTATTTACCTCCTTCCAGAACATCTTCTTTCGTTCTTCAAAATTCTCACTCAACCTTTGACCCCACCTTTCGTTTGCATCTTTTTTCGCTTCTCTAATTTTCCGTTTTGCCTCTCTCCTTTTCTCCTTGTACCTCTCCCATACCTCAACACTACCATCCTGTAAAACCCTCTCAAAACACTGTCTCTTCTCCTCAACTGCCTTTCTCACCGTATCATTCCACCACTCGCTTCCCTTCCTGATACCTCTGCCTCCTACTTTCCTTTTGCCGCATACTACCTCTGCACTTGCTTTCACTCCTTCCTTACACTGTTGCCATTCAACCTCTACTTCTCTCTCTTCCATCTCTCTCACTTCCATCCACTTTTCATTTAGTCTTTCCTTGTACTCCCTCTCTTTTTCACTCTTCTCTAACTCACTAACTTTTATTACCTCTCTTACTTCACGCTTGTCTCTTATTCTCCTGTAACTCTTAACTCTTACCTTTCCCTCCACCAGGTAATGATCTGACATACCCTCCGCCTCACCTCTCATCACATTCACATCCAGCAGTCTACACAATCTTTCCCTTGTCACCAGCACATAATCCATCAATGCCCTCTCTACAATTTCTCCCCTCACAAGTCTATGCCAGGTGTACTTGTGTATACGCCTTTTTTTGAAGAACGTATTACCTACACTCAATCTACACTCTTCACAAACATTTTTCAGTCTTTCTCCACTCTCGTTTACACCATCCACACCAAAACTACCGATGACTCCCTCAACAGGCTCATTTCCTACCCTAGCATTTAGGTCCCCTAAAACTATAACATTTTCATTTTCATCAAACCCTTGTAGACAATCTCTCAAATCCTCCCAGAAACCCTCTACCTCGTCTAACTCTCACTTCCTGGTCCATACGCACTTACAAAAACCCACCTTTCACCCTTAAACCGCATTCTCACCCACATTAGCCTTGATGTCACCTCTTTCCACTCTTTAATAAACTCTCTCAACTCCTCCTTCACAATAATAGCCACTCCTTCTTTCCCCCTGACTCCCTCGTCTACTCCAGACTTTCTACCTATCACGTTTCCAAAATCCACTTCTCCCTCTCCTTTCATCTTTGTTTCATTCAATGCAAGGACATCATACATCCTTCTTTCAAATAACCTTCCAATATCCTCTCGCTTCTCATTCGTACTATATCCACGCACATTCAAAGCTCCTATTCTTAGGGTCCGGGACCACGAACGTGTTCCCTCGCCCCTATCTCTGTCTCGTTTTTTTTGTAGATTTATTTAAGGGGAGAAGGATACCAGGCCCCCCGCCCCCGATCCCCTTTAGCCGACTTGTACGTCTCGCCGGAGAAAAGCGGTGGTGGAAATTTCTCACCCCTCCACCACAGAGGAGGCTACCTGCACCAGAAAGTGGCGGGCGTTGGGGTCGCCGCATCCCTACGCCATTTGAAAAAATTAGAGACATAGAAGGAGAAAAAGATAGAAGGGGCTATGGAAAGTAGAGGACACCAACCCTCACTCTGACAAAGGGTCAGCCCATCACCAAAAGATCTTAAAATCGCCAACCAAATGGGCCGAACGTCTTAAAATCTGAAAAAGTGATGGTTAAACATGAGAGAGAGGCCAGAAAACCTGCCCTCTTCCCTTAAGGCTCTATCGCACTCCAGATGGTGATGTTCATAGGGAGGGCCAGTATCTGTCTATACTCTGTTCCAAGTAAGTAGGCCAAACGTCTTTATCGTTAACCTCAGTAACTCAAAAACTACTAGAGTAATCAAGCTAACATTTCTACCATTTGAGAAGGGTAAGGAAGGGAATAGACGTGGAATTGTACAGCCCATTTGCACCAGCCTTTTTTGAGTTACAGAGGTAAGGGTTCAGGATTTCTGGACTATGTATTTGTAACAGGGCATAGTGTGTGTAATAGGCCGTAGTGTGTGTAATAGGCCGTAGTGTGTGTAATAGGCCATAGTGTGTGTAATAGGCCGTAGCAGGTTCTGTTAATAGGGGCTTCAAGTAACTCTGTTAACTCTGTTATATTTTGGTTGATATATTTATATACAGGGTGTCCCAAAATAGACATGTCAAACTTCAGAATATGATTATACAGATGATTCTAAGCATAAAATATTCTATAACAAAAATTATAAATATCAACGGTTTAAAAGGTAATGAAGGTTTTATATAGTGTCCTCCCCTGCATCTCTGTAATGGACTTTTCCACGTTAAATAGCTTCCAGCAGATCAAAAGTGACCTAATATGTCTATAAACAGTTTTCAACTTACAGAATTAAAATATCTTGATAATAAAATGGTCAAGTAATTGCAGTTAGATGGGGGTGGGCTCTAGGGCAGCTAGACCGGCCTCATGAGGAATTACTTAAGAAAATGCCATTTTCAACAGGCGATATCTCTGTAATGAGTTAAATTTTGAATTTCCTTATAGAATATGTTATGCTTAGATTATTTTTCCTAGCCTAATCCTGAAGTTTGGCACGTCTATTTCGGAACACCCTGTATTTATAAATATATATATATATATATATATATATATATATATATATATATATATATATATATATAATTAGTTGCGTATTTTATAGTAACCTCGCTACACCTCCATGAAGCTTAAAAAAAAATACCCCTAGACCTCCCTTCAAGTTAAATATGTACTCTTCTCGGTAGAAAAATTTCTCGGCCGAAGGCCGGTTCCTCCTAGAATTGCAGGCTCGCTAGCGTTTGCCAGAAAAAAATCGACATCTAAATGACACGAAAGGTCTTTATATGGAAAAAGAAATGAGGCGAACGGTCTTAAATTCGCCAAACTAATGGAACCAGAGTTGGTAAACTCACAAACTACCAAACCCAGCCTCTCCCCGCTCATATATGCAAACATACAAGGTCTTTAAAACAGTAGAACAAATAAGGTCCCTTTCATCCAAGGACTACTAGAAGAGGGGAATGCACTGCTTGCTGCCCTTACTGAAACTCTCATTAAAGATCACGAAAATAGTGAAGTATGGATCCCAGGTTACAACCTACACAGGGCAGATAGAAAACACAGAACATGTGGAGGAGTAGCTTTGTACATAAAAGACTCTCTTATAAGTACAGAGTTTTTGAACCACTCCAATGAGGTAGTAGAGATACTGGGGGTAAACATAGAGAGTCTAAACCTGGGAATTATCCTCACATACAGACCTCCAGATGCCTCACTTCATGAGTTCAAACCCCAGCTGGATAAGATCAAAACGGCAATAGAAGGACTGGGGGCTCCAACCCCTAACACCCTGTGGTTGGGAGACTTCAATTTACCTAATATCAAATGGAGGCAAATAGAACACCAAATATTGCCAAACACCTTAAATGCAGATGGTGATGCACACTCAAAAGCACTACTTAATTTATGTTCTATGTTCAACTTAAACCAACACATCATAGAACCAACTAGAGGTCAAAACATCCTAGACCTGATCTTTTCAAACAATGAGAACATTGTGCACAATACCAGCATATCAGATACTATTTATTCTGACCATAGGATAATCGAGGTGCTAACCAACATCGAGTACCTACAAACAAACAAAACAAGGAGATCGTATAGAGGCCCATTCAGTAAGTACAACTTTAATAATAAACATATAAATTGGCCAAGCATAAACCAGAAGATAGAGGAAATAAACTGGGAAGTCCAAATGGCAGACAAAACAACCCCGGAATGCCTTAGCCTAGTAAATGAATTAGTTAAGAACATATGCTCGAATCACATTCCAGAGAGAAAAATGAAGTGCAGAAGTAAGCAAGACAGAGAAAGGAGAAGGCTCTACAAACGAAGAAAACTACTGTCACATCGGCTCTCCCAAGCGGGATTACGGGAAAGGCAAATTAACATAATGAAAAGGGAGATTGAGGATATTGAACACAAGGTGAGAATATCGTATCAAATACAGCAGATAGAAGAAGAAAAAAAGTTGGTTCAAGAAATAAGTGAAAATTCAAAGTACTTCTTCTCATATGCAAAGAAAAAATCACAAACAGCATCAAGCATAGGCCCACTCATCAAACTCGATGGATCATATACAACAGATGACAAAGAAATGAGTGAACTTCTACGAAAACAGTATGAAACAGTGGTCAGTCAACCTGATCCATCTAAAGCTGTTGACAATCCAAACAGTTTTTTTATGGGCGAGAACAGAGCCCCCCTCCATATATCGGATATAGAATTTGGGCCAAGAGATATAGAAAGGGCAATAAACAGCATGCCGCTCCACTCAGCACCAGGACCGGATTCATGGAGCTCAGTCCTGCTCAAGAACTGCAAAACATCGCTAGCAAGACCTCTAGCCATAATGTGGAGAAAGAGCCTAGATACAGGAGAAATCCCAGAAAGTCTGAAAAACACAACAATTGCACCACTACATAAAGGAGGAAGTAAACTCAGCCAAAAAACTACCGCCCAGTAGCACTAACATCTCACATCATCAAAATCTTTGAAAGAGTACTACGAGGAAAAGTCTCGGAATACATGGAAGAAAACGGGCTCCACAACTCAGGACAACACGGGTTCAGAGGAGGAAGATCATGTCTCTCGCAGCTACTAGAACACTATGACAAAGTTCTAGATGACCTGGAAGAGAAAAGAAATGTAGATGTCATATACACAGACTTTGCCAAAGCATTTGACAAGTGTGATCATGGAATTATAGTGCATAAGCTGAAAGAAAAAGGTATCACCGGAAAGGTGGGGAGGTGGATCTATAATTTTCTCATTAACAGAAGACAATCAGTAGCAGTAAATCAAGCTGTATCGGAAGGTTCAGAGGTTAAAAGCTCTGTTCCCCAGGGTACAGTGTTGGCACCCTTACTCTTCCTAATACTAATAAGTGATATCGATGTAAATGTACAACACAGCAGCGTCTCATCATTTGCAGACGACACAAAACTAAGTCTAGGAATAACCACAATAGAAGACAAAGAAATCTTGCAAGCAGACATGAACGCTGTATTTCGGTGACCAAAGATAACAACATGCAATTTAACGAAGATAAATTTCAGCTGATAAGGTATGGAGGAAATGGAGAAATTAAAAGAACCACAATCTACTTAACAGTCACTCCTGCCAATCCCACGAAAATCAGAGGTTAAAGATCTTGGGGTAATAATGTCAGAAAACATGTCTTTCAAAGAACATAATCAGGCCAAGTCAGTAGCAGCGAGGAAACTTGTAGGTTGGATACTGCGCACTTTCAAGACACGAGAAGAACGGCCAATGATAACCCTTTTCAAGTCGTTGGTGATCCCACGACTGGAGTATTGCAGTGTGCTAACATCTCCACACAAAGCCGGGGAAATATATGAAATAGAGAGTGTTTAAAGAAGTTTCACGTCCCACATCAGCTTGGTAAAACATCTTCATTACTGGGATAGGCTGAAGGCTCTTAAGTTATATTCACTGGAGCGAAGAAGAGAGAGATACTTGATAATTTACACATGGAAAGTTATCGAGGGTCTAGTGCCAAACCTTCACACCACAATATCATGGAACTGGAGTGACAGAGGGGGTAGGTATTGTAACATCCCACCCCAAAAGTGTAGGGGAGCTCTGGGCACACTGAGGGACTCCTGGTTGACAAACAGGGGACCGAGCCTCTTCAACAAAATGCCAGAGAACGTGAGAAACCTGATGGACGTGCCAACGGAAGTATTAAAAAAAGCCTTGGACAACCATCTCAAGTCGGTGCTTGATCAGCCATACTTCGCGGGGGGGGGGGGGGGGAAGAGCTGCCCTCTCGAATAGTCTGCTGCATCAAACACTGGGAGCAAACATACTCGGGGGGAGCAGCTCTCGCCGAGGCCGCTGAGAAGGCCGAAACAACGCAAGGTAACCTCAAGGTAAGGAACGAACGTCTTAAAATCGCAAAACTAATAGGCTAAACTTGAGGGAGAAGGGGACCTGAAAACCCAAACCATCCCCCCTTTACAAAATACCTACTTCATTCAGAGGCTCCCTTAAGATCGTATTTACCCTTTTGAGTCCAGAAAGTAAATGACCAGCTAAAGTAAATCGTCTTGTGATAACCCGAATGTGATGGAAATTACATGATCGTATTGAAGGGGTTACTATTAGTTGGAATACAGTTGGTTGGGTGAGATACTAGGATGGTGTTGCTGGATGATACAGTAATGCCCACGGATTACTGCACGCTAGGTCTCTCTCTCACACACACATGCACGGTCTCTCTGTCTCACACACACACACACACACACACACACACACGGTCTCTCTCTCTCTCACACACACACACATATATACACACTCACTCACACACAGACACACACGCTCGGTCTCTCTATCTTTCTCTCTCACACTCACACACACCTACTTACACACACACAAACACTAGCCAAGTTATGTATGAATAAATAGGCATAGTACAAAAACACACCCACACATATTCCATTCTAGTGTGTATCTCTCTCTCTCTCTCTCTCTCTCGCTGGTGGTGTTTACATCCGTGTTTTACGAGCCCAGCTGACTTTGTTTACACTCACACCCTCTCTTTTCCCGACCATCCCTCCACTTCCGACCAACCTACCTCCCTATCTACCAACCAACCTCCCTCATCTACCTCCATATCTACCAATGAACCTGCCTATCTACCAACCAACCTCCCTATCTACCAACCAACTTCCCTATCTACCAACCAACCTCTCTATCTACCAACCTACCTCCCTATCTACCAACCAACCTCCCTATCTACCAACCAACCTCCCTATCTACCAACCAACCTCCCTATCTACCAACCAACCTCTCTATCTACCAACCTACCTCCCTATCTACCAACCAACCTCCCTATCTACCAACCTACCTCCCTATCTACCAACCAACCTCTCTATCTACCAACCAACCTCCCTATCTACCAACCAACCTCCCTATCTACCAACCTACCTCCCTATCTACCAACCAACCTCCCTATCTACCAACCAACCTCTCTATCTACCAACCAACCTCTCTATCTACCAACCTACCTCCCTATCTACCAACCAACCTCCCTATCTACCAACCAACCTCCCTATCTACCAACCTACCTCTCTATCTACCAACCTACCTCCCTATCTACCAACCAACCTCCCTATCTACCAACCAACCTCCCAATATACCAACTAACCTCCCTCTCTACCAACCAACCTCCCTATCTACCAACCAACCTCCCTATCTACCAACCAACCTCTCTATCTACCAACCTACCTCCCTATCTACCAACCAACCTCCCTATCTACCAACCAACCTCCCAATATACCAACTAACCTCCCTCTCTACCAATCAACCTCCCTATCTACCGACCAACCTCCCTATCTACCAACTAACATCCCTATCTACCAACCCTCCTCCAAATCTACTAACCAACCTCCCGGGAGTATCTACCAACCAACCCCCCTATCTACCAACCCACCTCCCTATCTACCAACCTACCTATCTACTGAATTCCGACCATCCACAAAAGTGTGGATGCCAACTACATTTGGTGTTCCCAGGCAGTCACCCATCCAAAAACTAACCAGGCCCTACATTGCTTAACTTTGCTGATTAGACGAGAAACACTGCATTCAATGAGGTATGACCATTGGCAGTAGTAAAATAATGCGGCGATCCAGTGTGGTTATTTTTAATACATTAAGCTCTAAATCTTTTATAGTTATTGGGTGCAGTGTATTAGGTTGTAGAGGGACATCCAAGGGAACTGTGCATAGTCATAAACTATTTCATGTTCTCAAAGATCGAGAAATATTTAAGACAAAAGTGGGCCGCGACTCCGACGCCGAGTGACTTTCGTGGCAAAAGTTACCTAGCTTCATTACCTTATCACACAAGAACCACTTAATATTGAGGGTCTGCGATATTTTCAAGACGAAGGTTTGAATTTTTTTGCTACATTTAGACATATTCACGATTCTGCTGGGAAGAGGGCTGTATTTTGTTGAATTGAAATATATCGTCTCCGGAACCTTTGACGCACTATTTCTCAAAACAGCTGCCTTGAACACTAAGATCAAAGTTGTTCGCAGAGCTAAAATTAACAAAATAAACCATCCTGATTTCCGCTATACTTGCTAAGTAGGTCGTTTCGCTGTGCTTTGCTGCAGTCCCTGCAACCTTCGCGTACTACTCCTCCTAAGCTGCCTCCACGACATAATCAATATTCAACACCGAGACCAAAGTTTTACACAAAGCCAAAGTGAACAAAGTGAACCTGCCAGATTTCTGCTACCAACTATGATGGCTCTTCTACCGCGAGATTTGTCATCTCCGGAACCTTTGATACACTACTCCTCCCAAACAGCTGCTTCCATAACATTGAACACTAAGATCAAAATTGTTTGCAGAGCCAAAATGAACAAAGTGAATCTGCTAGATTTCCGATACCGGCTGTGGTGGCTCTTGAGTGTCTAAATCCAAATGTAACAGATTCATTCGCCCTTAGACTAATTACTTATACTAGTTAGGAAGTCCAATGCTAAGATATTAAGATGTGAATGCGAAAAACGCAGCAAGCTGCCTGGTTCCGTCGAAATCTTTGCAGAAAAGATAATTCTCTTCTACACATCATCACACAAGAACTACTTTATGTAGACAGATCTAGTCTTCGTCAATCTCATGACAAAGGTTTGTGCTACATTTAGACATGTTATTTATGGTTAACCCATTCCATTGCAAAGATATTGAGATATAAACACAAATAACACGGCAAGTTGCTGGGTGGGTTTCAAGGGTACACTCTTCTGTGAGAGCATCGATGCTATAGTTAACGGATACGGTGTGATTTTTGCGACAAAGATACCTCTCTTCTACACATCATCAGGCAACAATCACTTGATGTAAAAGGATTTTGTATTCGACATTCTCAAGACGAAGGTTTGTGCTACATTTAGAGATATATTCATGTCAGTGAGGCCTCTCCATTGTGGAGATAACTCTTATGTAAATTTATGCTAAGATTAGCAGATTTTATTGCTAATGTAGCACAAGTTTGGATTAATGAAATATTATGGTAAAACAGAAATAGTTTGAATATCAAGATACGAATTACACAGCACACTAATGATATAAACACGTCCTGTGTGAAAATTATACAAATCTGCAAATGGGAACCATACCTCCTAAAGCAAAAGATGCTGGTAATTCTCAACACCGAGATCGGTGTCTAAAAATTGCACTGGATGACGTCACGCAGCTATTAGCGGAGTGGGATGAGTTTAAATTGTGGGCGGGACTAAATAATTTATAACTTATGGAAGCCTACCTTTTAGATAATAATTAAACCATGCAACATATTTTGTTAATTATGAGAACTTTGTGTTTATATGATACAGATAAACAGTAGTTTCTTATATTTACATGTATTATCGAGGAATTAGCTACAAAGGGATTCAATTTACCGTGAGCTTCTAAACAACTAAATATAATAGCCGACTTCTGACCATCCAAACACTCTATTGTAAGGTAGGTTGTACAAAAGGAATATAATAGCCGACTTCTGACCATCCAAACACTCTATTGTAAGGTAGGTTGTACAAAAGGAATATAATAGCCGACTTCTGACCATCCAAACACTCTATTGTAAGGTAGGTTGTACAAAAGGAATATAATAGCCGACTTCTGACCATCCAAACACTCTATTGTAAGGTAGGTTGTACAAAAGGAATATAATAGCCGACTTCTGACCATCCAAACACTCTATTGTAAGGTAGGTTGTACAAAAGGAATATAATAGGACCGTATATTTTTGTTCTCCTGCATGCTAAGCCAAGACCACATTGTTGAAACCAAATGGTCTGTGTGATCTGTATATCTAAGAATCTTTATGCAACTCCGTGCCTCTCTCAACCTTTCATGCCAAAACCATCTCTCTCTCTCTCTCTCTCTCTCTCTCTCTCTCTCAGTAGCAGGAATGCCAGGCTGACAAGCGTAGATAATTAGAGTTGACATCTGCATCTGTTGCTGTCACCACCTCTGCCTCCCCCCCCCCTCTCTCTCTCTCTCTCTATATATATATATATATATATATATATATATATATATATATATATATATATATATATATATATATATATATATTATACAGTATAATAATATTTATGTATGTACTGTATGTAGGCCTATATATAGCTTCTACTCTGTTGAACACCAACTCTCCTCTGCTAAGTTTGATCTTCTCTTTCTCATCGAAAGCCAGTTTTTTCGGACTACTGTTAGCAAACCCTTCTCTGTATCCTTCTACTAACTCTATCCTCAGTTTCAAGCCAAAGGTGGATGTTGTGTATATGTATGCAACAATCTTGCTTTCTCTTGTGTTCCCAACTTGGATTTTTCTGAATTCTCAACTCTCTAGCTAAAGCTTTCCTGTCCCTCTCAAATTAAATATTTCAGCCCTGTTTATCTCTCCCCTTATTCTAATGACTATCCAAAGTTCTTTGGTTATCTAACTTCTAAAGTGGAGCACATTCTATCCATCTCTCCTTTCGCAGAAATCTCCATCTTAGGAGATTTCAACGTTCACCACCACCAATGACTCTTAATGCTCTCATTTCACTGACCAACCTGGTGAAGAAGCCTAAATTTGTTGTATCATATGTGACCTGTATTAGTTAGTCCAGCACCCTACTCGTATTTCTGACCGCCTTGGATATCGCTCCAACATTTTGACATATTCCTAACCTCTAATCCTTCTACTTATGCTGTAAACCTTGTTTTTCCGTTGGGTTCCTCCGGTATCTCTGGTACCTGTTCTATTTCTTCAGTAAGGCCATCCAATCCTCACAGCCGGAAGTGCAGGCAGTACTTCTTTGAATTCCCATTGAATGATTATCGTGGCCAGGGACCCCCGGAATGTGCTGAGAGCATTACTGAGGTAATCCTCTCGAGTATGGAGGCATACATTCCATTTTCTTCCTATCAGTCTAATGCATAAAAATCTTGGTTTAATCACTCTGACTTGTTCTACTGCTGCCTGCAATATAGAGGAAGCATACACACGGTACCATCGCCTTCAAACTATAGAATCTCGTTCTTTTTATGTTTTTGCCCAGAATCCAGCCAAATCTGCTCTTCTACTTGCCAAAAACTCTTTCATCAACAATAAATGTTCTGAACTTCCAACTTTATCTCTTCCCAAGATTTCTGGCATCTAGCCCAAAACCTATTCAACAATTGTACTCCCCCCTCTTTTCCACTCCGACATCTTACTCTGACAAAGCTGAACTCCTCGCTCAAACTTTTGCTAAAATCTTCCACCTTGGATGATTCCAGTGCTATTTCTTCCTCTCCACCCCCTCCCACTTACTTATGCCTAATATCATGATCTCTTCTAAAGATGTACATTCTGCCCTCTCTGGGCTAAATACTTCGAAGGCGTATGGACCAGATGGTATTCATCCTGTTATACTCAAAAACTGTTCTTCTGTGCTGGCTCCCTGCCTAGGCAAACTCTTTCGTATCTGTCTTTCCTCTAACGTCTTTCCTTCTTGCTGGAAGTTTGCTCTCATACAACCTGTCCCAAACAAGGGTGACCACTCTTAACCATATAACTATGGTACAATTACTCTCATTTCTTGCATCTCTAAAGTTTTTGAAAGTAGTATGAATTGAAAATTTCCTAAGCATTATTTTGTCTTCCCATAATCTACTTTCAGATCAACAGTATGGTTTCCTTAACCCATTCAGTACCAGCAACGGTAGAGAGCCGTCAGTAGATAAATCACTCCCCAGTCCCAGCGACGGCAGAGAGCCGTCAGTAATATATGATCCTTGTAACTGCCAGTAGGCAGTGCCTGGTACCACGACCGTTTGAGCACTGCTCTAGAGATGGCAACACTTTTCAGCTTATATGCTAGCCTCTACAGGCTGGGAGAGCTAGTATTCCTCCATCTTTTGAGGTGGGAGGTTGTTATATCTTGCCATTTTGGCCACATTGCTTGGGACTGGGGGGGACTTTTATTACTGTACTCTATGGTACAGTAGGGGTTAAGGGCCGCTCTACTGGTGATTTGCTTGCTTATCTTACTTACTCTTGGTCATCCTCCTTTTGGGACTTCGGTGAGACCTTTTCTATTTTGCTAGACATATTAAAAGCCTTCCTTACTCTGGCACAAATCTCTAATTTCTAAACTACCCTCCTTCGGTCTCTATCCTTCCATCAGTGACTTTGTCTCTAATTTCCTTTCTGGTCGTTCCATAGCTGCGCTTGTAGTCGCCCATCGCTTACTTCCCGAACTTATCAACTCCGGTGTTGCTCAGGGTTCTATCTTGTCTCCAGTTCTCTTTCTAATATTCATTAATTATCTTCTCAACTGTACCTATAGTCCTATCCATTCACATGCTGATGACTCTACCTAACACTATTCAACTAGTTTTCCAGAACGACCTAACATGCAATCAAAAACTCATGTGCCGAGGCCATTGCACGCTTATGTTCTGATCTATCAACCATTTGCGATTGGGTCAGAGAAAATGTTGTTACTTTAAATGTTTCCAAAACCGATTGTCTCCATTTATATACCTGTTAAGAATGTTCACATGTCTGTCTATCCCTTATACTTCAACAATACAAATATTTACCATTAATCTGCTCTCAGTATTCTTGGTGTTTCTTTTTTTCTGGCCTTTCTTGGAAAGATTATATTACCACTCTTGCTAAAACAGCTTCCCAAAAGTTAGGTGTGCTCAACCGTTTCCGTGAGTTCTTCACCCTCACACAGCTTCTTGCTCTGTATAGGGGTTTACAGTGCACTCATGTATCAAGTATTGTTCATGTGTGTGGAGGCTCAACCCATACCATACTTTTCGAAAGAAAAACATTACGTCTCATCAAATCACCTCCTCTTACTAGTTCCCTACAATCTCTCACTACACGCCGCAATGTTGCATCTCTTTCATTCTTCTACCTCTACTACAATAATCAATGTTCTTCAGGGCTCTCTCAGCCTTTCAACACACTCCATCCCACATTCTGTCCAACTCTCTAACCGAAGATTTAACCAATTTTCCCAGCTCTCTAACCGAAGATTTAACCAATTTTCCCAGTCTTTTTTTTACTCAACAAGCAAGCTTTGGAACTCTCTCCCTCAATCTGTCTTTCCCTCATCCTATCTGTTTAAAGCTCCATATATGTCCAGCCATTTTGACTCTAACGTACCATGAGTTTGGCTCTGTCACTCTTCCAACATTGAATGAGACACTTGTTATAGCCAGCTTTGCCTTTTGTCTCCTTCATTCCCATAAAAATAAATATATATATACAATATATATATAGGGAGAGGGAGAGGGAGAGAGAGACACGCACGCCCAGTTATATCAACATTTTTCATATTACCTTTCTCGCTTTCTATATTTCCAACTCACTCTCACTCTCTCTCTCTCACACACACACACACACACCTATCTCCCAGGGTGTGTACGTTTCATTATTTACACGAGAAACACACATTCATTCCTACACACCATACATCTCTCTCTCTCTTTTTCTTCTCAGTCTCTCTCTCTCTCTCTCTCCATATAGTCTGCATATATATACTCAACTTCCCTCTTTCTCTTTCTGTTTATAATACAGTATGTTATCTGTGTTCTGTTTATAATACAGTATGTTATCTGTGTTCTGTTTATAATACAGTATGTTATCTGTGTTCTGTTTATAATACAGTATGTTATCTGTGTTCTGTTTATAATACAGTATGTATCTGTGTTCTGTTTATAATACAGTATGTTATCTGTGTTCTGTTTATAATACAGTATGTTATCTGTGTTCTGTTTATAATACAGTATGTTATCTGTGTTCTGTTTATAATACAGTATGTTATCTGTGTTCTGTTTATAATACAGTATGTTATCTGTGTTCTGTTTATAATACAGTATGTTATCTGTGTTCTGTTTATAATACAGTATGTTATCTGTGTTCTGTTTATAATACAGTATGTTATCTGTGTTCAAGTGTAATGAAATAATTCATATAAAGTGTTACAATCGCTCAAGTGTTCAAATTAGCGCAATTTTTTTTCTATGAGTATGAGGGAAACAAAAGGCAAGGCTGCCTGTAACGAGTGTCTCTCCCAAAGTTGAAAGAGTAACTGAGCCAAATTAAGGGCGGTTGGTGGTAATTTTCATTGTTTTGGGTGCATTGGGCTTGTTTAGTTTAGTGAAATTAAGGGGAGACTGGCCGTTTGCTTGGTCTATTAATTAATGTATTCATATATTTTTTTTAGTTTCCTCCCTAGACCTCCATCAAGCTTGGAAAAACACACCCCTAGACCTTCAAGATAAATTTGCAAATTTTTTGGTAGAAAAATGTCCCGGCCGAAGGCTGATTCCTCTTAAAATTGCAGGCTCGCTATCGCTCGCCAGTAAAATAAATCGACACCTAAATGGCACGAAAGGTCTTAAAATTGACAACGAAATGGGGCGAAAGGTGTTAAAGTCAAACTAATGGGGCGAACATCTTATAATCTCAAAACTAGTGGGGGTTAACATTAGGGTGAAGGGGGTCCAGAAAAACGGTCTGCCTCCCCTTAAAAGGAGGAGGTGTTCATGAGAGCTATAGTCTATTCGCTGTAAGTAGGCGAGAACTCATAACCTCTATCCTCTGTAACTCAAAAAGGGCTAAAGCAAATTGGCTGTACATTTCCACATACATTCATTGACTGACTCTTACCAAATGATAGCAATATTAGTTCGATTACTCTTGTCGTTTCTTAGTAGTTACAGAGGGTAATGGTCATGATTTATCGCCTACTTACAGCGAATAGACTATACCTGGATTACTCTCTGTGTAGGTGAAACACAAAGAAACAGTGAGGGAGGCCAGACAAATGAAACAGGGGTTCCTGCTACTCCTTATCACATGCCTATGAGGCCTCCCCTGGGTATTGCTCTGCTCGTTTGGTGTCTACACTCTCACCAATCAGAACGATCATAACGATCAAAATAGTCTGTGTATCATGTTTGTGGCATTTGAGTACAATATGGTTACAGTTCACACACACACACTCACACAGACAGACAAACACACACACACACACATACAAACACACACAAGCACTCACACAGACAGACAGACAGACACACACACACACACACACAGAGTCCTATACCGTTTGTTATCCTAGGAAGGTGTTCAAGTATTCAGGAGCACTACTTTCCTTTTATCAATATGTAGTTATACCATGCTCTCTATTATTACCAAGCTACATGACGCAACAAGTTAGAAGTGTGTGTGTGTGTGTGTGTGTGTGTGTGTGTGTGTTTGTGTTTATATGTAGATGTTATTGAAGCATACGGTAATTTTGTTTTTCAGCTTTCCTATAAATTCCGTGTCAGTTTTTGTTGAAGCTCCACGGGAAACTCTCCGCATTTTTCACTCCAGCTTTCACAACGTATACAGATTAATAACACACATAACAAAGCCACTCCAACAGCTTCCTCTCTCTCCAACACCCCTTCTCCCCTCTCTACACTCTTCAGAAAAATATGATAAGTAGAATGTAGATACGATGTGCCGTTGTAAAGGCCTATCCCTCAATACCTTCACCTGACCTGACTAGATGGGAGGGACAGCTTGCATACTATCCTATCCTTTGTATCTTACTTACGCTTAAGGGAGCCCACCTCGCTTTTTTTAACTTTCTCTCCCTCTCTCTTTGGCTTGTATCCATTCGGCTCCATTCAGCCTACTGTTTTAAGACGTTTACCCCCATCCAGGTGTCAATATTTTCCTGGTGAGTGGTAGCGAGCCAGCATATATATATTTTTGTTTTGACAGCAAGCTAAATTTGTAAATTTTTCGATAGAAAAATGTCTCCGGCGAAGCCGGATTCTCCATACAATGCTGGCTCGCTATCGCTTACCAGGAAGAAATTGACACCTGGATGGGGATTAACGTCTTAACACAGTTGGCTGAATGGGGCCGAATGCATACAAGCCAGGGAAAGAGAGAAAAGGAGAGAAAGATAAAAATAAGCCGGTGCCCCGCCTTAAGTTAGGTAGAGTAGTTTATATTAAGCAGCCTCATAAGGATTAAGCAGTATTTTGTTGCTGGCTTTCCTTTGTATTACTTTGCACGCGAACTCACTCTCTCTCTCTTTCTCACTTTCTCACACACACACTCTCTCACACACTCTCTCTCTCTTTCTCACATACTGCTATATTATTCACACTAAGTCACGCGCCCAAATTCTTGCACATGCCCCACATATCTTACTTTCGCACACACACACATACACAAACGTACATACTCACACACTTACACATCGACACAGACACACACAGTCATATACTCGCAGCTCACACACACACACACATACTCACAGCTCACACAGGCATACACACATTTATTTACTCACAGCACACAGTCACACACACGGAAACAGTCACAGCTCAAACACCCACCCACACAGTCGCACAAATTCTTTATATGTATTGTATTTCAGATAAAATGCAGTATATATCAGATGTAAGGGCGCAATTTTGGTCACTAAAGGGGTGGCCCCCCCCCCCCCCTGGATCCGCCACTACCTGAGTGTGACACACACGGAAACACCCACAGTCACATATACACACACACACACACGGAAACACTCACAGCTCAAACACCCACACACACAGTCACACACACACACACAGAAACAGTCACAGCTCAAACACCCACACACACAGTCACACACACACACACAGAAACAGTCACAACTCAAACCCCCACACACACAGTCACACACACACACACAGAAACAGTCACAACTCAAACCCCCCCTAGTAAATTAACCTCCATCTTCATTTACACCCGGCTTAGCCACACCAAATATATATATACAAGGAAATGTTTATACTATACATTCTCTATGACTATTAGTGTTGACAGATTACTTGTTATTCATACACCTACAACATTATGTAGAAGCATTAAGGAAATCATGGCCACCCACAAAAACAGAAAAAAAAAAAAAATGAAAACAAAAATAGGAAAAGTGTGGCATGGGCCTGAGTTAATACAATACATACATTAAGGGGAGGTTGTTAGTTTGTTCCCTAGACCTCCATCAAGATTATAATTACACCCCATATAAACCCCCTTTCAAAATATAATCCGTCAAGAACCGTGAATTTGGATAAAGCTCCACCAACACGACCCAAATTCAAAACCGTCAGGGATAACAACCGAGGACCGAGGACAGCCATGAATGTAAATGTAGATCCGACCAGAACCAAAAATTCGATGAAAGAACGTTCTGCGAGTTCTAAAACCGCAACTTTAAAGGTTTTCTATGCAAACGCTCATAGCATACGCAATAAATTTTCAGATTTAGAGGAACTAGTGTTTACAGAAAATTATGATGTGATTGGCATAACAGAATCTTGGCTCAATACAGAAGATAGAGACTTTTTAGCAGAGTATTCACTTCCCGGTTATGTAATGTTTGAGAACAGCCGAATAAATAAAAATGGAGGTGGCGTTTTATTTTATATCAAAGAAAGTCTTAACCCGACCCTCGTGTCAAAACCTCAAATTGTGAACGTCGACACATCTTTTGTGCTAATAAAGAATAATAAAGGTACAAAAATAATACTTGCGTTAATATACAGACCTCCAGCTCAATCAGTGCAAACTGACCGAGAAATTTACGAACAAATTGCAGATGTAAGTAACTCACAAGATACCGTAATTTTTGGCGACTTTAATTTACCTGTGACCAAGTGGGGCGATACTCTTACTTCACACTCCGGACATGACTTGTATACGAACTTGCAAGAGAGTTCGCTTTATCAATTTGTTCGAACGCCAACCCGTGGTAATAACGTTCTTGACATTGTACTTGCAACAAAAGAAGAATTGATAGAGAATTTGAATGTTGGTGATGAATTCAGTAACAGCGACCATCGTACGATAACTTTCACTTTAAAGTTTACTAGTAACGAACCAAATAGTAGCATCGAAAAAGTCCCTAATTTCAAGAAAGCAAACTTCCATAAACTTAGAGCTATGTTTAAAGAAACTGACTGGAGCTTTTTAATTAACAATAACGACATAAATACATCTTGGAAGTTATTCGAAACCACTTACCTAAAAGCAGTGCAAGACTGCATACCATCGAAAATACGGCGTCCAGGCCATAATAATAAGCCCAAATGGTGGAATAAAGATATTTCAAACTGCCTGCTTGCTAAAAAATTTGCTAATGATAGATTAAAATCCTCACAAAATGACGAAGAACGGGTGAAATTTGTAGAGCTACGACGCAAAGCCAAAAAGTTAATTAAGCAAAGTAAAAAGACCTTAGAGTTACATATTGCGAATCAAAGTAAAACAAACCCGAAAGAATTCTATAGTTATATCAGAAAGAAAAAAGTAGTTACTTCAACTGTTGGACCGTTAGTCGATGAAAAAGGAGAATACACCAAAGACGAAGTACAAATGAGTAATGCCCTCAATACCTTCTTTGCATCAGTTTTTACAACAGAAGACCTCAGTGATATCCCTACACCATCGCCGATTCAGATTGATAATTCAGATGTTCTAAGCAATATCACCGTTACAGAGAGAGAAGTATTGAATTGTTTAGATAAACTCAAGGTAAATAAAACGCCTGGACCTGATACAATCTCGCCTAGAGTTCTAAAGGAAGCTAAGAATGAGCTCTCCAAACCACTGACATTACTATTCAATAAATC
This sequence comes from Paralithodes platypus, assembly GCA_032716605.1. Lineage (NCBI taxonomy): Eukaryota > Metazoa > Arthropoda > Malacostraca > Decapoda > Lithodidae > Paralithodes > Paralithodes platypus. Next base: position 36,788,804 of record CM064489.1, on the reverse strand, counting down.
CTTGCAGTCTGGAACTATGCCTGATCAGTGGAAGCTAGCCAACGTAACACCGATATTCAAAAAAGGCAGCAAATCCCTACCCAGTAACTATCGTCCAATTAGCTTAACCTCAGTTGTATGTAAAATGCTAGAAACGGTCATACGAGACAGACTCGTAAATCACTTGGAGGAAAATAACATACTTAAAGATACTCAACACGGCTTTCGTAAAAACGTTCCTGTTTAACAAACCTCTTAGACTTCTTCCACGATATCCTCAACCTCTACGATGAGAGTAAAGCTGTAGATATTATATACCTTGATTTTCAAAAGGCCTTTGACAAAGTTCCCCACAAACGTTTACTGCTAAAACTAAAAGCGCATGGAATACAAGACGGTGTGTTGAAATGGATAGAAAATTGGCTCCGCAACAGAAAGCAAAGGGTAGTCATAAACGGTAAGGCATCTAAATGGACCAATGTAAGTAGCGGGGTACCCCAGGGATCGGTACTAGGACCAATTCTCTTTCTAATTTACATCAACGACATAGATGAGGGTCTCACCTGCACAATCTCAAAATTTGCTGACGATACAAAAATTGCAAATAGCGTACTCTCAAAAGAACAAGTTGACGATATGCAACACAATCTAGATAAATTGTCATGTTGGGCCCAAATTTGGCAAATGAGTTTCAATGCGGATAAATGTAAAGTACTACATGTCGGATACCTAAATGAGAAAGCAAACTATTCGATGAATGGCACTCAGCTTAAGAATGTAAACAGAGAAACTGATCTGGGAGTAACAATATCGAGTAACCTAAAACCGAGTCAACAATGTTCAGAAGTTGTTAAGAAGGCAAACAAAATAATTGGCTTTATAGGCAGGTCATTTGAGCATAAATCCAAAGAAGTTATCCTAACCCTTTACAATTCCTTAGTCCGCCCTCTTCTGGAATACTGCGTTCAATCCTGGTGCCCTTATTACCAAAAAGATATAAACAAGCTAGAACGAGTTCAACGTAGAGTTACCAAAATGATACCTAGCCTAAAGAACAAACCATACGAAGAGCGTCTTAGAGAATTAAATCTATTTCCTTTAACCCAGCGCAGATTAAGAGGCGACTTAATTCAAGTGTTCAAAATCATCAAAGGCATCGACAATATGAACTGTAGTAAGTACTTCACTATCGACCAATCTAATTACACGCGGGGAAACGGTTGCAAAATTATTGGCAAATCTTTTAACTCGCACGAATCTAAGAATTTCTTCTTCAATCGAGTTGTCAACTTGTGGAATGGGCTTCCCCGAGACGTTATAGACTGCAGCACCGTTGATTCATTTAAATTCCGCCTAGACAAATATCTCGCATCAAACCCGCGACTGACTGCGTTTGTAAATGAATAACTTTATCCTCCCCTCAGTTACTAACCCTTCTGTCCCCTACTAACTTCCTAGTCCTGCCACGTTAGTGGCAGGGCAGTAGTTCCCTTTCCAATGTTCCCTTACCCACTCTAAACCACTGTTTGGACACTTGATCCTCAGTGTTTTGGAGGACAAGCAGCCTAGAAGGGTTACTAGATCTGTTGTTGCTTGATTTCCTTTGTACTCCTTTGTACTTTGTACATGTACACTGTTAAACCAACTATGTATACATCACATGTACACTGTTAAACCAACTATGTATACATCACATGTACCGAGTTAAACCAACTATGTATACATCTCATGTACCAAGTTAAACCAACTATGTATACATCACATGTACACTGTTAAACCAACTATGTATACATCACATGTACCGAGTTAAACCAACTATGTATACATCACATGTACCAAGTTAAACCAACTATGTATACATCACATGTACACTGTTAAACCAACTATGTATACATCACATGTACACTGTTAAACCAACTATGTATACAAAGGAAATCAAGCAACAACAGGTCTAGTGACCCTTCGAGGCTGCTTGTCCTCCAAAACACTGAGGATCAAGTGTCCAAACAGTGGTTTAGAGTGGGTAAGGGAACATTGGAAAGGGAACTACTACCCTCACATGTACACTGTTAAACCAACTATGTATAAATCGCATGTACACTGTCAAACCAACTATATATACATCACATGTACACTGTCAAACCAACTATATATACATCATGTGAACACTGTCAAACCAACTATGTATACATCACATGTACACTGTCAAACCAACTATGTATACATCACATGTACACTGTCAAACCAACTATGTATACATCATGTGTACACTGTCAAACCAACTATGTATACATCACATGTACACTGTCAAACTAACTATGTATACATCACATGTACACTGTCAAACCAACTATGTATACATCATATGTAACACTGTCAAACCAACTATGTATACATCACATGTACACTGACAAACCAAATATATATACATCATGTGTACACTCTCAAACCAACTATATATACAGTACATCACATGTACACTGACAAACTATAAAAGGCAATTGAATTTTGTCATATAAATTTTTCTATTCATTTCTATCATTGACAATTCCCCTTTTTGTTGGAAATATGGCTAACAGAGTTTGTGAATTTTATCCGGTTCTTTTACTTTTAATTTCCGTACATTGTTTTTACCCCCGCCTATATCTCTACATTTTTCAGCGGCAACCATTTCTTTGATATCACATAGTACATTTGAATTATAGTACTCCCTTCCTATTTTCTACTGCAGTTTGCAATTATAGATGATTTCATATGAATACATAAGCGATGTGGGTAAGATATTCAGATTTAAAACAATTGGGTTGGTTAATTAACTCCTTTTTACCACTAATATAGATTATGTATCAGTATCTATCTATCTATCTATCTATCTATCTATCTATCTATCTATCTATCTATCTATCTATCTATTGCCTGACGCCGTAATCCCCGAAGGGTTGGACACGAACGAGCCGCCCCCATGCACCTCTGTCCCCAGTTAGTCGACGCCCCTCCTCCCAACCAGCACCGCCTTCATCCATATACTTCCTCACTCCATCCTTCCACCTCCCTTCGGTTTACGTCTCCCTCTCTGTCCTTCCACCTCGCTCTCGTACACCCTCTTAGTCATTCTCTCGCTTCCCATACGTTCCATATGGCCGAACCATCTCAAGGTGTTCCTTTTCACACTTTCCAGCACATCTACCTCCACACCACACCTCCTTCTTACTTCCTCATTCGTCTGTCTATCCCTCCATGTAACTCCGCACGTACTTCTCAAGTAACTCATTTCCACCCCTTTCACTCTTGGTCTGAGTCTCTCAACCAACGTCCATGCTTTGCTTCCGTAACTCAGTGCCGGGATTACCACACTGTCATGCAAGGACTTCTTCACTTCCATACTGACCACCCTATTTTTTGTTACTGCTTTCAGCGTTCCTACAACCCTCTTCCCCTGTTGCACCCTCTCCCGCACTTCTTCATCCATAGTCCCATCTTTACTCAACACACTGCCCAAATACTTAAATGAGCTGACAATCTTCATAGCCTGACCGTTCAACTTCACATCACACTCTGTGGCTTCACCCCTTTCGAAGACCATAACCTTGCTGTTCCCCGCATTTACCTTCAGATTCCGTTTTTTGCACACTGTTCCAAACATATTTACCAGACCCTGCAACTCCCATTCATTATCGCTCATCAGAACTGTATCATCAGCAAACAGCAGTACAGGTAGCTTCCACTCATTTCCCTCGCTTATCAGCGATACACCAACATCCACTTATCTTCCTTGTATTTCTTTCATGACTCCATCCATATATACAGTAAACAACCACAGGGACATCCCACACCCCTGTTGCAACCCAACATTCAGGTCAAAGAACTCGCTCTGCTCATTCTCCACACATACTGCCGCCTTTGCACCCTCATACATGCTCTTCACTCTTTTCAGCAACTTGCCATCTACTCCGTATATTCTAAGTACTTTCCACATACCTTCTCTATCCACTCTGTCATAGGCCTTCTCCAAGTCCATAAAGGCAACATACAGCTTTTGTTGCTTCTCCAGATATTTCTCCACAACACAATTCAGGGTAAAAATCTGATCTACACATCCTCTTCTCTTCCTAAAACCGCCCTGCTCGTCACCTATCCATTTCTCCGTTCTCACTCTCACTCTCTCAATCACTACCCTACTGTACACCTTCCCTACTACACTTAGAAGACATATTCCTCGGTGGTTTCCACACACTCCTCTTTCCCCTTTACCCTTATATAGGGGGACTATTATGCCTGTTTTCCAGTCATCAGATGCACTCCCCTTTTCCCATGCTAGTTTGCACATTTTCCATACCTATTCGATCACTATCTCACCACCATACCTCAACATTTCCCCACACACTCCATCTGTTCCTGGTGCCTTTCCCAACTTCACTCTTTTCATGGCTTCCCACACTTCTGACCTCCTGATCCCCACCTCCTCCTCCACTACTTCTCTTCTTCTCCCTCCCATACCCCATCCAACTATGCTTGCTGGCGCTTCATTCCTTACATTTAGCAACTCGTTGAAGTACTCCCTCCATCTTTCGACTCTCTCTTGCTTCACGGCTAGCATTCTCCCAATCATATCTTTCACACCCTTACTGTTTCCCTGGCTACCTTCCCTAACTTCCTTGACTTCTTTCCTCCTACCTCTTCAACCACTCCATCCCCACACCACATAACACATCCCCCACACATCTACCTGCTCAAATACTATATATTCAAATACATATTATTCACACTAGATATTACCCTTCCCATCACACTCTTATATATGCTACAGTCCCATGAATCCTTCACACCTCATACATCGTACACCCAACTTTAATATTTCATCCACACCCCATATGACACTCTCCATCTTCCCCTACCCCCTTACATATAAATCCCGACTCCCATATTAGGCTGCACCTCTGCCTCCTCATTATAAGCCCACACATATACTGTATTATATGCACTCCCTTTCCCTTACATATCCTCTCTCTCCACACCAAATATAAACACCTCAACATCCACACTCCAAATCCAAGTAATCGATACATATTTTATCATGCATGACCCTCCCCACTCCCTTACACATGTAAACAATCACTCCGCCCCCAAACGTGTAGCTTAGACGGGCTCAGCCCTCACAATCAGCTCACCATGTCCATCTCCGCGTGCACACACACTCACACACCTGGTGATGAGTTGAGGGCTTATGGTCGTCCCTCGGTCATGATAATACACTACCGCCAGTAGTAGTCATCCACCGCTCGTACCCGTCCCCAGTGGAAGGCACAGGGACAATGGGACCAGTAGATGGACTGTTTATGGTAGACAGATTTGTAAACAAATTACCATCTGCCCTTATCAGGGCAAAATTAACAGGAATGCTGTTACTCAGTGTCCTGATGCTGTAGTGAGGCATTACTGGCTGGTCAGGGAAATTTTTGAGGAACGTGTCCAGCACCTCCAACTTAACTGGTCAATCGAGGAGCACTCAGCATCGCACACATATTTTGGCAGTGCGTTAAAGAGTGTTGGGCCCCGGTAAAATATTGAGGTAATTCACTTAGTAACTACTCCGACCAAGGCTCTCTTATTGACGTTCCTCAATTCACAGAGCCTGCCTCGCCACTTGCTGATCTTCTCACTTATTGTCAAGTCATTATTTAATTTCGGAACATGGCCATTCAGCATTTTCCATACGTAGATTATGATGTACTTTTTGCGCTATGACTCCAATGAGTACAGTTCAAGTGCTTAACCCTTAACTGGCGGCGCGCATCATATGTCGAGTGAAAGAAATTTGGACTATGTGGCGGGTCACAACATAAGTCGTGTGGCAATTTCAGCACGTAATGTTGCTGAGAGAGAGAGACAAGTGGTGGCAGGAGAGTAGCGAGCATATGACTGCTCCAGACCACCGCGGTGGACCAACTGACATGAATCCCACCCTCCTCCACCCTCTCACACACGCTACATAGTGAATTGTATGGGGAAAGTACCGAATTACATGGTTTTTGCACTCGTGTTGCGCGGTTGTTGCAAGAAAACTAGCGGTCATACAAGGATCGTTGTGGTGTCATTGGAAAGCTCTGTTTATGCCCTTTCAGGGATAGATACTTGTTTTACGCTCTGGGTCTTATTTAGGCATGAAAATGATCACGTAAACAGCCCTATTTTGGGTAAAAACACCCCGCTGGTGGCTACATATTATTTACCGCCTAGGCAGCTCGTTAGGTGTTAAAGTCTTCCCCAGTAGTCAATATGTTGCATGCAGATCTTGCTTGTAAATGTTGGATGCTTTCGAGTACTTGTCTTTCACCAACCCTGCACAGGTCCCAGAGTTGGCAACAGTACTCGAGGATTGGCATTATTAGAGATTTGTATAAGGTGATCATTGGTTTTTCTTCCTTTGTTGCAAACGTTCATAGACTCCAACCCATTTGGTTGCTACCAGAGACGACTATATCTTGGATGTGTTTGGAAAATGTTGCATCACTACTTATTGTTACCCCATCATCTTTAACCCTTGTCTAGCGGGGGGTTTTGGGCTTATTTGGGCATATTCAGGCCCTCCTGAATGATAAATCAAGTATCTGCATGAACAAAAAAATATTTAGCAAAACACTAGGCGCTAAAAGCTTCAAAATGAGACCAGAACGAGCTACGTAGCACTCGTGGTTCTCATACAGTGGTAGCAGTAACATGGGAGTTTAGCGTATAGCGGCATATTTTTCCCAGCTATGCTCACTACTGGCTACACTGCCGGCCTCTCGAGAACACAGGGAACATGAGTTAATGGGCGGCTGTAAGCCCTGGGAGTCGGCTGTCTGGCCTGCTGCACTCCCGGCCATTTGCACTCGATTTTAACCCTTTAAAAGCCTTAATAATGCTCCTAACTTGCTGAAAATTGGAGCCGGACTTAAGTCCGGCCCCGATCTTTAAGGGTAAATGTTGGCCACTGTATTGATACTGTTTCCACCATAGGATGAGTACACAAAATGTTCTTTTAGTTTTATATCAGGTCCATATCTGATAAGGTCAAATTTGCAGCTATTAAAAGATATGTTATTATTTTCAGCCCAGTGGTACAGCACATTCAGATCCTGCTGGAGTGATGCTACATCGTTCTAATTTTCTACTCTTCCAGACACCCATGTATCGTCAGCAAAGGATGAAACTTGAGCCATCTGAACCCCATCGTCTATGTCGGACAAGAGTACTAGGAACAATATTGGTCCAAGAACAGAACCTTGAGGAACTTCACTTGTCACATTTGATTCCCCCGACAGCCACCCACCAACAGCTACAGACTAAACTCGATCTCTAAGGAAGGCACTTATCCAACATCTAACACGATCAACAATCCCAAGCTTCCAAATCTTGTGGAGGAGGACGCCATGGTCAAATTTATCAAAGGCCTTTTCTAATTCAAGGTACAATATATCCAGATTGGCTCCATCCTCCAGTGGTTACAGGATATGGTCAAGGTGCTCCAGCAGTTGAAACAAACAGGACTACCCTCCTCTGAAGCCATGATGTTCACTGATAATCTTATTAGTATTTTCAAAAAAAAAAAAAAAAAAAAAAAAAATGCTTACTGATAACTTTCTAAAGAATCTTAATAATGTGAGAAGTCAATGCTATCGGTCAGTATTTCTTAGGTAGGAATCTTGGTCCTACTTTGTAAATTGGGGTAATCTTTGCAATCCTCAGTAACATTGGTTAGTTCCTTCTCTCAAATATGCATACCACAACATGTTTAGTGGAACTGAAAGCTTTGAAACGCACTCTTTTCGGAGGACTGATGGAAATTGATTGGGTCCAGCTGCAGAGTTTGCTTTAAGCTCATACATTGCTTCAGCAATATCACCTGGTTGAAAGTAGATGTCCTCCATTTGAGGTGGCTGCCCAGTAGAATTAAGGAATAACTCTGGGTCATCGATTCTATGAAACTATTTTGGCTGACTAAATACTTTTTCGTATTGACCTGTACGTGTCTCGCAGATCTGTTGGGGGTTGCTGATGATTGCTCCATCTGTGCCGACGAGAGGACCACTAGTTGCTTTCACTGTGGCCTGTTTCTTCACATACTTGAATAAATACTTATAATTTGTTTAAATGGCTTTAACAGCAGATGTCTTATCTCTGGTTCTTTCATTCTTGTGGGGCTCCCTCAGCTGTTCCTCCAGTCATTTCACCTTGTCCTTCAATCTTTTTCTGTCATGGTCATTCTTACATATTTTTATTCGGGAGTTTAATTTACTCCTTTTCCTCATGATATTTTTTCATCTCACGTGAGATGGTTGTTTTGTAGCAGACCTTCCAGAGAGGAGTATGCTTCTTTATAATCTTGAGGGTAGTCAAGATGATTTGTTGTACTTTTCATCAACTGAAGCACTTCCAATTTTAGTCGGTCAATCAATCTCGCCCAACTCACACATAATACTGGACCAGTCAACTGTGTTGTTGAAGAACTTCATGTCTCTAAAAGTTATTTCTGGCTTTGTTGTTGGTTCTGTGACTTGAGAGAGCTAAATTCTTCTTGTGTTGGAGGTAATTTTAATCAAGTTGGGGTCAGAGAGGATTGTCTTCTCTACTACTGCTTAATGGACAACTTCATAATTGTTTATAAATACAAGGTCAAACAGATTTGTATTTGCTGTTGGTGTATTGATGACCTGGTTAAAGGCATCACTGCTCAGCAAAGTTAAGACTCAACTCTGCCTGGACTCTGTCTTGTTCAGTCCCATCATGCATTGTCCTCATTTCTGGCCAGAACACATGCAATAAATTAAAATCTCCAACCACTTCTAATTCTGGCATTAGGTTTAGGAGGTTTTCAAGCACATCATTAAATGTTGTTACGAAGGGCCTGAAGTGTTGTCTCACAAGCAGGTGGCCGGTAGAAGTTTACAAGGAGCAGGTTAAACCCGTTGGCATTTTTTGTATTTTGTTATGGCTACTATGAATCGATCTTATTCAGCTTAGGAAGGACCTCTAGCAATTATAAGGCTTCGAACTCTCTCAAGCAACCCTTTTATCTACCACTGATCCTTCCTAAGCTTCATAAAATCGTCTAAATAGTGCTAGAATAATATATAATACACATCGCTGGCATATAAAGGGCTAAGGATGCAATGTGAAGGGCTAGTACCTCCACAAAGGAGTTTGACTTTCCCAGGAGCACTTTAGTAAGGGAGGCAAACTCCTCCACCACGTAAGTTAAAACAAACAAAAACACAAATAGAAAAGAATACAAGAGAAGGAACCATGCTTACATATTGAAATGTTTGAAGACATACAGTAATGCAAGTAATGGTCATTCCTCTGTAAATCTAAAATTGCTTACTTAAGAATGGGAAAGGGATGGGACCTTCTATAAAAAAACAAAACAAATACAATAAAATAAATAAAACAGTTACAAAACCCATTTTCATTCTACCTAGCCAGTCAACTCTGTATGGTACAAAAAAATCCATTTGAATCGCTGAGTCCCAAATTGTGTTGTTTAGGTGAGACTCAGTGAAACAAACTGCCACCGCATTATTTTAAGTTGGAAGTTCAGACAACAATTGCACTTTCTAACTGAAGCTTCTTGGGAGGAATCCCTCTATGTTTCCAACAATGAGGGTTAATTGCTCCCCAAGTGACCCTACTTCATCATACAAGGCTGGGCTTGATGTGCCATGTTGTGGCAAGGTACTGTCGGTGGCCCCTGCAGTGGTGACCAACTCATTTGTATTTGAATAATTTTGGCAAATAAAAGCATCTGAGTTTGTAGTTATTGAATATGCAAAACAAATACATATTATTGTTATTATTGTTGTTATAGTTGGGTCCTCCATTAAGCCCCCTGGGAGAGTGGGCCACCATTAGTGAGGTCATTAGTAGGTTGGATCCTCCAGAATAAAAAGTCTGGAGGCTGAGCTGGAATAATGGCTTCTATATCATTCATTTCAATGTTCGGATGATAAGTGTCCTTACTAGTTATCTGTAGGCGGGTGCCCAACCCCGAAAAGGGTTGAAATAGGGGAGCTATCCCCCCGCCAAAGGCGGCTTTTTAGGGCCTTTCCTAGCTGATGCTGAGAGGATTGGGCTCTAGTCATGTGGTGATGGGCTTGTCTATCAGTGACAACTGAGCGATCTCTGCCATACCCATAGCTTACTCTGACTGTTCCTTTTACTTATATGTTTTCTAGATCTCAAGTGACGGCTAGTCTTCCGTGGATTGACCTCCCAATCTACCAAGATTGGAAGCCGAAGCGTCACATTTTTTTCTTTACCCCTCATCTTTCTCTTCATAATTGCTGAGGGTCACAGGGCCCTGGGTGGGGTTTTGGTTTCCCGGGCGTTTCCGCACCCTCCTCAGCTCCCCGCCATGGAGTAGTTTCGGTCACCCAGGCTATATTGTGGTCGGCAGGGAGGGTTCTGTTGGGGCGCTCGGTTATTGCCTTGGCCTTGCTCAGGGCCTTGGGGCTGTTCGGCCAGGCAGCTTGGGGAACAACAACAACAACAACTAGTTATCTGCTATCTGTTGTATAGTTAGCCACATGCAAGTGGCACCGATTAGATTAGCGTGCCACCCATCGGTAATTTGTTTAGGGTATATTCCCAGTGTTATTCTTTAGAGTCCGTGTTTATTTATGCTTGGTGACCTTTAGGTGATTGAATTTACAATTAATTTTTATGACACTCACCGGCAGAGGCAGCCTTCCTGCATAGCAATGGATGGAACCTGGTAAATTTATTGTCCAACCTGCATCCTTTAGCTATATTTGGTCCATGGTTCAGGTAGCCAACATACTTCCGGATGCTCAGAGTTACATTCTATTCCATAACGACTAATGCAGCATCCTCAGAAAATGTTGCGCTGGTAGAAGCAACATATTGGTGCTGGTCTTTCTTCCATTATCTCATCTACTGTCTCTCTCCTGTTGCCATCTGAGGAGAGAGCATATTGGTTATGTGGTGGTTCTTTTTAGGGAGATTAGCCTGGTGTTAGAGATTCCTTCTGAGGAGATTTACTTTCCAGGTCAGAACTCTTTGGAAGTGGATCATTGTCTCGTTCCAGAAGACCAGTGACCCATGCATGTTGGTCATAAATGTTATCATCTCCTAGTTTATCCCTAACACAGCCCTCACAAGAATACTGACTTCTTGAGTTGAAGTAGTGGACCAAGCAGTATACTGGAAGATGTGAGCAGGTCACGTGAACATAGCCACTACACTTTTGACACTTGTTGGACTCTATGACACAGTCTTTGGTGCAGGTTTTACACTTAACACCAGGTGGGGGTAGAGCTCTTCTGTTATTCATGTTTCTACATTATTATTACAAACGTCACACATCTAAGCACAGTTTACACTTATGTACTTCAAAACAAATAAACAAGTAGTAAAGGTGTATGGTGGCATTAATTTATATTAAGATCCTTAACTAGTTTAGTTCGTAGACAATTTATCTCCCTCACACTGTGCTGGGAACACTAATACACAACGAGTTACACTGGCAATAACGTAGGCTCTTTCTTTAAGAGGAACTTACATAAATATATGAGCGGTAAGGAGTGTTTATGTTCATATCCACGCTACCATTATATACACACACACACACACCTTACACACGCACACACCTTACACATATACACCTTACACACACACACCTTAAACACACACACACAAACCCCTTACAAACACATACAAACACACACTTTACACACACACACACACCTTACACACCTTACACATATACACCTTACACACACACACCTTAAACACACACACACAAACCCCTTACACACACATACAAACACACACTTTACACACACACACCTTACACACAGACACTCATACCTTACACACACGCCTTACACACACACACACACACACACCTTTTACACACAGAGACACACACCTTACACACACACACACACACCTTACACACACACATACACACACCTTACACACACATACACAGAACTTACACACACACACTCACCTTACATACAGACACACACACACCTTACACACACACACACCTTACACACACACACCTTACACACACCCTGGAGGCCCCAAGTGTGTAGATCAGACAAGCTCAACACTCACAATCAGCTACCAGTGTCGATCTCCGCGTCATGAATACAATCAGCATACATCATGGAAGGAAGGAAGGGGGGAGGGGGGGGGGGGTAAGAAGTTCGCAGGAGTAAAGAGGTTATCTGCCTGCTCTCTGTGAAAACTCTCTCTCTCTCTCTCTGTGTGTGTGTGCATGTGTGGGTGTGTGTGTGTATGTGTGTATGTGTATGTGAGTGTATGTATATGTGTGTGTGTGTGTGTATGTGTGTGTGTGTGTGTGTGTGTGTGTGTGTGTGTGTGTGTGTGTGTGTGTGTGTGTGTGTGTGTGTGCGTGTGTGAAGATAACTATGATTGAATTATGATTTGAATAGAAAGGCTTGGGTGGGATTGAAGTGATGGTTTCCAAACAAGGTGAGAGATGAGAGGGAGGGGGATGAAGTACATGCGCTATATTTCTTGGAATATTAATAATAAAAGCATTTCGCCTCATCAACTCACTTCCTCTTAATATAGGTAGCGCCAACGTACTTGACAATAATCTTGATCCCTGACCTCTATGCAACTTAAAAGGGCCTGGAACAAACTGGCTGTAAATATCCATTCCTATTTCTGGTTGGACTCTTCCCAAATGGTAGGAACGTCAGCCCGATTGCTTTCATTCATTTAGAGTTATAAGAAGTTAAGGGGTCAAGATTATTGTCGATCGGTGGTGCTACCTATAGTTCTCTCCAATTCTTTCTACACGCCGCAGTGTTGCATCACTTTCATTATTCTATCCCTAATACAACAATCAGTGTTCATCAGAGCTCTCTCAGTGCATACCCCTTTCCTTTGCGGCGAGTGCGAGTCACCCGCCTTTCAACACAGTCTCACTCCTATTCTGCCCAACTCCCCAATCCAAGAATTGGCAAATTTTCTCAGTCTTTCTTCTACTCAACTAGTGAACTCTGGAACTCTCTCCCTTAATCAATCTTTCCTTCATCCTATGACTTAATCCGCTTTAAACCTTCGTGTGTCCGTGCATTTTTACCCCACCGTCCCTTGAAATTGGCTCTATGTCACTCTTTTGGCTTTGGAGGAGACACTCGTTACAGAGGAGTGTCCACATGTTAAACATAGTTTCTGTTGTACAGACGCGAAAGTTTCGGCTTATGTTGAACCCTCACTGCAAGGGGTTCAAGAGGAACTGAAACTGTTGTGTGTTTACATTAAACACATTTTTCAATAATTATGTGGATTTTTTTTTCTAATATACCTGTTAACCCTTTGAAGATAGTGACGCATTGTAACAGGTTATTCTGGCTATCACTAGATAGTGACGCATTGTAACAGGTTATTCTGGCTATCACTAGACGATTTTGTACAGTTTAAGAAGGATCTGTTGGAAATATGAGGGAAAAGACTGTCTAAATTATTAACCCTCTGACTTCCATATACCCTTCCTAATCTCAATACAATCGTTTAATAATAGCCGTAAATGCCTATTGGATCTGGAAAGAGTTAAATGTATGAACTCTACATGCCCTGTATAATGTATGAACTCTACATGCCCTGTATAATGTATGAACTCTACATGCCCTGTATAATGTATGAACTCTACATGCCCTGTATAATGTATGAACTCTACATGCCCTGTATAATGTATGAACTCTACATGCCCTGTATAATGTATGAACTCTACATGCCCTGTATAATGTATGAACTCTACATGCCCTGTATAATGTATGAACTCTACATGCCCTGTATAATGTATGAACTCTACATGCCCTGTATAATGTATGAACTCTACATGCCCTGTATAATGTATGAACTCTACATGCCCTGTATAATGTATGAACTCTACATGCCCTGTATAATGTATGAACTCTACATGCCCTGTATAATGTATGAACTCTACATGCCCTGTATAATGTATGAACTCTACATGCCCTGCATAATTATATTCTTTGTGTCTTAAGGGGGTAGTACTCGCTTTTTCTGGACCCCCTTCTCCCTCATGTTTAGCATATTAGTTTTGAGGTTAAGACGTTCGTTCCGTTAATTTGGCAATTTCGAGAGCTTTTGCCTCGATTTTGTATCAATATTAAGACATTATTCACTCTATGACGATTAACCAAGGAACTGCGACGTTCCTTCTGGAAGTCACGGTATTCAAACAGGTGTATGAATAACCCTTCAAATACCGTGACAGTGCCGGGAAGTGTCTCAAAATGGGGTGATACATAGAAAGTAGTGGTATCTCTCCATATCACATTACCCCACCCCTCCTCTTTTCCTTACCATGACCTTTTATTTTGCGCAGGTTCTAGCAGTTCATGGAGTAAACAAGTATTAGTATTTACAGTTATGGTGTAAGGTGAATTCATCCAATAGAGGGCACTGTTCGGTCGGTCGGAGGTCAAAATGTTGTAAATATTTTTATCACTGATTTTTTCAACAACAACTCGTTCAATTATCTTCCTGCCTGCCTCACACTGTGCTGGGAACACTAATACACAACGAGTTACACTGGCAATAACGTAGCATCTTTCTTTCAGAGGAACTAACATAAATATATGAGCGGTAAGGAGTGTGTATGTTCGTATCCGCGCTACCATTATTATACACACACACACACACCTTACACATATACACCTTACACACACACACACACCTTACACACACCTTTTACACATAGACACACACCCACCTTACACACACAGACACACACACACCTTACACACACCTTTTACACGTAGACACACACCCACCTTAGACAAACCTTTCACACACAGACACACACACACCTTACACACACCTGTAACACACAGACACACACACACCTTACACACCCACACACCCATTCCCACAGACACACACACACATTTTACACACAGACACACACACACCTTGTACACACACCTTACACACACACACACACACCTTACACACACCTTTTACACATAGACACACACCCACCTTAGACAAAACTTTCACACACAGACACCTTACACACACCTTTAACACACAGACACACACACACCTTACACACCCACCCACCCATTCCCACAGACACACACACACCTTACACACACATTTTACACACAGACACACACACACACACACACACATACCTTACACACAGACACACACACACCTTGCACACACACCTTACACACACACACCTTAAACACACACCCACCTACACACCTAACACACACACACACACACACACACACCCTGGAGCCCCCAAGTGTGTAGATCAGACAGGCTCAACACTCACAAAGCAAAGTCTTTTTGATTCTCTGTCCTCACAACTCAGTGTCCTCAACTTAAATGCTTCTTCTGAAATCACTGTGTTGGGTGATTTTAATGTCCATAATGTTGAATGGCTCACTCATTCAGCCAGGACTGATGATGCTGGTCTTGAATGTGAGCTATTTGCAGACTCATTTCATCTCATTCAACTAGTCAACCAACCCCCCCGTGTACCAGATAATCCTAATCATAATTCCCACCTACTGGACTTATTTTTAACAACCAATTCAGAAAATTATGATGTTACAGTGAGGTCCCCACTTGGATCTTCTGATCACTGTCTGATACAGGCCACCTGTCTATCACCTACCACACCTTCCCACTCTGAACCTGTTTTGGTGACTAAATGGCATTACGATAGGGCAGACTGGGAGGGTCTTCAAGGTTTCTTTATTGATATTCCCTGGACCTCTTTCTTTTCTAATGATGCACACTCCACCTTGAGCCACATACAAGATTTTGTAAAAATTGGAATGGAAACTTTTATTCCTCATCAAAAGTACAGTAAAAGATCTAATTCACCTAAATGGTTTGACCATAATTGTGCTAGAGTAACTGAACAAAAAGCAATAGCCTACAATGCATTCACGAGATCAAAAACACATGAAGCCTTTAATTACTTTAGAAACATCAGAAATCATGCCAAAACTGTATTAAACCTAACTAAATCAAACTTTCTCCATAAGCAGGCAAATAAACTTCTAAATAATCCAAATGATAACAAAATATTTTGGTCTACTCTTAACTCATTCAAATCCAACTTCACTACTGCTTCATCCATTCCACCATTAAAATCTCCGACTGGCAATCTTGTAAGTGACCCACGAGGTAAAGCTAACCTTCTTGCGGATATTTTCTCCACCAACTCAACCTTAGATGAAATAAATCAAGATGTCCCTGTACTTAATTTTAATTCGCCTGAAATTCCCTCACTTAAGATCCACACCAGACATGTCAAAACTATTTTGCAGAATCTCTCAGTAGATAAGGCTCCTGGTCCAGATGAAATTCCTCCAATAGTACTTAAGAATTGCTCCTTGGTGCTCGCTCCTGTATTGGCAAAAATTTTCCGTCTGTGTACTCATACCTCATGCTTCCCAGTACCCTGGAAAGAAGCAAACATCCATCCAGTTCCTAAAAAAGGTGCCTCTTCAGATCCATCAAACTACAGACCAATAGCTATAACTTCCACTCTTGGCAAAGTTTTTGAAATTATATTAAATAATCACATAATTAAGCATCTGGAGAATAATAAATTAATCAGTGATAGGCAATATGGTTTTAGACGATGTCGATCAACTGCAGACATTCTTTGCCTTCTTACGCATCAAATCAACCAAGCTACAGACCAACATGGTGAAACACATACAATAGCACTGGATATATCAAAGGCATTTGATAGAGTCTGGCATCAATCCTTATTGTCGAAGATGTCACACTACGGCCTTGCATCATTAGTTCCACTAATTTCTTCTTATCTTCATAACAGAAAAATACGTGTAATGGTAGATGGCCTTTATTCTCAATTTCACTCAATAAATGCTGGTGTTCCCCAGGGATCAGTTTTGGCCCCAACTCTGTTCCTCATTCATATCAATGATCTCATATCTACCACTCATAATCCAATACATTCCTACGCAGATGACTCAACACTCCACAGTTCCTTCACATTTACCAATTCTTTCACCCAACCCGATCTTATAAATTCAAAAATAAACACTGCAATTTCTCTGAACCAGGACCTTTCTAGAATTAATGAATGGGGACAAGAGAATCTAGTTTCCTTTAATGCACAGAAAACCAAGTACATTCAATTTTCTCACCGACAGAATCTCACTGACTCCCATATATTTTTTAATGATGTAAATATTCCCACTTCCCCTAGTATTGACATTCTCGGTGTAACATTAACTACTAACTTGAGCTGGACACATTATGTTAGAAGCATTGCTAAGAATGCCTCTAAAAAACTGGGACTCCTGTACAGAGTTCGAGAATTCTTCACTGACGAGCAGTTGGCCGTAATATATAAAAGTCATGTGCGCTCTCAGATGGATTACTGTTCACCTCTGTGGGGTGGAAGTGGAGTGGTTGCATTGAGGCAGTTGGACAAAATTCAAAATAAAGCTATTAGATTAATCAATAACCCTGCAATCACACAGGACCTTCCTACATTAGCCATACGAAGAAACGTTGCATCCCTTGCATTATTCTACAGATATTTTCACAGCAATTGTTCCGAGGAACTTGCTTCAATTGTGCCGCCTCTCCACATCTTTCCCCGTAGAACTAGGGCAGCTGAGAGCGCCCATGAATTTACACTTTCTCCTCCACAATGCAGAACTTCTGCTTATCAGAATTCATTTATCCCCAGAGCTACTACTCTTTGGAATTCACTTCCCTCGAATTGCTTTCCACAAACTTACAATCTACAAATGTTTAAATCCAGTTGTTACAAACATTTTATGAATGGAGGATGCCTTTAGGCACATGGACCTTTTTGTTTTATCTGTGTTTTTCCTTCCTCCGTTCATTGTCTCTTAAAAAAAAAACAAAAAAAACAAAAAAAACAATCAGCTACCAGTGTCGATCTCCGCGTCATGAATACAATCAGCATACATCATGGAAAGGGGGGGAGGGGGGGGGGGGGAGGGGGGGGGGGAGGGGGGGGGGGGATAAGAAGTTCGCTGGTGTAAAGAGGTTATCAGCCTGCTCCCTGAAAACTCTCTCTCTCTCTGTGTGTGTTTGTGTGTGTGTTTCTGTGTGTGTGTGTGTATATCTGTGCGTGTGTGTGTGTGTGTAAGGTGTGTGTGTGTTTGTGTGTGTGTGTAAGGTGTGTGTGTGTTTGTGTGTGTGTGTAAGGTGTGTGTGTGGGTGTGTGTGTGTGTGAGTTTGTTTATGTGTGTGTGAGTGTGTGTATGAGTGTGTGTGTGTGTGTGTATGTGAGTGTGTGTGTGTTGTGTGCGTATGTGTGTGTGTGTATGCGTGTGTGATTGAGTTTGTGTATGTGTGTGTATGTGTGTGTGTGTCTGTGTGTGTGAGTGTGTGTGTGTCTGTATGTGTGTGTGTGTTTGTGCGTGAGCTTGTGTGATGGAAATACTATGATTGAATTATGATTTGAACAGAAAGGCTTGGGTGGGATTGAAGTGATGGTTTCCAAACAAGGTGAGAAATGAGAAGGGAGGGGGATGAAATACAAGCAATTTAATTATGATTTTATACAAATTGTTAAGTGAGATGGTTCAAAGCCTGTTAATTGCTGAATACAATCGTCCAATAGTAGCCAGAATATAGTAAAAAAGCCGCCACCGGTACAGAAGGGGTTAATTATACTTGTACCTGAGGACAGAGGTACAGTTGGTCAAATAATTCGTGTCGCTCCTGTTAATACGTTTTTCTCTCTGTATGCTGTATTAATGTCTGTCGGATGTTGACTAGGATGTGTATAGATAGGGACATGTTTGTATATGTCACTCAAAACGATACCTTAATGCTTAGATAGTGTTGATACCAATTATTGATCGAGATATACTTGGTGCCGCGACATCACTTATTTGGCCAACTGTACAGTCGTTAACATTAACCCCTTCAGTACCGGTGACGTCTTTTTATCTTTATTTCCGCTGCATTTAGACGATTTTACGAAGCTTAGAAAGGATATATAGTAGCGAAATGGATCGATCGAGATGGTCTGTAGTCTTTTAACTGGTACACGTCCTTCTGAAGCTGAATATCATTGTCTAATAGTTGTCAGAATACAATAACAACGACGTCACCAGTACTGAATGGGTTAACCCCTTGTGCACCGACGGCATCCTCTTAATTTTTTTCTTTCAACTTTTAGATGATTTTATTTAGATTTAGAAGGATGTCTACCACTTAAAAGACTACACACTATCTCACTTAATCCTTCTAGCCACTCTATATCCTTCCTAAGTTTCCTAAAATTGTCTTCCTAAGCTTCTTAAAATCGTCTTCCTAACTTCATAAAATCGCGACATATACTGATTTGTGGCAACTTTCTCTAACACTTTTGATAATATTGGGAAGAGTGAAATTGGTCGATAATTACCAGCACAGTCTTTGTCTCTATTTTTATATATTGGTTTAATTTTAACATGCTTCCACATTTTCGGGAACTTACCAGTTACTATCGAGGTGTTTATTATACAGGTTAAGTAAGATACTGTAACATACAATGCATCTTTTAACATCTGAAGAGAAATCCCATCAGAACCGCAAGCTTTCGTGTCTTTAAACTGCTTAAATGTTAGAATTAGAGTATTTGTGTCAATTGGTTCTAGTCTAAAAAGATTGTTAGCAGTTGCAGAAGTCACATATCTTTGGTCGGTATTCTCATCTGTGTCTAGTGTAATGTTATTTTGTGATTTTTCGTACGATGATTTGCCTACATTAGCAAATAAATGGTTAAATTTGTCTGCTTTTTCATAGGATTGGGTACTTGAAGATTTTTTATTACTGAGAACTATTTGTGTAAATGACGGGGTCAAACAGCCACCCTCAGGTCCACACCATAGCAGCTATAATGACGGGGTCAAACAGCCACCCTCAGGTCCACACCATAGCAGCTATAAGGGACAACCACAAAATGACGGGGTCAAACAGCCACCCTCAGGTCCACACCATAGCAGCTATAAGGGACAACCACAAACAGCCACCCTCAGGTCCACACCATAGCAGCTATAAGGGACAACCACAAAATCAAGAAGAAAGGACGACGGAACCAAGCAGCTTCACAGGCTTTAATTCCGGAAATGGATAAGTCTACCCATTTCCCTGGATCCGCCCATGCTCTAATTCCGGAGGATGGAGGAGTCCCCCAATTAAAGGAGTTCGAGCCCGGACGAATCCTGAGAACTCCAGCTCCTCCAATGACAGCGGCCGACACAAAACGGGACGGCCTATCACAACACTCCAACCGAATTTGAATTATAATGAAGATATGTTTATGGTAATTAAACATCAAGAACCTCACCAATATAGATATAAGTGGGAACCTCAGCCACCTATCAATAATACCTTCCTGCAAGAATGGGAATAAGTGAGATCCAGTGTTCCATATCAAAACTATAGCATACACACGAATGAAAACTAGAATTACATATGAACAGGAAATCCTCCATTACATCACCATTATCTATCTATCTAATCTATTGCCTGACGCCGTGATCCCCGAAGGGGTGGCCACGAACGAACCGCCCCCATGCACCTCTGTCCCCAGTCAGTCGACGCCCCTCCCCCCAACCAGCACCGCCTTCATTCATGTAGTTCCTCACTCCATCCTTCCACCTCATATTCGGTCTACCTCTCCCCCTCTGTCCCTCCACCTCGCTCTCGTACACCCTCTTAGTCATTCTCTCGCTTTCCATACGTTCCATATGGCCGAACCATCTCAAGTTGTTCCTTTTCACACTTTCCAGCACATCTACCTCCACACCACACCTCCTTCTTACTTCCTCATTAGTCTGTCTATCCCTCCATGTAACTCCGCACGCACTCCTTAGGTAATTAATTTCCACTGCTCTCACTCTTGGTCTGAGTCTCTCAACCAACGTCCATGCTTCGCTTCCGTAAGTCAGTGTCGGGATTACCACACTGTCATGCAAGGACTTCTTCACTTCCATACTGACCACCCTATTTCTTGTTACTGCTTTTAGCGTTCCTACAACCCTCTTCCCCTGTTGTACCCTCTCCCGCACCTCTTCATCCATAGTCCCATCTTTACTCAACACACTGCCCAGATACTTAAAAGAGTTGACGATCTCCATAGCCTGACCGTTCAGCTTCACCTCACACTCTGTGACTTCACCCCTTTCGAAGACCATAACCTTGCTCTTCCCCGTATTTACCTTCAAATTCCGTTTTTCGCACACTGTTCCAAACTCATTTACCAGACCCTGCAACTCCCATTCATTATCACTCATCAGAACTGTATCATCCGCAAACAGCAGTATAGGTAGCTTCCACTCAATTCCCTCCCTTTTCAGCGATACACCAACATCCACTGCTCTTGATAGTATTTCTTTCATAACTTCATCCATATATACAGTAAACAACCACGGGGACATCACACACCCTGTTTCAAACCAACATTCAGGTCAAAGAACTCGCTCTGCTCACTCTCCACACGTACTGCCGCCTTTGCACCCTCATACATGCTCTTCACTGCTTTCAGCAACTTGCCCTCTACTCCGTATATTCTAAGTACTTTCCACAAACCTTCTCTATCCACTCTGTCATAGGCCTTCTCCAAGTCCATAAAGGCAACATACACCTTTTGTTTCTTCTCCAGATACTTCTCCACAACACAATTCAGGGTAAAAATCTGATCTACACATCCTCTTCCCTTCCTAAAACCTCCCTGCTCGTCGCCTATCCATTTCTCCGTTCTCACTCTCACTCTCTCAATCACTACCCTACTGTATACCTTCCCTACTACGCTTAGAAGACATATTCCTCGGTGGTTACCACACACTCCTCTTTCCCCTTTGCCCTTATATAGGGGGACTATTATGCCAGTCTTCCAGTCATCGGGTGCACTCCCCTTCTCCCATGCTAGTTTGCACATTTTCCATACCCATTCTATCACTATCTCACCACCATACCTCAACATTTCCCCACACACTCCATCTGTTCCTGGTGCTTTCCCCAACTTCACTCTTTTCATGGCTTCCCACACTTCTGACCTCCTGATCCCCACCTCCTCCTCCACTACTTCTCTTCTTCTCCCTCCCATACCATATCCAGCTATGTTTGCTGGCTCTTCATTCCTTTCATTTAGCAACTCACTGAAGTACTCCCTCCATCTTTCGACTCTCTCTTGCTTCTCGGCTAGCATTCTCCCATTTTTATCTTTCACACCCTTACTGTTTCCCTTGCTACCTTCCCTAACTTTCTTGACTTCTTTCCAGAACAGTTTCTTACTCTCCCTCCATTTTACACTCAGATTCCTACCAAATTCCTCATCTACTCTTCTCTTACTTTCCTTCACTACTCTCTTCACCACCCTCTTACTCTTCACGTACCTCGCTCGTTTCTGTCTCTCGGAATCTTCATTCCCTCTACTACCCAACCACTCTCTATATGCTTTCTTCTTTTCTTCCACAGCTATTCTTACCTCTTCTGTCCACCATGCTGTACCTTTCACTCCCCTCCCTCTTCTCCTCACTCCACACACCTCCTCACATGCTGCACAGATCTCATCCTTAAACACCTTGCTCATCTCCTCCACTTCCTCCATAACTTCCAGGTTGAACCCACCTAGTCGTCTTTCCACTACTCTCCTGTACTCCTCCCTGACTTCCTCCTCCTGCAACCTCTCCACCCTCCTCACCATTCCACCCTCCTCTCGCCTCCCTCCCACTCTCCTCACCCACTTCTTTTGTATCCTAACCTTGGCTACCACTACATAATGATCAGACAGACCCCCTCCAATACCCCTATACACCCTAGCATCCATCACAGATTTCTTCATTCGTTCATCCACACATACATAATCAATCAATGACTTTCGTTCCACCACTGTCTTATCCTTCATCGTCAACATCCGTTTCCACGTGTACCTGTGGATCATTCTGTGTCGGAAGAAGGTGTTGGCTATCCACAGCCTCCTCCCCACACATACGTCCACAAGTGCACTACCATTCCCATTCACCTCTGATGGTACCCCCCACCCTCCCACCACTCCCTCAACTTTCCTATCACCCACCTTACCATTCATATCCCCAATCAGAAATATTCTTTCGTTCTTGTCAAACTTCTCCAGGCACGCCTCCACATTCATCCAGAACTCCTCTTTCTTTCTTTCAAGTATATCCTCTGTCGGGGCATACACGCATACAATCACCCACGTTTGTATTCCTACTTTCATTCTCACCCACACAATCCTTGAACCCACAGACCCATACTCTCTTACACATTCCTTCCATTTGCTACTTACAAACAAACATGCACCTTCTCTCGCTGTTCCTTCACTCACTCCAGCACACACACCCATTCCACACTCCCACTCTCTCACATCTGAACCTTTCCATTTGGTCTCTGTCATTCCACATACATCCAGCCTGGCATTCACTAACACTTCCAGAACCTCTCTCTCTTTTGTGCCATCATTCATGCCACTAACATTCCACGTAGCCATTCTCAGAATGTCCGAAGGCATGTCCTTAGTCGGTCGTGGTTCGTCAACGTTGGTTCCGTCCGCATCCGAGGCTGTTCGTTCGTTTTTCTTTGCTTAGATATTTTTTTCCGGGTGGGGGTCGCAAGCCCACCGACCCAACCTCTTTAGTCGCCTCTTACGACACGCAGAAGGCACGTGGGGCATATTCTATTCCCTAACCCCCAGGGGGGGTTATGACCCCTAGAAATAAGTACAGTAATATATATCATGAGATTAAGAATCTCCACCAGCACCCTTTTATATCTGATCTGTATTTTTAGACTCAGTACTGCCTTCGCTATAACCATTACAACGATATCCACATGCCCCTATGTAATCGAAATCCAGTAAGTTGAACAGTAAAAATAAGTTGAACATAGCCTTACTTTTCCTGAATAAAAGTAAGCAAAACACGACTGCCTCCTTCTACTGGTATACCACCAGAAGCGGGATTATGCATGAATGTGAAGCTCTCCAGACGTCTAGCCCCGACTCACCTTTACCTGCCCTTGGGAATAAGGTCGTGCCCCTGACGTACCGCCCTTCAGACTCCGAGTCCACGTCGACCAGACTCTGATTCTAGGATACTTCTTACTTTACCCTAAGTGTCCCTGAGTGTCTTATGTTGTTGGTTATTGTTGTAAGGTAAGGTAAAATATGCGAGCATTCCTAATTTGATTTTGTTAAGATCTGTTCCTAAGATATTTAGTGAATTTGTATTAAGTATGAATTGACTTATTATAGATCCGTACAGTGCTTCTTTGAATACGAGATCCTAATTCTACTTCGTGTTCATCCTTCAGAATTATAGTATTTACCAGGGTCCAGAGAATATATTCTCTGGACCCTGGTATTTACATACGTTACATACTCATTATAATACGCATCATTTATATTGAATACTCTCAGATTTTCCTCTCATGTGTCCAATTATTTTATGTATAAACCAAGTCTAAGTCTAAATGTATACCGTGAAGTGATAATAACTATAAATCTTCTACATACCTAGAACCTACGCCCAATGTAAGATTATTTTTTATCTTTGCTTGTGCTGAATTAAAGTATTTCTTTCTTTTACTTTTATAAGTAAAAGCCCCTCTCTGTCGAGTTAAGAATTGTTCATTAATTTAATACTCAGATATACCTGTTATAAGTTGAAAGGAAGGCCTTTCGTATCATTAACTCCCGTCCACTCACCAACTCTCTGCAATCTCTCTCTCTCCGCCGCAATGTTGCATCTCTCTCGCTATTCTATCGCTACTATAATAATCAGTGTTCCTCAGAGCTATCCCAGTGCATACCACCTCCTTTACGTAGGGCACGTGGTACCCGTCTTGCAACTCAATCCCACCCCTACTCTGTGCAACTCTCCAACCCAAGAGTGAAACGTTACTCTCAAACTTTCTTCTACTCAACAGCTGAGCTCTGGAACTCTCTCCCAGAATCAGTCTTTCCCTCTTCATATGATTTAAATTGCTTCAAACTCCGTGTGTCCAGGCATTTTGGCTCGAACGTCCCTTGATTTTGGCCCTGTCACTCTTTCAACTATGGGGGAGGCACTCGCTATAGGCAGTTATGCCTTTTGCCTCCCTCAATCACATATAAAAAAAAAAAAAAAAAAAGTCAAGATCGAGATATTTCCTCGATTAATATAATTATTCTAACCGATTCTAGGTACGAATTTAACGTTGCTCGTTCTGCGTTCTTTTAGGAACCTGTTAATACATTCAGAACTCCTTGTATACCATTGTTGGTAACCCTTTAGTGCAACCTACCTAAGGTTGTGTTCGCCACTCTCCTAGCAGCACCGAGGAGTGTGTCGCCCCTCGTTGTGGGTTGTGTTTTGGTGCAGCAGACTGTTTGAAGAGACAGCCCGCTCCCTTACGAAGATGGGCTCGTCAGGCACTTTTTGCAGTTCGACATCGAGGGCTCTCTTGAAGTTGTCTAAAGAGATGCCCCTCATGTCTCTTACTCGCCGTGGGAGTTTGTTGAAGAGACGTGGGCCTCTGTGTGATAACCAGCCCTCTCGCAGAGAGCCCATAGCACCCCTGTTATTCATCCGGGGGATATTGCATTCCCAGCCTCTCCTATCACTGAATTTCATGACTATCGGAGTATGTAGGTTTGGTACTAAACCCTCTGCGATTTTCCACGTGTATATTATTAGGTAACGTTCTCTTCTACGTTCCAGCGAGTACAGTTTCAGTGCTCTTAAACATTTATCAAATGCCTTAGCAAAATCGGTGTAGATGACATCAACGTTTTTCTTTTCTTCTAGCGCTTTAAAAATTTTGTCATGTTCCAAAAGTTGTGATAGACATGATCTTCCCGCTCTGAACCCATGTTGACCGGTGTTGTGTAGTTCATTTGCCTCCATGAATGCTGAGATTTTGCTTCGCAGGACTCGCTCGAAAACTTTAATGATGTGGGAGGTTAGAGCTACCGGGCGGTAGTTTTTTGGTAGTGCTTTACTCCCTCCTTTATGCAGTGGGGCAATTATTGCGTTTTTTAAGCTATCTGGTATTTCACCAGTGTCTAGACTCCTTCTCCACATTATAGCCAGGGGTTTTGAGAGGTTTTCCTTACATTTCTTCATGAGGATCGAATTCCATGAGTCCGGGCCTGGTGACGAGTGGGATGGCATGTTGGAAATGGCCCCTTCTATGTCTTTTGGACCGAAATCAATATCCAGCATCTGGGGGGTTTCCGTGAGGGAGGCTTCCATGAAAAATATGATTTGGTCTCTGATGGCTTTTGTTTCATCAGGTTCACTGAAGGCCATTTCATACTGCCGGCGTAAGAGTTCGCTCATTTCCTTTTTGTCCCCTGTGAATGAACCATCCCCTTTGCTTAGTGGGCCGATGTTTGATGCTGATGTAGCCTTTAGTTTGGCATATGAAAAGAAGTACTTGGAATTTTCCTTTATACCTGCAATAGCTTTCCTCTCCTCTTCCATATGTTGTAGTTCATATGATATTCTTAGCCTATGTTTAATTTCCACAATTTCTCTATCTATTTTGGCCTTTTGCCTATCCTGTAGATTTTGATGTGTGCGTCGTTGTGTGAGTAATTTTCTTCTTCTGTACAGCTTCCTTCTTTCCCGATCTTGTTTGCTTCTTCGTCTTGCTTGTTTTTCATGTATGTGGTGGCTACAGATTTGGGTCATGGTTTCTGTTATTAGGACAAGACATTCTGCAGGTGTCAGGTTATTTATTAAATCTTCCCAGTCTATTTCCTCCATTTCTTGATTTACCTCTTCCCACCTAATATTTTTGTTATTGAAGTTAAATTTACTGAAAGGGCCGGTTCTTGGTCTCGATTCTGAGGTTGTCTGAACACTTTCTAAGGTTGTTTTGATCTTGATTAATTTATGATCTGAGTATGTTGTGTCCGATATGTTTATGCTGTACTAGAGAGTCATTGTTAGTGAAGACAAGGTCTAAGATATTGTTTTCCTGTGTGGGTTCGGCAATATGCTGCTTAAGACTAAAAAAGTCGCAAAGTTTAAAAAGCTCTCTCGGATTTGCTTCCATGGTGTTATTTGCCACTACTTGGTATTCTACTGTCTCCATTTAATGTTTGGTAGGTTAAAGTCTCCTAGCCACATAATATTTGGTGTTGGGTTCCCCAGGGCTTCCACTTCTGCTTTTATTTTGTTGAGCTGGGGTTTGAATTCTTCTAGGGATGAGTCCGGAGGCCTGTATGTTACAATAACTGCTAAATTTATGGATTCTATTTTAACTCCCAGTATTTCCACCACTTCATTACTGTTATTTAGGAATTCAGTACATATCAGTGAAACATGTATAATTATACAAGGCTACACCTCCACGTGTTCTATGCGTTCTGTCCGCCCTGTGTAGGTTATAACCAGGAATCCATACTTCACTATCCTCTTGATCTTTAATGTGAGTTTCTGTGAGAGCCGCAAATATAGCGTTTCCTTCTTCTAGCAGGCCCCTAATAAATGGTACTTTGTTTGTGGTTCTGTTTTTTAGGCCTTGGATATTTGCAAACAAGTGTGGGGAGAGATTTTTTTGGAGAACTGTGTGTTTCTTGTTTGGAGAACTGTGTGTTTCTTGTTGTGTACAACCATTCTAGATAGTAAATTGTTTTACGCTATCTGTTCACGTAATTTGATATGCGTTCTTATTGATGTTGTATTTATTCGATATTTGATATACTCTGATTATCTCCGTATATCTATTTATGATCTGACTTCCTAATTTAGTGAATTGATTTCCTTACTCCTAAAGTAACTATTCATATCTCGTGTGAACGAACATTCGCAATAACCCATATATCGTTAAACTCCAATTTCAATTATCTTCCCTTCCATCATAAAGTAAACCGCCTCATTGAAATCTCCAAGTTAAGATTGCACTTAGAAATATAATTATTTTCTAACACCGCAGTCGACCTGACCTATAGGTCAAGACTAATAAGGGGTGATCTCTACCTATGCGCGGCTAAACGATTTTGTTGTCTCAAAACCCCCCAACCTTACCCACGCGGCTGAACGATATCTCTCAGCCGTTCGTGTACATACCAAATTGCTTAGTGCTAGACACTCGACTCTCATAGATATTATCATTTATGAACTTAGGTCTATGTATATTCCCTGTCTGTATTATTCTGTATATTTCCCAGTTATTTATATAAATAATCAAGTGCATATTATTCTATCTTGATAGTAAATTAGATAACCTCTCTTATTTACCGCCAATATCATACTACCTATTCTGTATAATAGGGAAATATTGAACACCTATATAATCCACATGCAATTGAATAAAGAAGAGTGTAATTTACCCTGTGTATTTATTGTGTTATGGTTGCCTGCTTGAGTATATAACTGTCATATTCGCGGCGCTCGAGGTGTCCCTGTTGAGTCATATTCCAAATCTAGATATCCAAAACCTGGATTTAAATTAGATAATACTAAAACCAGTTGGATTACAACCCGGCATAACAATATGTTTTAATAATTTCCAAGTTGATGCTATACCACCTTTACAATTATTAAATTGGTATTGGTAAAATTTACTTTTTGTTCCTGCTATGAGAGACTTGACTCGTTTTTTCTCAGTTTTATACTTCGACTCTAGATCACTGTTTTTGTCTATCATTTTGAATGCAGCTTGTATCCTATTCCTTTCGTTTATTGTGGTTATAATGGGGTTTATCCAAGGGGCATAGGGCCTTTTTATCTCCTTTGTAGTTATTGGAGCACAGTTATCGAGACATTCTATAAATACAGATGTAAATTTTTCTACCTGTTTATCTACGTCATCAGTATCCATTATCTTATTTAGTCTATCTGTTTCACCCATAATCAAGTTACAAAAATTATCGTTATTATAATTACTCGTTTGTCTAAAAGTCATAATTACGGGTTGACGGTTGGGTTTTCTAGCATTTACTAAAACCATAATTTGTTCGTGATCTCCAATTGAGTGTGATACAACATCTGCATAGTGTACTGTGTTAAGGTTATTAGTAATTATGACGTCTAATAGGGTGCTAGAGTGAGAAGTGATTCTTGTGGGTTTCTGAATAAGCTGATAGAGATGATTGGTAGAGATAATTTTACTAATCTTATTTTTACTCAAGAACAGGTCATCGTTGAAGTCTCCTAAAAGAAAAGAAAAAATAATTAAGTAGACAAACAGACTTTAACACTTCTTGGACATAATCAAATGACGATACAGGAGCTTCTGGTGACGATACATACAACCAATGATATATACTGTATATTATAAAAGCTATATATCACATACAAGGACGTAAAGGTAAAGCACTATCAACATACTCAATGAGTTTATATACCAGCTTACAGATGACATAGGTGCAGCGAGGCGATCCTTTCGTGGCTACCCCCTCCAGGCATCTCACAACAGACAGACACACAGACAGAGACAGACGGACGGACGGACGGACGGATAGATAGATAGATAGATAGATAGATAGATATAGATTGATAGATAGATAGATACAGTTTTGTTCAGTGTTGATAAGGACTAGGGCGAGGGGAGGGTGGGGGGGGGGGGTTCTGAACGAGGAAAAGAAATATAAAATATTTCCCTTTCCAACTATGTCCCATATGATCCTCCACCCCTACCCCCGCACCCTGTCTCTCTCACATACACTCTCTCTCTCTCTCTCTCTCTCATACAGTCAAAACATATACCCAGTCCCACCCTCCTAGAGATCTTGTTTTGATAAATATATATAACTTTTCGCTTTGGGGGCTATTTTGGTACCGTAAGCATATATAAACCAGGTGTTTTATATATATATATATATATATATATATATATATATATATATATATATATATATATATATATATATATATATATATATATATATATATATATATATATATATATATATATATATATATATATATATATATAATATACTGTATATACAGTACAGTATATATATATAAAACAGTGTTATTGAAAGTTTATTATGAGGATAGACATACTGTATCTAAATGTCAAGAGAGGTTAACAAGAGAGGTTAATGACAACAGAGTCACCGATGGCAGGGTCTCCGGTCTGTGTTACTATGAGGCAGCCCCCCCCCCAAGCCACATAAACAACCCCAGCAATACGGGAGAACTTTGCCAACCTTGTAACACCAAATTTAAGGGGGGTCTCTCGCATATTATTTTGAGATACAACTCAAAAGGGGCATTAACCCTTTCAGTATCAGGAAACCTTTCTCCATTTTACTCTGGATAACCTTATGTGATTTTACGGGGACGAGGAAGGAGCTGTGGTTGACACTTTCACCACGATGACGTAAATTTCGTCTTAAACAGGTTGCCATTAGACGATTTCCTTTAACATGTAATCTACCTATAGGACTCAAAGTGCTAAATACTAAATCAATAATTCATCCGAATATAATGGCCCTTCTATAATTTTTGTTTTCCTATGTGGATGAGGGAGACGAAAGGCAAAACTGCCTGTGACGAGCGCTTCCCCCAGAGTTGAAAGAGTGACAGGGCCAACATCAAGGAATGTTCGAGCCAAAATACCTGGACACACGGAGTTTGAAGCAATTTAAGTCACAGGATGAGGGAAAGATAGATTCAGGGAGAGAGTTCCAGATTTCAGCTGTTGAATAGAAGAAAGATTGGGAATATCGTTTCACTCTTGTGTTGTAGAGCTGCATAGAGTAGGGGTGGGATTGTGTTGCAACATGGGTGCTACATGCTCTACGTAAAGGAGGTGGTATACACTGAAAGAGCTCTGACGAACACTGATTATTATAATAGTGATATAATAGCGAAAGAGATGCAACATTGTGGCGAGGAGACGGAGATTGCAGAGAATCGGTGAGTGGACGTGAGTAGGCTAAATGAGATGAAAGGCTTTCTGTTCTACTTCGTCTAAAAGTGTTGTGTGAGAGGATCCTCCCCACACTGTGCCCCTGTACAGAGCAAGAAGCTGTGCACTGGTGAAGAACCACCAGAGTCGGTTGAGCACATTCAGCTTCTAGAAAGTTGTTTTTAGCAAGAGTGATAATATGGTCTTTCCAGGAGAGATCAGAAGAAAAAGAGACACCAAAAATATTAAGAGAAGATGAAGGGTTAATTTGTATGTTGTTGAAGAGTAAGTGATAGTCTTGTGGAAGGTTGTGACGAGTAGACAGATGGAGAAAGTGAGTTTTTGGAATGCATAATTATGATCGTCTCATGTTAGCCAGAATATATGGTAAACAAAATTCGACATCGTACTGAAGGGGTTAATTGAGGTAGTTTTCACCCCTTTCGATCCTTCCTCAAAACCTGAATAAAATCGTCTAATGATAACCAAAATAGAATGAATTATTATGTTTATTACACCAACCAACTTCACATCTAAACTCAATTAATGAAATCAACAAATACATGTGGCACTCCAAGGACTCAAACCCAGGATACTCACATCGAAATTCCGCGCACTATGCATTACACTATCAAGACAGTTAAAGAATTATGGACAAGCTTATGATTTATTATGCAGTTTCGAATCCTGCATATTAATCTGAGCATGTACACATATTCCAACTGCGCTATGGTAGCCTAATGTATAGACGAATGGAAGGAGTAATTAATGGGGCACTTAACCCTTAGGAAGGCCTCGCTATAAATTGCTCCTGATAGTCAGGATGCCGTCTATATATAAGTCATGTAGGGGTGTGACATAGCGTACTAATACAATATTTTTTTCGTAAAATGATAGTAAAGTACATAATTATATTTTAAGAATCTGGGAGGTGCCAGCGCAGCACGAGTGGGGAAAATATTTAATTAGTACAAGTTTCCAAGAGCTCCGCCAAATTTGCCGCGCATTTACTGGAGTGTCCCTATAATGGAAATATTTTCGTTTTGGTCACTTAAATGATCGGAAGGAAGCAATTTATAGATTAAAATAATATATACTATGTGATATGTATGCAATCAGGTATCCAAAATTATCTGTTTTTGTGGAAAAAACTATGACATTTACATTGTTTTTATACTTTTCATATCAGATTACATAAAGGTCAGATGACATTTGTCGTTTTTGTTCATTCAGTGATAGAAAACGTTTACTTATATATTTTATTTTCATTTCAGAGAGTGACTGAAGCATAGATGTAACATTAATCAGTTATTTTCTGCATTTTCACCACAACAAAAGGCACATACAGGTGCTCGCTGACGACACGGACATCTTTGTACTCTTACTGTATTTTTTCTGGCTTGACAAACCCAGTGCACAGGTGACCATGAAGAAGTTCAATGGGCAAATTATTGACATAAATGCCACAGCGCTGAAACTGGGTGACAAGTGCCTGAGTCTGCTGCCTGTCCACAGTCTTAGTGGATGTGACTCTGTGTCTTATCCGTTTGGTAAGGGGAAAGTATCAGCAGTTAACGTTTTGCTTAACTCATCTATTTGTCTTGAAGCATTTGCCAAGAAAATCACAGAAGAAAAGAAATGGGTTGAAGAAGGACTTCGTTTCCTGTCAGCTTTGTATGGAACAGCACCGGTCTCCTCACTTAATGACTTGAGATTTTGCTTGTTCACCAGCAAGAAAGAAACTTCTAAAATTAAGAGCCTGCCCCCAACATATAATGCTGCACTTCAGCATATCAAGCGTGCACGCCTTCAGGTTCTACTGTGGACTGCAGCTGATCAACCAAGTCCTCCAGAACTTGACATGTCTCAGTATGGGTGGAAGACAGAGAACAAAATCCTAACACCCATGCTTGGGACTGACCTCATTGCGCCTCCTAATCTTTTGCAAAGCGTGGCTTGTGGCTGCAAGTCTAAATCGCCATGCGCCACACAGCAATGCAGCTGTCGGGCAAATGGACTTTCATGCACATCATACTGCAAATTCGGAGCTGAAAACGTCTGTTTGAATGAACACACGAAACTGTTCCCTCCATTTGAGGCCCAGTGTGAGGATGACGATGATGACATTGAAGACGACGATGCTGAAGACATTTATTAACTTACTTAAGTGTGATGCACCACTACACCATTTTTGCTATTCAGGTGTGGTACATGTTTTCTATAGTTGTTACATTACTGTCAAATGTATTCAGTTACCCACTGGTTGTAGCAGTGACTACTACGGTCTAAAGAGGTAACTAGTGTAATACCTTCCTTATTCTCGAGATTAATGCATTACATCTTTTGGTTAGAGTCCATCATCAAGTAATTTCTTTGGGTGATGGAGGTCAATGTCTCAGATGGTCTATTGTAATACGTTATTTTTTTTCCTATGATAGTGTATGAATTTCACCCAGTCTTTGGGTCCTTAGTTCTGTTCAGCCCATGCATTTTTGTTTCACACACAGATTATCTCAAAACAATGCATTTTAAACGAGCTAGATTTTTTGTTTTTTTACAAAACTAAAATGAAGGGAAGCGAGGACCCCTTCCTATAAGGCTCCTGTATACGTCCCTGACTAAGGCTAAAGTTTTAAAATACATTCAAATCGTGTTTAATATCATTCCTTTAAAAGCCTGAAAATGTAAAGGCATTGGGGCCAACATACAGTTCTGGTGCAATTTAGGGCGATCATTTTACTTCCTTGGGCTGAACAGGGCTAATGATGGATAACTAATGCTTTGAACTGTTATGTTTTGTAATTATTTCATGATAATATAAGGTGCTATGAATCTCATGACTGTAAATCATTCCAAAATTATTGTTGTAACCTGTGTTAAACATGCTATGGTAACTGAGAAGAAGGTAATGATGGTAAATGGTGGCAATTTTGGATTTGACCTAATTTTTCGAAATTCCCCAACTGTTACGAGCTGCACCTTCCAGTTCCTTCAACTACATGTACTCTACTATCATTTTATAAAGAACCACTGTATTAGTATGCAATGTCACACTATAACGTGTTGGCATCCTGACTATGAACCAGAATTAATTATTATGTTTTGTACACCAACCAACTTCACATCAAACGTGTCATTATGCACTGATTTCTGAAAGGCTTATTAAGGGTGGTACTCTTAAACAATTCTTTCGCTTCGCAGCGCCTGATACCGAACGAAAATTGTGGGAGCGAGCGTTGTCTACAGAGATTAGATGGATTAGCCTTTCCATTTATAAGGGTAACATTACTTTTCAGTTTATTTCATCCCTTATCACCACCACGAAGGGAAATAATTGTTTAAGAATATCACTCTTAGCGTTTTAGTCTATAGATCTAACCTCTTCAACCCATTCAGTGCCAGGGTTATCCTTTTTATCTTATTCTGGCAACTTTTATACGATTCTATTCAGCTTAGGAATAATAAAGCTTCAATATATCTCAACCAAACCTTTTAACTACCATAGATCCTTCCTAAGCTGCATACTATAGTCAACATATAGCTAGCATACAATATAGCACACGTCGCCGGTACTCAAAGGGTTAATACAATTTAACTTGTTTATTTTACTTTGGCTATCATTAGATCATTTGCGAATTTTAGCTTATTATTCTTAAATTTATATTTAAACTTAATTGCATAGATAATATATAAATGTGCAAACTTAATTATTGTAAATATATCAGTGATTAGTTGCATTATTATTCACAATACACGTCGACTGTTAGAGAGAGAGAGAGAGAGAGTTATAGTTATAGAGAGTGATATAGGTGCATTGGTGTTATCCCATGTGTGGTATTGGATCCCACAGGAGAGTGGATTGTGTTCTGCTGTACTGGTGATGGTGGTGCTGGAGGTAGTGGTGGTGTGTGGTTGTTCTGGTAGTGCTGTGTGGTAGTGGTGGTGGTGTTGTGGAGGTGTGGTGTGTGGTGAATGGTGGAAGGTGTGGTTGATCTGGTAGTGCTGTGGTGGTAGTGGTGGTTGTGGTAGTGGTGTGTGTGTGGTATATGGTGGAAGGTGTGGTTGTTCTGGTAGTGCTGTGGTGGTAGTGGTGGTTGTGGTAGTGGTGTGTGTGGTATATGGTGGAAGGTGTGGTGGTTCTGGTAGTGCTGTGGTGGTAGTGGTGGTTGTGGTAGTGGTGTGTGTGTGGTATATGGTGGAAGGTGTGGTGGTTCTGGTAGTGCTGTGGTGGTAGTGGTGGTTGTGGTAGTGGTGTGTGTGGTATATGGTGGAAGGTGTGGTGGGTGCTGTGGTGGTAGTGGTGGTTGTGTAGTGGTGTGTGTATGTGGAAGGTGTGGTTGTTCTGGTAGTGCTGTGGTGGTAGTGGTGGTTGTGGTAGTGGTGTGTGTGTGGTATATGGTGGAAGGTGTGGTGGTTCTGGTAGTGCTTTGTGGTATGGTGGTGGTGGTGATATTG
Organism: Paralithodes platypus; assembly: GCA_032716605.1. Classification (NCBI taxonomy): domain Eukaryota; kingdom Metazoa; phylum Arthropoda; class Malacostraca; order Decapoda; family Lithodidae; genus Paralithodes; species Paralithodes platypus. Next base: position 36,753,458 of record CM064489.1, on the reverse strand, counting down.
TGGTGACTGGAGTTATAGTGGTGGTGGTAGTGTTTTGTTTGTGTGTGTGTGTGTATGTGTGCCAGTGTGTGTACTAGCGTGTATGTGTATGTGTATGTGTGTGTGTGTGTATACTCCCACCACACCCCCTTAGCATTGTTGGCATCCTGTCCATAAATAATGTGGTAGCAGCGGCTGGTATAAGTAATAATGTGGTAGCAGCGGCTGGTATAAGTAATAATGTGGTAGCAGCGGCTGGTATAAGTAATAATGTGGTAGCAGCGGCTGGTATAAGTAATAATGTGGTAGCAGCGGCTGGTAAGTAATAATGTGGTAGCAGCGGCTGGTATAAGTAATAATGTGGTAGCAGCGGCTGGTATAAGTAATAATGTGGTAGCAGCGGCTGGTATAAGTAATAATGTGGTAGCAGCGGCTGGTATAAGTAATAATGTGGTAGCAGCGGCTGGTATAAGTAATAATGTGGTAGCAGCGGCTGGTATAAGTAATAATGTAATGTGGTAGCAGCGGCTGGTATAAGTAATAATGTGGTAGCAGCGGCTGGTATAAGTAATAATGTGGTAGCAGCGGCTGGTATAAGTAAACTGTTGGTGTGCGTCAAATTATTGCAATAGTTGAGTTTGCAAGATCAATAACGTAAAGGGGGCATATACTGTAGATGTTTTTTTAATTATAAACTCTCTCCATTACTAATTCAATAAACGCAATAGGTTATGGCAATACTATTTACTATAAAATGTATGCTAATCAAGAAATATATATTTGTTATATATATTTTTACATTATTGAATTTATTAGTTGAATTAATGTTTATTATTATGTTCCTTCCAACAACCAACTATACTCCTAAAATCGATTAATGAAATGTATCAGAATTGGGTATATTGTATTATATGTATCATTCTATTTTATATTTGTGGTATATATCATATTATATTATGCACAACTTTCAACTTCTAATTGGCCACAAACTACCTAAAGCAGCTAACTATCTTTTTTGAATTTAGTTTTTGAAATAATTAGTGTGAAAACGATGCCTTGACCCCTTCAGTATGATAGCTTCAATTCTGGCGAAACCTAGCCAATTTGTATTATATTTAGGAAGAACCTCAGGAAATCAAAAGGGTTACAAAATATCTTGCCCCTCTCGCGCGCATGATACGAATCCCGTATTCACTGGCAGTTTGTAAATCTGAAATTACCCCAAGGAAAGTTTGGAAAGTTTTCTTTAGTTAGCCTTAAACTCCTGAGGTTTTCTATTGACTGTGCACTGAAAGAATAATGATTTTAGAAGGCTAACTTAGCTATTGTTTACATATTTAAATGTATGATTTTGCTAGATAATAACTGGCAACCGTGATCCTTTGAGGGTTAAGCAAACTATTGAACCACAGATCCTTTCTATGCAAAATGGAATCGACTAATGATAGCCTTAAGAAGAATACAAACGACAGCATTGTACTTTGAAAGGGTTAAAATCAGCTGGTCAGTGTATGCGAATTTGAGTATGCATTCAAAATCAGCAAAAATAACTATCTATTCTTTCCTATACAGATAAAACACGTCTGATGGTAGCCTTAACAATAAATATATCGGTGTCATGGTATTCTGAATAGGGTAAAACAGCCCTCAATTTATGAGAATGTGTCTCTACCAACACCATCAAATACAATCTATCTATCGATCTATCTACTGATCTATCTAGCCATCTATATCCATCTAACCATCCACATCTCTCCTTCCACCCAATACATACACATACATACAACAGTACAACAAAGATTTACCTATATACTAATTCCAACACAAAATATAACACATATAATGATATCCTTAAATTACACTTTTCGACATAGTGTAGTGCAGTCTATAATTATATTCTGGCTACTATGAGACGATTGGTTTAATATCCAAAAACATTTCAGAGAGTTGAAGGGAAAACTGAGATTTATTTTTACCCCTTTGATTCCTAGAGCTCCTTCCTAATCTGTATAAAATCGTCCAGTGTTAAGAGAAATAAAGCAAAGGTCGCACTATTACGGAAAGGGTTAAGGAGAGATGGGTCGATTTTTGGTATTTTGAAAAAGTTAAACAAATTTATGTTTGCCCCCCACATCATGAAAAGCTTATATATATATATATCTGTCAACTCCTGTGTCGCTCGAGTGTCACCCCACTCCCCCACCTCACAAAAAATTCACCTCACATATTCTACGACAAGGCCTTCAGCACAAATAGCCGACTAAAATATTTGTGTCTGAGGGAAGAAGTTGAATTCATCAACCTCTGGGACAACTTCTACAACCAGCCTACTCTGTTCCGCAAGGATGGCACTCATCTAAACCCTGTGGGTTCAGCACGCATGGGTCGTCTCCTACACGAAGCAGTCCGCAGCCATGGATAAAAAAACGCCATCCGAGAAGAAGCAGCAGTGACATTAATCATCCAACGCCAAGAAAAAAACAGAGGCAACCGAGGACCACCAGCGATAAGGACCGAAGACAGCGAGGACCGAGGACAGCCTTGAACATAAATGTAGATCCGACAAGAACCAAAAATATTATTAAAGAGCGTTCCGTGAGTTCTAAAATAACAAATTTAAAGGTTTTCTATGCAATCGCTCGTACCATACGCAATAAATTTTCAGATTTAGAGGAGCTAGTGTTTACAGAAAATTATGATGTGATTGGCATAACAGAATCTTGGCTCAATACAGAAGATAGAGACTTTTTAGCAGAGTATTCACTTCCCGGTTATGTAATGTTTGAGAAAAGCCGAATAAATCGAAATGGAGGTGGCGTTTTACTTTATATCAAAGAAAGTCTTAACCCTACCCTCTTGTCAAAACCTCAAATTGTGAACGTCGACGCATCTTTTGTGCTAATAAAGAATAATAAAGGTAGAAAAATAATACTTGCATTAATATACAGACCTCCAGCTCAATCAGTGCAAACTGACCGAGAAATTTACGAACAAATTGCAGATGTAAGTAACTCACAAGATACCGTAATTTTTGGCGACTTTAATTTACCTGTGACCAAGTGGGGCGATACTCTTACTTCACACTCCGGACATGACTTGTATACGAACTTGCAAGAGAGTTCGCTTTATCAATTTGTTCGAACGCCAACCCGTGGTAATAACGTTCTTGACATTGTACTTGCAACAAAAGAAGAATTAATAGAGAATTTGAATGTTGGTGATGCATTCAGTAACAGCGACCATCGTACGATAACTTTCACTTTAAAGTTTACTAGTAACGAACCAAATAGTAGCATCGAAAAAGTCCCTAATTTCAAGAAAGCAAACTTCCACAAACTTAGAGCTATGTTTAAAGAAACTGACTGGAGCATTTTAATTCACAATAACGACATAAATACATCTTGGAAGTTATTCGAAGCCACTTACCTAAAAGCAGTGCAAGACTGCATACCATCGAAAATACGGCGTCCAGGCCATAATAATAAGCCCAAATGGTGGAATAAAGATATTTCAAACTGCCTGCTTGCTAAAAAATTTGCTAATGATAGATTAAAATCCTCACAAAATGACGAAGAACGGCTGAAATTTGTAGAGCTACGACGCAAAGCCAAAAAGTTAATTAAGCAAAGTAAAAAGACCTTAGAGTTACATATTGCGAATCAAAGTAAAACAAACCCGAAAGAATTCTATAGTTATATCAGAAAGAAAAAAGTAGTTACTTCAACTGTTGGACCGTTAGTCGATGAAAATGGAGAATACACCAAAGACGAAGTACAAATGAGTAATGCCCTCAATACCTTCTTTGCATCAGTTTTTACAACAGAAGACCTCAGTGATATCCCTACACCATCGCCGATTCAGATTGATAATTCAGATGTTCTAAGCAATATCACCGTTACAGAGAGAGAAGTATTGAATTGTTTAGATAAACTCAAGGTAAATAAAATGCCTGGACCTGATACAATCTCGCCTAGAGTTCTAAAGGAAGCTAAGGATGAGCTCTCCAAACCACTGACATTACTATTCAATAAATCCTTGCAGTCCGGAACTATGCCCGATCAGTGGAAGCTAGCCAACGTAACACCGATATTAAAAGAAGGCAGCAAATCCCTACCCCGTAACTATCGTCCAATTAGCTTAACCTCAGTTGTATGTAAAATGCTAGAAACGGTCATACGAGACAGACTCGTAAATCACTTAGAGGAAAATAACATACTTAAAGATACTCAACACGGCTTTCGTAAAAAACGTTCCTGTTTAACAAACCTCTTAGACTTCTTCCACAATATCCTCAACCTCTACGATGAGAGTAAAGCTGTAGATATTATATACCTTGATTTTCAAAAGGCCTTTGACAAAGTTCCCCACAAACGTTTACTGCTAAAACTAAAAGCGCATGGAATACAAGACGGTGTGTTGAAATGGATAGAAAATTGGCTCAGCGACAGAAAGCAAAGAGTAGTCATAAACGGTAAGGCATCTAAATGGACCAATGTAAGTAGCGGGGTACCCCAGGGATCGGTACTAGGACCAATTCTCTTTCTAATTTACATCAACGACATAGATGAGGGTCTCACCTGTACAATCTCAAAATTTGCTGACGATACAAAAATTGCAAATAGCGTACTCTCAAAAGAACAAGTTGACGATATGCAACACAATCTAGATAAATTGTCATGTTGGGCCCAAATTTGGCAAATGAGTTTCAATGCGGATAAATGTAAAGTACTACATATCGGATACCTAAATGAGAAAGCAAACTATTCGATGAATGGCACTCAGCTTAAGAATGTAAATAGAGAAAGCGATCTGGGAGTAACAATATCGAGTAACCTAAAACCGAGTCAACAATGTTCAGAAGTTGTTAAGAAGGCAAACAAAATAATTGGCTTTATAGGCAGGTCATTTGAGCATAAATCCAAAGAAGTTATCCTAACCCTTTACAATTCCTTAGTCCGCCCTCTTCTGGAATACTGCGTTCAATCCTGGTGCCCTTATTACCAAAAAGATATAAACAAGCTAGAACGAGTTCAACGTAGAGTTACCAAAATGATACCTAGCCTAAAGAACAAACCATACGAAGAGCGTCTTAGAGAATTAAATCTATTTCCTTTAACCCAGCGCAGATTAAGAGGTGACTTAATTCAAGTGTTCAAAATCATCAAAGGCATCGACAATATGAACTGTAGTAAGTACTTCACTATCGACCAATCAAATTACACGCGGGGAAACGGTTGCAAAATTATTGGTAAATCTTTTAACTCACATGAATCTAAGAATTTCTTCTTCAATCGAGTTGTCAACTTGTGGAATGGGCTTCCCCGAAACGTTATAGACTGCATCACCGTTGATTCATTTAAACTCCGCCTAGACAAATATCTCGCATCAAACCCGCGACTGACTGCGTTTGTAAATGAATAACTTTATTTTATCCCCCCCTCAGTTACTAACCCATCTGTCCCCTACTAACTTCCTAATCCTGCCACGGACATTAGTTCCAGGGCAGTAATTCCCTTTCCAATGTTCCCTTACCCACTCTAAACCACTGTTTGGACACTTGATCCTCAGTGTTTTGGAGGACAAGCAACCTAGAAGGGTCACTAGATCTGTTGTTGCTTGATTTCCTTTGTACTCCTTTGTACTCACCCGCCCCCCACACACACACTGACTCAAAACACTCAACTCCCAATATTGACAAAAGTTAACCAAAAAAACTGAGCGCCACAATATTACGAAGCTGCTACTGAAAGGGATGGGAGAATGAAAAAAAAAAAAAAAATCTAAAGAGAGGATATGAGCGTGATGGTGGTTCCAGAAAAGTCAAATATGAGTTTATTAAAATTATATTAAATCTAGAAAATGCTAAAACATACATAACATTGAGATACAAGGAAATTAATATACAAAATGACTAATAAGTATTCAGGGAGTGAAACAAGAAAAATATATGACAGCAATCCAAAACAGTGAAATATGGGGCACATACCCCATACCTGGGGGTGGCCGCCTAGAGACAGAGCCCGAACAGAAACAACATTTAAAGTTCCAATTCTTAGGGTCCGGGACCACTTTCGCGTTCCATCACCCCTTTCTCTGCTTCGTCTAGTAGGTGAATTTTACAAAGGGAGGTGAATTTCTACCCTCCAGCCTCCGAAGTAGGAAAAGTAGTACAGAAAAAGAGAAAAGAAATATAGGGTAAATTAAAGGATTTACTAACAAATGCTACAGTAGAAAATAATAATAATAATATTATTAATAAAATATTAATAATTATTAATAAAATATTAATAATAATAATAATAATAATAATAATATAAATATAATACACATAATAATAATAATAATAATAATAATAATAATATCAATAATAATACAAAACTAATAATAATAATAATAATAATAATAAATATAATAATAATAATAATAATAATAATAATAATAATAATAATATCAATAATAATACAAACTAATAATAATAATAATAATTGTTGTATACAATCAAATAATCTTATACTTAGAGGGTTGAACTAATTTGACAGTTAATCATGAATTTTGAGTTTATTTCATAAACTTTTATCCAGGTACTTTCTTTCTGTATTGTTTGTATTTCCTCACTTCTGACTGAAATATATTGACTGAGATATATTGACTGAGATATATTGTTTGTATTTCCTCACTTCTGACTGAGATATATTGACTGAGATATATTGTTTGTATTTCCTCACTTCTGACTGAGATATATTGACTGAGATATATTGACTGAGATATATTGACTGAGATATATTGTTTGTATTTCCTCACTTCTGACTGAGATAAATTAACTGAGATATATTGACTGAGATATATTGACTGAGATATATTGTTTGTATTTCCTCACTTCTGACTGAGATATATTGACTGAGATATATTGTTTGTATTTCCTCACTTCTGACTGAGATATATTGACTGAGATATATTGACTGAGATATATTGACTGAGATATTGACTGAGATATATTGGTATTTCCTCACTTCTGACTGAGATATATTGACTGAGATATATTTTTGTATTTCCTCACTTCTGACTGAGATATATTGACTGAGATATATTGACTGAGATGTTGACTGAGATATATTGACTGAGATATATTGTTGTATTTCCTCACTTCTGACTGAGATATATTGACTGAGATATATTGTTTATTATATATTGACTGAGATATATTGTTGTATTCCTCACTTCTGACTGAGATATTGACTGAGATATATTGACTGAGATATATTGTTTGTATTTCCTCATTCTGACTGAGATAATTGACTGAGATATATTGACTGAGATATTGACTGAGATATATTGTTTGTATTTCCTCACTTCTGACTGAGATATATTGACTGAGATATAATTTTTGTATTCCACTTCTGACTGAGATATATTATATTGTTTGTATTTCCTCACTTCTGACTGAGATATATGACTGAGATATATTGACTGAGATATATTGACTGAGATATAGACTGAGATATATTGACTGAGATATATTGTTTACTGAGATATATTGAGTATTTCACTTCTGGCTGAGATATATTGACTGAGATATACTGAGATATTTGTTTGTATTCCTCACTTCTGACTGAGATATTTGACTGAGATATATTGTATTGACTGAGATTGAGATAATTGTTTGTATTTCCTCACTATATTGACTGAGATATATTGACTGAGATATATTGTTTGTATCTCACTTCTGACTGAGATATATTGACTGAGAGACTGAGATATATTGTGACTGAGATATACTGACTGAGATATATTGTTTGTATTTCCTCACTTCTGACTGAGATATATTGACTGAGATTATTGTTTGTATTCCTCACTTCTGACGGATATATTGACTGAGATATATGACTGAGATATATTTTGTATTCCCCACTTCTGACTGAGATATATTGACTGAGATAGTTTGTATTCCTCACTTCTGACTGAGATATATTGACTGAGATATGTATATGACTGAGATATATTGACTGAGATATATGTTTGTATTCTTCTGACTGAGATATATTATTGAGATATATTGACTGAGATATATTGACTGAGATATATTGTTTGTATTTCCTCACTTCTGACTGAGATATATTGACTGAGATATATTGACTGAGATATATTGACTGAGATATATTGACTGAGATATATTGACTGAGATATATTGACTGAGATATATTGACTGAGATATATTGACTGAGATATATTGACTGAGATATATTGTTTGTATTTCCTCACTTCTGACTGAGATATATTGACTGAGATATATTGACTGAGATATATTGTTTGTATTTCCTCACTTCTGACTGAGATATATTGACTGAGATATATTGTTTGTATTTCCTCACTTCTGACTGAGATATATTGACTGAGATATATTGACTGAGATATATTGACTGAGATATATTGACTGAGATATATTGTTTGTATTTCCTCACTTCTGACTGAGATATATTGACTGAGATATATTGTTTGTATTTCCTCACTTCTGACTGAGATATATTGACTGAGATATATTGTTTGTATTTCCTCACTTCTGACTGAGATATATTGACTGAGATATATTGACTGAGATATATTGACTGAGATATATTGACTGAGATATATTGACTGAGATATATTGACTGAGATATATTGACTGAGATATATTGTTTGTATTTCCTCACTTCTGACTGAGATATATTCAAATGATCCGACAGGTTTTGAATATATTGACCACAGTGTATATCTTTGTCCCTTGGAATTGTGGGTTCCCTTGACAACTTATCACTCCAAGCGCTATTCACTATTTGACTTATTTTAGCGTCGAACTTAGGGTCACACGAATAATTAACTCAAAGGAAGCTATATCAGAGCACTTAATTCTTCGTGACTCTGTGTGTGTTCGCGACACGTTAGCATGCAAATTATTTTCGTAATATATATTTCCGTTAATAATTAGTTCTCCTTTTCAACATGAATGATATTCATGAAGTCTACAGGGGAGATAAGCCTTCCTTTCTCTCCTGTTACATCCAAGTAGTAGAATAAGAATAAGAAAAATATGAATAATAATTAGTATACATTTGCTGCCATGTCCCCTGCACTGACAGAGAGAGAAGAGAATTAAGAGACGATATCCATGCTACACCTGGGTAATAATATATTCACCACCTGCACCCTTAATACATTGAGTTACGCTGTCTCTTAATTTGCATTAAGTGTATTTCCCCACTCCATCACACGCTATCTTGATATATATACACACTGTTGTTTGAAGTTATTTAACGTCTCCGTTGATAACCTAGAAGATGGCTTTGGTTTATTGTAACTTAATTACTCCGCCATACAACACTCGCTCGCCACACTTTAATTATTTATGAATTGCATTTGACCTGATCGCTATTCTAATACTACACATAATTCTCTCGGGTTCTACTCAACCTCTTGTTAACTTTCTCACGTTTGGATACTCAAGTCGGATATTCAGGAAGGCTGTTCCCAAGTGCACGGATACGGGATTTTTGTTCTTTCTATGTGGATCAGCGAGACAAAAGGCATAACTGCCTGTAACGAGTGCCTCCCCCAGAGTTGAAAGAGTGATAGGGCCAAAATCAAGGAATGTTCGAGCCAAAATATCCGGACACACAGCGTTTGAAGCAATTTAAGTAATAGAATGAAGGAAAGATGGAGTCAGGGAGAGAGTTCCAGAGCTCAGCTGTTGAATAAAAGAAAGATTGGGAGTATCGTTTCACTCTTGAGTTGGAGAGTTGCACAGAGTAGGGATGGAATTGTGTTGCAAGACGAGTACTACGTACTCTACGTAGAGGAGGTATGGCGTACACTGGGAGAACTCTGAGGAACACTGATTATTGTAGTAGCGATAGAATAGCGAGAGAAATGCAACATTGGGACGAAGAGAGGATTAGCTTATTGTATACATTAGTCCGCATCAGTGTTTAAGATGTTTATATTATTGTATACATTAGTCCGCATCAGTGTTTAAGATGTTTATATTATTGTATACATTAGTCCGCATCAGTGTTTAAGATGTTTATATTATTGTATACATTAGTCCGCATCAGTGTTTAAGATGTTTATATTATTTTGTTGTGGGTTTTGCTACTGCAATATTATAGATTGGCCTTTCCTCTTACTTTGAGATGTAGTAAATTGTACTAAATGTAATTCTGAAAATCTATGTAGAATGAAAATTTTGGTTACGCATGTATAATTTTCATATGCCAAGTACCAATATTTATCTTATTCATATAGTGCAGAGATACTGAACTATAGATACTATAGACACTGCTATAGTGCCAGTCTGAAATAATTAAATATAAGAACATTAATATAGATGAAAAACAACCAAGAACATGATAAGAAACAAGGCAGAACATACTGTAGATCTAATAACAAATATTAAATGACAAACCCACTTCTATATTAGATACTGGACAAAGCAGTAACACCATAGAGTGAGTATGAAGCATTGAGATATCGGGGCATTAATAAAAAGACGATGAAACAGTTCCAGGAAGATATAATGAACAACAAGTTAGAATATAGAGCTAGTTCGAAAAGTGAGACATGGAGAACTAAACAGATTAGAACACAAATAAAATAAGTACTAATGAACAAGAAGTATAACCATACAGTAGAGCTAGTTTGAAAATGTAAAAAGAAATAGAAAATGGGAATACTACTAACAAATCCAACACAAACTACTCTAGGAGGATACAAGGAACACAACGTAGGAAGATGAAGTAGTCTAAAAAGCGAGATAAGGCTATCTCACGTGGCCGCAGTACTATTAAACAAAGTGCTGTCCTAGATGGCTCTTTCTAATGAGAGAGAGAGAGAGAGAGAGAGAGAGAGAGAGAGAGAGAGAGAGAGAGAGAGAGAGAGATAATACAATACAATATACATACATACAGTACATACAATAGTTTGGCGTCATTTTTCCATTTCATGCATTGTAACGGCTCAGACGGGATTGCCTTTCAATAGTAGGAGTGTACTGTAGTACAATAAAGTCCCGCCACAGCACTGCCCCACCAAGTCATCACTGTGGCTGATGTTGGTATAGTGCTAACCGTGCCTCATTAAGTCTCAACAGAGTCTCCCTGCAGCACTTGCACCTGCAGTATCTGCAACCACACCAGCCTTAACAGTGTTACAAAAAAGACAGCACCATAAAAAGACTCTTCTGTATATTAGGCAATTGGGACTGTAGAACAATAAAGTCCTGCTCCAACATGCAAACACTGTTGCCGACACAGGTGTGATGCCAAACAGTACCCAGGTAAGACTCAGTCCCCTGTGGCACCTATCAGCACCCCACCAGCCTCGGCAGTGCCATACCAAGACAGTGTTAAGATAAAGACTTTATTGCATAGTAATGGCTGTTGGTCCACAAGTCTAACACCATCCCCCCTATTAGTCGCCTTGTACGACACACAGTAGCATGCGTGAGGCATAATATTTTTTTCCTCCACCATTAGGTGAAGGCCCCCTTACCCCCTGGGGGGTATGATAAGCCCACGGAGACGGTTGAGCACACATTTTTCGGCGGAACAATATACCGGCTCATAGCTGGTTCCTCCTAAATTTACAGGCTCGCTCTCGCTCGCCAGGAAAAATGTGGACACCTAAATGGCACAAAAAGGTCTTAAAATTGACAAACAAGTGGGGTGAAAGGTCATACAATCGCCACACTAATCTGACAACTAATATGGGGGGGGGGGGGGCAAGACATATACAAACATCCTCTCTTATTATCCATGGGAGTCTGGTAATAGGATATGTATTATAACATAATGTGTAGATATTGGTTTAGTTACCATAGTATTTACCCGCGCTGTATGGTTAAGCTCCCTTTCCTTTAGTCATGGTTAACATTAGACGATTTGGTATAACTTATGGACGAATCAAACACACACACACACATATATATATATATATATATATATATATATATATATATATATATATATATATATATATATATATATATATACATATATATAAAGTTTCGTGGCGCTCCTCCTTCAAAAACAAGCAGTGAACACTAGGACCATAAACGGTAGCAGGGGAAACAAGCCTAGATATTTCCGGCAAAACACACACCCCTGCCCGTGCTCCTCTGCCCGCCCAAGCACACTGTTTTATCACTCTCACGCACGCTACACACGATACAGTTTTAGGAGAGGGGGGGCTGAGGATGGGGCGAGGGGGGATGAGGAGGGGGGAGAGGGGTGTTGAGGCTGGGGAGGGGGGCGAGGGGGGCTGAGGATGAGAGGAGGGGGTGAGAGGGGTGTTGAGGCTGGGGAGGGGGGCTGAGGATGAGAGGAGGGGGTGAGAGGGGGCTGAGGATGAGGAGGGGGAGGGGGTTAAGGATGAGGGGAGCCGAGAGGGTATGAGGATGAGGGGGGGGTCAGGGGGGCGTGATGGGCTGTGGAAGAGTGGGGATTGGGGGTGTGTGAGAGGGTCAGGGGGGGGGGGGGGCGGCAAGAGGGGCTGCGGCTGAGGGGGAAGGGGTGATGTTATGTTGTGGTTAGGGTGGGGGTAGACGACTGGTGGGCTTGTATTTGGGTGAGAGTTGGGGAGAAAGGATTGGGATGAAGGGGGGTGAAGATGATGGAATAGGTTTGGTGGGGAGAATTGGGAGAAAATGTGACGATTGTGGAAGGGATAGAGGGACAATGTGGGAAGTGAAGGTGGCGATGACAACAAAACAAAGACACAAAAACAACAAAATAACAATAGGTGTTACTGTGGGTGGACAGAAGAAAGCATGTGGGTGGGGGTGGGGATTGGAAGAAAGGGAGTGGGGGGGGGTGGGGATTGGGAAGAAGGGGTGGGGGGGGGGGGGGGGGTTGGGAGAAAGGGTGTGGGGGTGGGGGTTAGGAGAAAGGGTGTGGGTGGGGGTTGGGATTGGGAGAAAGGGTGTGGGTGTGGGTGGGGGTGGGGATTGGGAGAGAAAGGGTGTGGGTGGGGGTTGGGATTGGGGAGAAAGGGTGTGGGTGTGGGTGGGGATTGGAAGAAAGGGTGTGGGTGGGGGTTGGGCTTGGGAGAAAAGGTGTGGGTGGGGATTGAGAGGAAGGGTGGGGGTGGGGATTGGGAGGAAGGGTATGGGTGGGGATTGGGAGGAAGGGTATGGGTGGGGATTGGGAGGATGGGTGGGATTGGGAGGAAGGGTGGGATTGGGAGGAAGGGTGGGATTGGGAGGAAGGGTGGGGGTGGGGATTGGGAAAAAAGGTATGGGTGGGGATTGGGAGAATGGGTATGGGTGGGGATTGGGAGAAAGGGTATGGGTGGGGCTTGGGAGAAAGGGTATGGGTGGGGATTGGGAGAAAGGGTATGGGTCGGGGTGGGGATTGGGGGAAAGGATGTGGGTGGGGGTGGGGATTAAGAGAAAGGGTGGGGGTGGGGGTGGGGATTGGGGGAAAGGGTGGGGTGGGGGTGGGAGGATTAAGAGAAAGGGTATGGGTGGGGGTGGGATTAAGAGAAAGGGTGGGGGTGGGGGTGGGGATTAAGAGAAAGGGTGGGGGTGGGGGTGGGGATTGGGAGAAAGGGGGTTGGTGGGGGTGGTGATTGGGAGAAAGGGGGTTGGTGGGGGTGGGGATTAAGAGAAAGGGTATGGGTGGGGGGGTGGGGATTAAGAGAAAGGGTGGGGGTGGGGATTAAGAGAAAGGGTATGGGTGGGGATTAAGAGAAAGGGTATGGGTGGGGGTGGGTATTAAGAGAAAGGGTGGGGGTGGGGATTAAGAGAAAGGGTGGGGGTGGGGGTGGGGATTAAGAGAAAGGGTGGTGGTGGGGGTGGGGATTAAGAGAAAGGGTGGGGGTGGGGGTGGGGATTAAGAGAAAGGGTGGGGTGGGGGTGGGGATTAAGAGAAAGGGTGGGGGTGGGGGTGGGGATTAAGAGAAAGGGTGGTGGTGGGGTGGGGATTAAGAGAAAGGGTGGGGTGGGGGTGGGGATTAAGAGAAAGGGTGGGGTGGGGGTGGGGATTAAGAGAAAGGGTGGGGGTGGGGGTGGGGATTAAGAGAAAGGGTGGGTGGGGGTGGGGATTAAGAGAAAGGGTGGTGGTGGGGGTGGGGATTAAGAGAAAGGGTGGGGGTGGGGGTGGGGATTAAGAGAAAGGGTGGTGGTGGGGGTGGGGATTAAGAGAAAGGGTGGGGGTGGGGGTGGGGATTAAGAGAAAGGGTATGGGTGGGGGTGGGGATTAAGAGAAAGGGTGGGGGTGGGGGTGGGGATTAAGAGAAAGGGTGGTGGTGGGGTGGGGATTGGGAGAAAGGGGGTGGGTGGATGATGAGATTGTTTCATTCAGCTTAGGAAGGACCTCTAACAATAGGCTACAGACTACCTCCCTCAATCCTTCGAGCTAGCACAGATCCTCCCTGAATGAGATCGTCAAATAGTGTCCAGCATAATATGAAAAGAACGTCACCGGTACTGATTGGGTTAAAATAGAACGTCACCGGTACTGATTGGGTTAAAATAGAACGTCACCGGTACTGATTGGGTTAAAATAGAACGTCACCGGTACTGATTGGGTTAAAATAGAACGTCACCGGTACTGATTGGGTTAAAATAGAACGTCACCGGTACTGATTGGGTTAAAATAGAACGTCACCGGTACTGATTGGGTTAAAATAGAACGTCACCGGTACTGATTGGGTTAAAATAGAACGTCACCGGTACTGATTGGGTTAAAATAGAACGTCACCGGTACTGATTGGGTTAAAATAGAACGTCACCGGTACTGATTGAACGTCACCGGTACTGATTGGGTTAAAATAGAGATCCAATTACGCCCGGCTAAGCTTCGAACAATTAAGGGGAGGCAGACCGTTTTTCTAGACCCCTTCTCCCTAATGTTTAGCCCCACTAGTTTTGAGATTTTAAGACGTTGGTTCCATTAGTTTGGGGATTTTATGACCTTCCGCCCCATTCCGTTGTCAATTTTAAGACCTTTCGTGCCATTTAGGTGTCGATTATTTCCTGGCGAGCGATAGTGAGCTTGCAATTTTAAGAGGAACCAGCCTTCGGCCGGGAAATTTTTCTACTGAAAAATTTACAAATTTATCTTGAATGGGGGTCTAGGGGGTGTTTTTCTAAGCTTGATGGAGGTCTAGGGAGGAAACTAAACAAATATTTGAATAAATTAATGAATAGACCAAACAAACGGTCAGTCTCCCCTTAACCTCTTCAACACAATGACATCATTTTCCTCATATTCTGGTTATCATTAGACGATTTTCTTCAACTTATGATCTACCTCTAGGATTCGAAGGGGTAAATACGATCTTATTACACCCTTTGAATAGCATAGGTCCATCTTAAGCTGCATAACATCGTCCAAGATTAACCAGAATCAAAGGTAAAACTACTCCATCGTGCTGAAGGGGTTAAGGACAACATTCCTGAACAGCAACAAGCTAGACAACCAAAGACATTCCCTCAGTATATGGAAACCAAGAATTCTTGTCTATCCTCTCGGTGATGAAGGCATCTGACAATATACGGTATAGGTAGATTAGTGTCTTTAAACCAATAAGCGAACCATTTATGTTATTAAAAGTGCCACATATGCAAATAAAAAACGTTTGATACTGATGGAATTCGTTATAGTTACCATATAAAGCATTATAATTACTCCATGTGCGTATATTTTACTTGTATGATGAACATGTGAACATTGAAGACCAGAAAATAGTTGTAAACAGCAAATATCCAGTCAAAAAAACGTATATGACGGGGGAGGGGGGAGGCATGTGACAGAGCGGGCGACATAGACCCTCCCTCTCAAAGATCTCACGAGACACTAGCTACAAACAGCTACCTCTTGCACAAGTTAGAGAGTTGGAAAGACTGGAGGGAGGGGGGGGGGGGGGGAGGAGCGTGATAACTCAACATATTACCAACGGGGAAAATAAAGACGGAAAAATTAGGATAATTGAGGAGGTATGAAGTAGAGAGAGAATGAAGGGGAAAGATAGGGAGTGGGGGGAGGAGTAAGGCACATGTTAGGTAAAGGCAAGAGCTGGTTATAAAGAGGCATACTGCCTAATCACATACTGCTTCCATTTCACCGGTACTGGGGCATTTTTTCCCAGAAAGCCTAACACATTCGCTTAGCAGACACTTCCTGAAGGCCTATCGCATTTCTTGGGTTGAGCATACTTACAGCAGATCTCCCACCACCATGCACATACGAAACTCCTGACTTACCATGAAGGACGTGCAGCACCACCGACGCGTCCTCCCCCGAAGACGGTCTACAGGTATACTTCCCGGAGTCTTGGTCCCGAGCCCAAGACACCAGCAGCTGACTGACTGTAGTGTGGTCCCGCTCCTGGACATCCACAGTCACACCCCGTCTGTCGTAGTTCACAACCTACAACAAAACAAGAAAAAAGGAGACACAATAGTTAGAGGTATATATGTGACGTGTATAAATGGTGTCGCCATCTAGTGGGGCAGAAAGGAAACAACTAACACCTTGAAGCTCCACTGTGACCATTTCATCTAGTGTGACACATGACACACTCAACATAACGAAGCTTCAATCGATAACCTCGGGGCTTCGTAAGAGTTACAGGTTACTGAACAGCCTACAGTCCCGAGGTTGAGACATAAGACAAAAAATATATAAAAAGTTAGAGGTAATAACTAATAATGGAGTGGCCTTCTATAGTACCACAACACCCACGTTCCTTCTGTAGTAGTCCACAACTAGAGAATGGTAAAAGGTAAAGTTAGGGGTTAAATTATACTGTATGTTGTTGTGTGCTCATCTCCAGGTCTTAAGGGGAGATGGGCTGGTTTTCTGGTCCCCCTTCTATCTCATATTTAGCCCCATTAGTTTCCATATTTATTTACGTTCGACCCATTAGTTTGGCGATTTTAAGACTTTTCGCTCAATTTCTTTGTCAATATTAAGACTTTTAGTGTCATTTAGATGTCGATTTGTTACTGGCGAGCGATAGCGAGCCAGTAATTTAAGAGAAACCGGCCTTTGGCCGGGAAATTTTTCTATCGAAAAATGTACAAATTAATCTTGAAGGAGGGTCTTGGGCAGGTGTCTTTTTAAGCTTGATGGAGGTCTAGGGAGGAAAGTAATAAAATGATAAAAAAGATGCATAAATGAGCAAATAAAAAACCCATCTCCCCTTAACCCTTTGGACCCTGTGGTGGCTGAATTAACCCCTTTGGTGCCTGCGACGTGTTTTATATTGTATCCTAGCTTTATTTAGACCATTTTGTGCAGCTTAAGAATAGTATGTGAGAGAGTACCACCCATCCCTCTCCTTCTCGTCAGCCATACTGTTGACCTCGTTAGGAACCCAAAATGGCGGGGGATGGCCGATCACTAGTTATGAGAGAGAGAGAGAGAGAGAGATTAAGGGGGGAGAGGTTTATTTATTGCTCGATTTATTTGTATATTGAAATTTTTTTTTTTTTTTCCCTAGATCTCCATCAAGCTTAAATAACATCTCCAAGATCCCTCTTCTAGATAAATTTGTACATTTTTCGGCAGAAAAATGTCCCGGCCGAAGGCCGATTCCTCCTAAACTACAGATTATAGCTATCGCTCGCCAGGAACAAAATGACACCTAAATAGCACGAAAGGTCTTAATATTGACAAAGAAATGGGGCGAAAGGTCTTAAAATCGCCAAACTAATGGGCCAAATGTCTTAAAATTTGAAAACTAATGGTGCCAAACATGAGGGAGAGGGGGGGGGGGGGGGGGCAGACAAACCAAGCCCTTCTCCCCTCAAGAGTATATATCTTGGGATATAGAGAATACGTTTTGAGTTACTATCTATACAAACATGGAAGACTGAAACAATTGACCACTTACGAGTTTCATTCTATAAGGAAGTTGGAGCTGTAGATATTGATATTCAACAGAATTACCTGTTAAAATACGGTTGTAGTACATTTATAAATACATAAAACCCAATTCAACTACTCTTTAGCCATTAGAAACCTACATAATTATTGTATTTCTATTTACCATCGATGTCTACAGCTCCAACTTCCTTATGTGACGCCTACCAGCATTGGCAGAATCGCCTCCCGGTAGCCATTAGCGCTCGCCAGGGCAGTGAAATGGGCTACAGTTATCAGAGAATGTTATACTTTCTTTCTTGTGAATCATCATGTCACAGGCAGTATAGAAGTGGTCTTTATTTTCGTCTGTGACAATGCATTATATTTTATATCATCAGTTATAAGTTTAATGTATAAGACTGAATGATACAGCTAGAGAGTGTGAGTGAGTAAGTGCAGGAGGCAGAGTGTTGTGCGCGTAGTGTTACGTTTTGTCTCGGTGACGTCATGCCACGGCCGGGCCCTCTGAGTGGCTGGCCGCCTTGCCGCCCTCCTGCCGCGGCAGGAAGTAGTCCCCCCGCACTCCCTGCTGCCTTTGTGCCTTCCTTGCTCAGAGCTTGCCTGACCAGCATAACCTTCACACCTCCCTTGCCATCTGTCCCCGACTTCCACCTATAGAACACTTTCTCTCTCTCTCAACTTCTTACCTCTTATGCTTCTAATCTATTTAACATCATAACTCCCCTTTGGTTCTGCACGATTTCATATATCGGCCATCGTATTATATGCTGAAGCTCTCAGATATTTCATGCTTAGTTAGACATTTTGGAGGGGTTAACATTTTGTCTGTAGAGGTTCGACACACTCGCGGTGTCTCCCTACCTATTTCTTGGTTGTCTGCTGGGCTATTTAATGCTAGACTGGGGTGAGGCTATTGATGTTGTGATTTCCGATGTGTACCAGGTTTTGTTGAACTTGTACAATCGCAACGGATACGTGGGAAGCCTAGGTTGTCTTTCTGACTGTGTACCTTGTGAGTTTAGCACTGTGTTGCGAGTGAGGGCTTTGCCTCTGCCACCCAACACTGCTAACTCGTTTTGCTTTGACTTGAAGAGGGTCGCCATGAGAGAACCAGATACTAGTGATCTGGATCTCTCAAGAGAGCACCCCGTCATTTAACGTAATTTGGCCGTACAGTCTTAAGGACCTCGCTAGGCTACGAGCCGCTTGCTCAGCCATTGTTTCCTAGCCTACGACATCCCAGCTAGACTTTATTCGCCTAGCAGACACCCGATTAGGATTATAAACTCTTATGTTATGTATGCAGCATTTTTATTCACGTTGATTGTAAGCCTTGGTTGTTGTTGAGTTGCACAACCCGAGCAGGCTTTTGCGTTGCCTGAGGAAGTACTTCTTTTGTTGTTGGAGATAATACTATTGTGCATTTATCGTTATTCCCGTGCCAGTTAACACTGTATGTCCCTACACTTGTCATATCTTGTTCTTGCTCTATATAACAGTTCAAAATCCGATTCGATCATCTTAAGCAGCATCAGACTTTCTTCAGAAGATTCCTGTTCGATGCTTTAGGACTTTCATTCACTTTCTTTAATATAGGAGTGACAGTTTATTATTGTTTAGAGTAACTTTAATTAAACCTTCTTCTTGTTTGCATTAAATCATTCCAGTGATTTAATTAAGCTCTCTATCTTTTTCCTTGTATACATTATTAACATAATTGTATGTTGTTGTGATCAGGCTGTGTCAGAGATCATCAGCCTGTAGTAGTAGTGCATTTATACCGAGTTAGAGGATACCCCGCTATCGCAGATTTAACTCTGGAGGGTATAGGTGTTTTTGTGCGCCGGCATTATAAGTTCGAGGGTTGGATCTAGTGTTACCGTTGTGGCTGTGTGCCTTTCTAGTCCAATGATTAAGAGCCCTTGTTTTATACGAGTCTCGGTCGTAACAAATGGCGACCTTGCTCATGATTTTGTGAACTTAGAGAAATATTGCAGGAGTGTTGTGGTCATTTGTTTTTGTTTGAAGGAAGATAGTGGACACAGATTTTTTTTTGGCAAGTAGTATAACACTTAAGAGTCTTCAAGCATTTTTGAGTGAATAGTGCTACATGAGAGTTTAGGTACTCCTTTTTTTATAAACGTTGAGAATTTTCGGTGGACACTATGTCGGACGACGGATCAGTGTACAGTGAGGACACAGTACGGGAAGCAGGCTCTGAGGTGCAGAGGCTGGGTTTGTTAGATGACATGAGAGTAATAACTAGTGAGGAGGATGCAAGGAAATTTCTGGAAATGCCTATTACTGTTAACCGGGTGGCGGGGATTGATCGGTATGGTCTCCAGTGTTTGGCCACGGTCATGGGGCATGTTGGCACTAGCAGCATGACGAGAAGTGACCTGGTGGCATGTGTGCTGGGCGGGGTGCGTGGTGCACAGGGTGGAGCGGGTGCTTTGGCACCTTCGGCCAAGCCCCCCCTCCACTCTACTCCCATCGTGCTCTCTAGAACACCGGATCCGACGTTCCCGCAGGCCGATAGTCACTGGCAGCGTGGTTTGCCCCCGGGTGGATCACAGGGGGGTCTCCAATTGTTGCATCTCCTCCTCCTCAAGGTTTAACTGCAGATATGATCTTCCAGCTTGAGATGGCTAAACTTAACCAGCAGGCTGAGCAACGAAGGCATGAGGCTGAGCAACGAAGGCATGAGCTCGAGCAACGGCAGCGAGAGAATGAGGCTGAGGAGAGAAAGGCTGAGCTTCAGGTTGAGGCTACGAAGTATTGTGCAGACAGAGATCTTGAGAAGTCTCGGGTGGAGTCGACAGGGCAGCGTCTCGGTTCTGGGAATCGAGGTCTTGATCAGTCTTTATCGCACCTGCTCAAGTTGGTCCCTGTATTTGATGAGTCGGGTGTCACCGAATTTTTCATGCGTTTTGAGAAGAAGTGCCGGGAGCACCAATGGCCCGAGGTTAAGTGGGCAGCCCTTGTTTCCTCTAGGTTGGTTGGCAAAGGACTCAAGGCATATGATGTGTTGCCCTTGGAGTCTTGCGTCGATTATGAGGTATTGAAGGAAGCTGTTCTGCGGGCGTACGAGTTACAACCAGAGACGTACAGATTGAAGTTCCGGGGTGTAACGAAGGGTCGTGAGTGCACCTTTCTTGAGCATGCCCGGGATCTGTCCGATGCATTTAGAAACTGGCTGCGTTCTGAGAAGGCATCGACGTTTGAGGAGTTGAAACAGCTGATGCTTCTAGAACAATTTTTCAAGTGTACGGGCGGCGATCTGACGTTGAATCTTAAAGAAAAAACCCGAAAACTCTTCAGGAGGCAGCTGAGATGGCTGACCTTCGGTTATCTTTGATTCGTGGGTGCGGTTTTGCACAGAGAAGTGATGCAGGCAATAAGGAGCGTAACCCTCTCCCTCCACGAAACACTGATACACATAATTACACTAAGAACAAGAGCAACGACACCAAAACTGACCATAAACCTAGTACCGTCCCGTTTAGAAAGGGTCCGGGCCCTTCCCCACCTCAAGGGAAGCCCAAGGGGGAGTTAGAGTGTTTTCATTGTCATGAGAAGGGGCATTTTGCAAGAGCCTGTCCAAGCAAGCTACCTAATGCAGTTGTGTCTTTGGCTCGCAACATTGGGGTGTCCCCGAAGTCGTCTGAGTTTGCCCGGGGTATAACGTCAGAGGCTGGGACACAGCCAGTGGAGAAGAATCCGGAAGGCTCGAACCCTGTCCGCGATGTCTTTTGCGACCATCGAGGGCGTGGCTGCGTGAAGTGGGCTGGTAAGAAGCATGGAGTTGAGCTGTTGCGAGACACGGGTGCCTCTCAGACTTTGATGAAGAACTTTACTGGTAGACCAATAAACGCGGCACGGGTGGTTGTGGTGCAAGGTATCAATGCTACCAGGTCATACCCGTTGGTCAGGATGGAACTGGAGGTAGATGGTGTGACACGAGAGTTGGATATTGAAGTTGTGGAGAACTTGCCTGTTGGGGGCGTCGACCTCCTTCTCGGCAACGACTTTGCGGTGCCTACTTCTGAGGTTTCACCCTTAGTCGTTGCCGAGAAGCCGGCCGACGTGAGTAGGGAGGAACAGGAGTGGGTAGAGAAGTGTCAAGTACAACCTATGGCATGCGTTGTTACAAGATCTCTTGCATGCAAAGTGTCACAGCCTATTCCTCAGTCTTCAGACCAGCGGAGGAACGGTCGGAAGGAGCAAGCTAAAGTTGTGAGTTTTGTGAGTTTTGCTCCAGCGGCTCTCCTTAGCGGCTTAGTACTTGACTCAGAGGTGAGCTCCGGAGTGGCCCCAGAACCTGTCACCCCTAGTGACATGGTTGGGCGTGATGGCACTCCGCGACTTAGTAGTTCCCAGTTGGAGGAGAGTTGTGGGAACGGGGCTATCGAACACGAGGACGGGGAAACATGTCATGTGAACCTGTTGGAGGAGTTTGTGAGGCAACCACCTGAGCAGCCTACTGTCCCTGCGTTGGTCTGCAGCGGCCAAGGTGGAGAAGGAGAGGGGGGCAGTAGGGCACAGGTGGAGAAGGAGAGGGGGGCAGTAGGGCACAGGTGGAGGAGAGTTGGGATTGTCATGTCTCGGCGGAGCAGTGGGTGGGGGACACGAGTCTGGTGGCTGTGGAAGCGCTAGAGCACCTGCCTGAGCAGCAGTGTGCAGCGCTCCAGCATCAGCTCGGTTCATACCCCACTGGTCGTGCCGAGCGCCCGAGCCTCACAACTCAGGCGGTGCAAGATGTTCCGCGGGCAGGTCACTTGAATGTTGGTAGACTGTTAGCCTCGTTGTTTCGGTGGTTCAAGGTGGGCGACGAGGCTTGGACATGGTTGTCAGGTCAGGGTCGACCCATGGCTGCCAAGGGTGGTGGTCAGAAGGAGGACATTGAGCAGATTGGTGAGGTTGGCTGTGGAGTGGATGTGCCCGGTCGTCGCATAGCCTCCCAATGCTGCTCTAGTCGAATGCAACAGCCCTACCATAGACCGACTGTATCTGGCCATGTCGCTAAAAGCGGTGATGCTGCGCAGGCAGATGTAGTCGTAAGGAATGCGGGGGTGCGCATGTACGGTATCGGCGGGGAAGCCTTAGCAATAATGAACTATGGGAGTGACTGCACAGGTGGTACTGATTGTCCCCCTCATGACCTGGCTGTTCTAGGGACGAAGGTGGAGAAGGAGGGAGACTACAGGTTAGAAGCTGCGGTCTCGGCTGGGTTGTGGGAGGGCACTAGGCATGTTGTTCTGCGAGATAAGTTGTTTACTAGGCTGTGGCAGTGCATCCGCATGTTTGTTGCTTCTCCAGGCCTGATGTACGGGGTAGAATCCGACATGGAGGCTGGAGACAGTGCAAGGCTCAGTTTAATTCCCTACCGTATAAATCCTGCTCAACAGCCTGTCGTGAAAACAGAGCTAGACGACATGTGGAAAAAGGGTCTGAGGGATAAGGGATATCGTGAGTGGTCGTTGCCAGTGAGTTTGCAACCGGAGTTGAGTGGCAAGATCCGTGTGTATGGTGATTGCAAGAGTGTGGAAGCATTATCCCTGACAGACACCTATCCATTGCCCAAGGGTCTGAGGGATAAGGGATATCGTGAGTGGTCGTTGCCAGTGAGTTTATAGCCTGAGTTGAGTGGCAAGATCCGTGTGTATGGTGATTGCTAGAGTGTGGAAGCATTATCCCTGACAGACGCCTATCCATTACCTATAGTTGACGATACCATAGACCGCATCGGGGCTGCCTCATTTATCACGAAGGTAGAACTAGTGAAAGGATATTGGCAGGTCCCGTTGCCGGAAAGAGCGAAGAGAAGTGCCAGTCTTGTGATGAACTGGGCAGTTTATCAGTGTCAGATGTGGTTGTGCTGCCGGAACACAAGTTGGATGTGTGGCATGCTAAGGGCACTGATAATGTTTTGGCTGATTGTTTGTCACAGGAGGGTTTGTTTGCAGGAGAACCCTCGCCGTTCAGTCAGTGTGTGTTGAGAGTGGAAAAAAATCAGGCTTGCCCCTGTAGAGCAGCCGTCAAAAACAACATTAAAATTAAATAAAAAAAATCACATAAAAACTCTTTCTTTTGATAGTTAATTGTAAGTTGCCAATGTTATAGCTAAAGTCCTAAGTTGAACCTGTCTTTCACTTAGGAGGCTGGGCTCTGTGAAGCTCGCTCTGGGAGCATAGCAGGCTAAAATTATACTATTATGTTTGGGAGGGGTTATAAGATTTAATTTATGCTAAAATGTTGTTTTGTTTATGATTGAGCTTTGCATTTCATTTCTGGCGGAGTGGCTTGTTGTGGCGGGTCTTGTCGGCATTCTGCCTTGTCAGATATGGTGCTCGCCTAATGTTGAGCGTCCCATATCTTGGGCGGGGTGTGACGCCTACCAGCGCTGGCAGAATCGCCTCCCGGTAGCCACTAGCGCTCGCCAGGGCAGTGAAATGGGCTACAGTTATCAGAGAATGTTATACTTTCTTTCTTGTGAATCGTCATGTCACAGGCAGTATAGAAGTGGTCTTTATTTTCGTCTGTGACAATGCATTATATTTTATATCATCAGTTATAAGTTTAATGTATAAGACTGAATGATACAGCTAGAGAGTGTGAGTGAGTAAGTGCAGGAGGCAGAGTGTTGTGCGCGTAGTGTTACGTGTTGTCTCGGGGACGTCATGCCACGGCCGGGCCCTCTGAGTGGCTGGCCGCCTTGCCGCCCTCCTGCCGTAGTGCGGGGGGACTACTTCCTGCCGTAGTCCCCCCGCACTCCCTGCTGCCTTTGTGCCTTCCTTGCTCAGAGCTTGCCTGACCAGCATAACCTTCACACCTCCCTTGCCATCTGTCCCTGACTTCCACCTATAGAACACTTTCTCTCTCTCTCAACTTCTTACCTCTTATGCTTCTAATCTATTTAACATCATAACTCCCCTTTGGTTCTGCACGATTTCATATATCGGCCATCGTATTATATGCTGAAGCTCTCAGATATTTCATGCTTAGTTAGACATTTTGGAGGGGTTAACATTTTGTCTGTAGAGGTTCGACACACTCACGGTGTCTCCCTACCTATTTCTTGGTTGTCTGCTGGGCTATTTAATGCTAGACTGGGGTGAGGCTATTGATGTTGTGATTTCCGATGTGTACCAGGTTTTGTTGAACTTGTACAATCGCAACGGATATGTGGGAAGCCTAGGTTGTCTTTCTGACTGTGTACCTTGTGAGTTTAGCACTGTGTTGCGAGTGAGGGCTTTTGCCTCTGCCACCCAACACTGTGCTAACTCATTTTGCTTTGACTTGAAGAGGGTCGCCATGAGAGAACCAGATACTAGTGATCTGGATCTCTCAAGAGAGCACCCCGTCATTTAACGTAATTTGGCCGTACAGTCTTAAGGACCTCGCTAGGCTACGAGCCGCTTGCTCAGCCATTGTTTCCTAGCCTACGACATCCCAGCTAGACTTTATTCGCCTAGCAGACACCCGATTAGGATTATAAACTCTTATGTTATGTATGCAGCATTTTTATTCACATTGATTGTAAGCCTTGGTTGTTGTTGAGTTGCACAACCTGAGCAGGCTTTTGCGTTGCCTGAGGAAGTACTTCTTTTGTTGTTGGAGATAATACTATTGTGCATTTATCGTTATTCCCGTGCCAGTTAACACTGTATGTCCCTACACTTGTCATATCTTGTTCCTGCTCTATATAATAGTTCAAAATCCGATTCGATCATCTTAAGCAACATCAGACCTTCTTCAGAAGATTCCTATTCGATGCTTTAGGACTTTCATTCACTTTCTTTAATATAGGAGTGACAGTTTATTATTGTTTAGAGTAACTTTAATTATACCTTCTTCTTGTTTGCATTAAATCATTCCAGTGATTTAATTAAGCTCTCTATCTTTTTCCTTGTATACATTATTAACGTAATTGTATGTTGTTGTGATCAGGCTGTATCAGAGATCATCAGCCTGTAGTAGTAGTGCATTTATACCGAGTTAGAGGATAACCCGCTATCGCAGATTTAACTCTGGAGGGTATAGGTGTTTTTGTGCGCCGGCATTATAAGTTCGAGGGTTGGATCTAGTGTTACCGTTGTGGCTGTGTGCCTTTCTAGTCCAATGATTAAGAGCCCTTGTTTTATACGAGTCCAGGTCGTAACACTTATAGCCTGAAACTCGCAAGTGGTCAATTCTATAACCCGTATTCCTAAAGATTTAACCCCTTCTGTACCGGCGACGTTTTTTTCACTATGTTCTAGCTATATTTAGACGATTTAGTGCAGCTTCAAAAGGATTTGTGGTAGTAAAAAGGGTTAATTAAGATAGTTCGAAGCCAGCTGTTAAATGCTGGTGGTCCTTCTTAAACAGAATACAACCGTATATTATTAGTCAGCACAAAATGAAAAGGACGTCACTGGTACTGAAAGGGTTAATCAAATAACGTATATCCCTATAAAAGTAAGCTAATCTAATCTCGAAATGATGTAAATAGTGTTGCGAAGAATCTAGAATATATGAAAACACTTGCCATCAATTTAGCGAGCGTGAACAGAAAACCTACGCCGAGAAATACGAGTGGGAACCTCTAGAGTCTAGTGTATCTTTTTCTTCAACAACATTTAACAGTCAGCCTTTAAAACAGTCTGCCTTTAAAACAGTCTGCCTTTAAAACAGTCTGCCTTTAAAACAGTCTGCCTTTAAAACAGTCTGCCTTTAAAACAGTCTGCCTTTAAGGGGTAGGTAGTTGCTTTTTCTGGATCCCCTTCTCCCTCATGTTATGCCCCATCAGTTTTGAAATGTTAAGACACTCACCCCCTTTCTTCCTCATGTTTAGCCTCATTAATTTTCAGATTGTAAGACGTTCGGCCCATTAGTTTGGCCATTTTCAGACCTTTCGCCCTAGTTCTTTGTCAATATTAACCTATTCAGTACCGGCGACGTTCTTTTCATTATATTCTGACAATTATTAAACGATTATATTCAGCTGATGAAGGACGTCTACCCATACAAAGGCTGCAGACTGTGTTAACTAATCCTTTTAGCTACTATACAAACTAATAACACACATAACTAAGCTACTCCAACAGCTTCCTCTCTCTCCAACAGTTCTCCCCTCTCTACACTCTTCAGAAAAAAATAGGATAAAGTAGAAAGTAGCTACGAGGTGCCGTTGTAAAGGCTTATCCCTCAATAAGCTTCATAACATTGTCTAAATGTAGCTGAAATCAAATAATATATGATACGTCGCTAGTACAGAAGGGGTTAAGAATGTTCGTGTCATTTAGATATAGATTTTTTCCTGGCGAGTGATAGCGAGCCTTTAATTATTTGTCTACCGAAAAATATACATATATATAATCTAGAAGGTGAAGCTTAGGGATGTTTTTTAAAGTTTGAAGGATGTATAGGGAGGACACTAAATACATAATAGATGTATAGGGAGGACACTAAATACATAATAGATGTATAGGGAGGACACTAAATACATAATAAGTAATTGAACAATTCAACCAAAAAATAAACCCTTCCCCCTCAACCCTTTCAGTATTTATACACATGTTCCAATTTTATTCAGGCTATCATTAGACGATTTTATTCAGTTTTGGAAGGCCGGTTACGAATCAAAGAGGTCAAGTATATCTCAAATAACCTTCCGACTTCCAAAATTCCTTCCCAAATGAAATCAAATTATCTATACTGGTAGTCAAAATGAAAGGTAGAAATGCGTGGCGAAATACTGAAGGGGTTAATTAATATCACAGTTCATCATGGATATTCCTATATGGTAAACACAGATTATTTGACTACTTACATTAAGGGTGGAGGGTTTATTATTTGACTACTTACATTAAGGGTGGAGGGTTTATTATTTACTATTAAGGGTGGAGGGTTTATTATTTGACTACTTACATTAAGGGTGGAGGGTTTATTATTTGACTACTTACATTAAGGGTGGAGGGTTTATTTACTGGACTACTTACATTAAGGGTGGAGGGTTTATTATTTGACTACTTACATTAAGGGTGGAGGGTTTATTATTTGACTACTTACATTAAGGGTGGAGGGTTTATTATTTGACTACTTACATTAAGGGTGGAGGGTTTATTATTTGACTACTTACATTAAGGGTGGAGGGTTTATTATTGGACTACTTACATTAAGGGTGGAGGGTTTATTATTTGACTACTTACATTAAGGGTGGAGGGTTTATTATTGGACTACTTACATTAAGGGTGGAGGGTTTATTATTTGACTACTTACATTAAGGGTGGAGGGTTTATTATTTGACTACTTACATTAAGGGTGGAGGGTTTATTATTTGACTACTTACATTAAGGGTGGAGGGTTTATTATTTGACTACTTACTAAAGGGTGGAGGGTTTATTATTTGACTACTTACATTAAGGGTGGAGGGTTTATTATTTGACTACTTACATTAAGGGTGGAGGGTTTTTTTATTTGACTACTTACATTAAGGGTGGAGGGTTTATTATTGGACTACTTACATTAAGGGTGGAGGGTTTATTATTGGACTACTTACATTAAGGGTGGAGGGCTTATTATTTGACTACTTACATTAAGGGTGGAGGGTTTATTATTTGACTACTTACATTAAGGGTGGAGGGTTTATTATTTGACTACTTACATTAAGGGTGGAGGGTTTATTATTTGACTACTTACATTAAGGGTGGAGGGTTTTTTTATTTGACTACTTACATTAAGGGTGGAGGGTTTATTATTTGACTACTTACATTAAGGGTGGAGGGTTTATTATTTGACTACTTACATTAAGGGTGGAGGGTTTATTATTTGACTACTTACATTAAGGGTGGAGGGTTTATTATTTGACTACTTACATTAAGGGTGGGTTTTTATATTTGACTACTTACATTAAGGGTGGAGGGTTTATATTGACTACTTACATTAAGGGTGGAGGGTTTATTTATGGACTACTTACATTAAGGGAGGGTTATTATTGACTACTTACATTAAGGGTGGAGGGTTTATTTACTGGACTACTTACATTAAGGGTGGAGGGTTTATTATTTGACTACTTACATTAAGGGTGGAGGGTTTATTTACTGGACTACTTACATTAAGGGTGGAGGGTTTATTATTTGACTACTTACATTAAGGGTGGAGGGTTATTACTGACTACTTACATTAAGGGTGGAGGGTTTATTATTTGACTACTTAAAAGGGTGGAGGGTTTATTTACTGGACTACTTACATTAAGGATGGAGGGTTTATTATTTGACTACTTACATTAAGGGTGGAAGGTTTATTTACTGGACTACTTACATTAAGGGTGGAGGGTTTATTGTTTGACTACTTACATTAAGGTGGAGGTTATTTACTGGACTACTTACATTAAGGGTGGAGTTTTATTTGACTACTTACATTAAGGTGGAGGGTTATTTACTGGACTACTTACATTAAGGGTGGAGGGTTTATTTACTGGACTACTTACATTAAGGGTGGAGGGTTTATTATTTGACTACTTACATTAAGGGTGGAGGGTTTATTTACTGGACTACTTACATTAAGGGTGGAGGGTTTATTTACTAGACTACTTACATTAAGGGTGGAGGGTTTATTTATTGGACTACTTACATTAAGGGTGGAGGGTTTATTATTGGATTACTTACATTAAGGGTGGAGGGTTTATTATTTGACTACTTACATTAAGGGTGGAGGGTTTATTATTTGACTACTTACATTAAGGGTGGAGGGTTTATTATTTGACTACTTACATTAAGGGTGGAGGGTTTATTATTTGACTACTTACATTAAGGGTGGAGGGTTTATTATTTGACTACTTACATTAAGGGTGGAGGGTTTATTATTTGACTACTTACATTAAGGGTGGAGGGTTTATTATTTGACTACTTACATTAAGGGTGGAGGGTTTATTATTTGACTACTTACATTAAGGGTGGAGGGTTTATTATTTGACTACTTACATTAAGGGTGGAGGGTTTATTATTTGACTACTTACATTAAGGGTGGAGGGTTTATTTACTGGACTACTTACATTAAGGGTGGAGGGTTTATTTACTAGACTACTTACATTAAGGGTGGAGGGTTTATTTATTGGACTACTTACATTAAGGGTGGAGGGTTTATTATTGGATTACTTACATTAAGGGTGGAGGGTTTATTATTTGACTACTTACATTAAGGGTGGAGGGTTTATTATTTGACTACTTACATTAAGGGTGGAGGGTTTATTATTTGACTACTTACATTAAGGGTGGAGGGTTTATTTACTGGACTACTTACATTAAGGGTGGAGGGTTTATTATTTGACTACTTACATTAAGGGTGGAGGGTTTATTATTTGACTACTTACATTAAGGGTGGAGGGTTTATTTGACTACTTACATTAAGGGTGGAGGGTTTATTTACTGGACTACTTACATTAAGGGTGGAGGGTTTATTATTTGACTACTTACATTAAGGGTGGAGGGTTTATTTGACTACTTACATTAAGGGTGGAGGGTTTATTATTTGACTACTTACATTAAGGGTGGAGGGTTTATTTACTGGACTACTTACATTAAGGGTGGAGGGTTTATTATTTGACTACTTACATTAAGGGTGGAGGGTTTATTTACTGGACTACTTACATTAAGGGTGGAGGGTTTATTTACTGGACTACTTACATTAAGGGTGGAGGGTTTATTTATTGGACTACTTACATTAAGGGTGGAGGGTTTATTATTTGACTACTTTCATTAAGGGTGGAGGGTTTATTTACTGGACTACTTACATTAAGGGTGGAGGGTTTATTATTTGACTACTTTCATTAAGGGTGGAGGGTTTATTTACTGGACTACTTACATTAAGGGTGGAGGGTTTATTATTTGACTACTTACATTAAGGGTGGAGGGTTTATTTACTGGATTACTTACATTAAGGGTGGAGGGTTTATTATTTGACTACTTACATTAAGGGTGGAGGGTTTATTTACTGGACTACTTACATTAAGGGTGGAGGGTTTATTTATTGGACTACTTACATTAAGGGTGGAGGGTTTATTTATTGGACTACTTACATTAAGGGTGGAGGGTTTATTTATTGGACTACTTACATTAAGGGTGGAGGGTTTATTTACTGGACTACTTACATTAAGGGTGGAGGGTTTATTTATTGGTAGATTTATATATTAATAGTTTATCTAGTTTCCTCCCTAGATTTGTTTTCCCAAGATCCTCCTTCTAGAATAATTTGTACATTTTTCGGTAGAGAACTGTCCCGGCCAAAAGCCGGTTCTTCATAACTTATAGGCTCGCTATCGCTCGCCAAGATAAAATCGAGACCTATATATTTGTTTTCTTTTCCATATTCCAACTTCTCCCTCTCGGGCATAGGCTGAGAGCCTTTACACTACACCGCTGAACACGGTGAGGCCCGTGAGGTCTTGTTCCAGTCTAGGGAGTGAGACATGCGAAGCACCCCGGCTCGAAGCAACTTCATCTCTGAAGCCGCTTCGCCTCTGCGCTTCACGGTCTCATCTCCCACACTCGGACCCTCACTCTCAGAACGCCACCTATGGCATGAAAGGTCTTAATATTGACAAAGAAATGGGGCGATAGGTCTTAAAATAATCAAACTAATATGGTGAATATCTTAAAATTTCAAAATTTATGGGGCTAAACACGAGGGAGAATGGGGGCCGGAAACACAAACCATAATGAATACAAAAACGATAATATTAAGTAAATCACAGAGTAATAACGAATACAAAAATATACTTAAGTCATTTTGCATAAATAAGAATACGAGATCAAAAGGTATGTCATGAATTAAGGGAGGAAGTATGTATTTATTGGTCGATATATTTATTAAGGGAGGAAGTATGTATTTATTGGTCGATATATTTATTAAGGGAGGAAGTATGTATTTATTGGTCGATATATTTATTAAGGGAGGAAGTATGTATTTATTGGTCGATATATTTATTCATATATTGTTTTTAGTTTCCTCCCTAGACCTCCACCAAGCTTTCAGAAACAAATACAAGAGAAAAAACAAAAACAAGATCCCCCTTCTAGGTTAACTTGTAAATTTTTCGGTAGAACATTTTGCGATTTCTCCTAAACTACAGGTTCTCTATCGCTCGCCAGAAAATACATAAATTGACACCTAAATGGCACGAAAGGTCTTAATAGTGACAAAGAAATAGGTCGGAAAGTCTTATAATCGCCACACTAATGGGCCGAACGTCTCAACATCTGAAAACTAATGGGGCTAAACATGAGGGAGAAAGGAGGCCAGAAAAACCAACCAACCCCCCTTAATGGAAAGAAAACACAAATAAACTTGAAGAAATGGAGTATATAATTATATTGGTCAACAAGAAATAGGTGTAGGTCAGGTCTGGTGAAGGTATTGAGGGAGAAGCCTTTACAACGGCACCTCGTATCTATTTTTTGAAGAGTGTCGAGAGGGGAGAAGGGGAAGGAGAGAGAGAGAGAGAGAGGAAGCTGTTGGATGTACTACAATCTCTCTCGCTCTCTCTCTCTCTCTCTCTCTCTCTCTCTCTCTCTCTCTCTCTCTCTCTCTCGGTGTGTATACAGTAGTTAGTAAGATGTATGTAGTACTGTATAGTGTATATAATATATATACAGGTATATACGGTATATGTATACAGTATCTATCTATCTCTCTCTCTCTCTCTATATATATATATATATATATATATATATATATATAGAGAGAGAGAGAGTGTGTGTGTGAGTGATGAGTCAGGAGTGTAAAGCGTTCTGAATTATTTAATGTTGTAAATAAACAATGAGTCACACGAGGGTAAATGGGCTGATGAGTGTTAGTAAGTGGGGCATGCATAGATAAACAAATAGATAATAGAAACATAGAGAGTCTGATAACTTACATATATATACCGGTACGTAGATAAATAGATAGATAACCAAATAGGAATAGGTAGACAGAGTGCAATACAAAGAAAATGATGAAGGAAAATAGACGGATACCTCGACATATGCAAATTCAAAAATAAATACAAATAAATAATAAAGATTCCTAGATATATTTATATCGACTGCTATAGGCACCAATCGAACAGGGCTAGACCCAGGAGAGGCTATAGGCATGTGATAAAGAGTCGCTGGAACACATGTTGCATCTGCATGGCCTCTCTTACTGATTTTCTTTGAGCCTCACACAAAGAGTAATCCAGCTAGCTCTCGCAAACACGCTCTCTCCTTAGCACTACACCACACAAGCACACTATATACTTCTTTCAAATACACCTGCATTTTACAATAAGGATGACAAAACAAGGCCCAGCCTTGGAGTCCCCTTGAGGGGGGTGGGGGGGGGGGGATAAATGCCCCCACAACACAGGCTGGACACCCACCCAACGACCTATCAAAATGTCTTGGATCGCGGCCTGACACACTCAGTATCATCTACTGCAACATTCGTGGCCTTTCCTCTAAATTCCACTATGTGGAGCACCACCTCTCCTCTGCCGACACTGATCTTCTCTTTCTCACCGAAACTCATTTGTCTGGGGCTACTGACAGCAAACTCTTCTTTGTATCCTTCTAATATATCTATCCTCAGTTTCAAGCCAAAGGTGGATGTTTTTTTTCTATGTGAGTGAGGAAGACAAAATGCAGAACTGCCTGTAGCGAGTGCCTCCCCCAGAGTTGAAATAGTGACAGGGTCTAAATCAAGGGACCTTTGAGCCAAAATACCTGGGCACACAGAGTTTGAAGCAATTTAAGTCATAGGAAGAGGGAAATACTGACTCTGGGAGAGAGTTCCAGAGCTCAGCTGTTGAATAGAAGAAAGACAGAATAACATTTCATTCTTG
Organism: Paralithodes platypus; assembly: GCA_032716605.1. Taxonomy (NCBI): domain Eukaryota; kingdom Metazoa; phylum Arthropoda; class Malacostraca; order Decapoda; family Lithodidae; genus Paralithodes; species Paralithodes platypus. The sequence continues at coordinate 36,719,771 of CM064489.1, read as the reverse complement.
GGTTGGAGAGTTGCACAGAGTAGTGGTGGGATTGTGTTGCAAGACGGGTGCTACGTACCCTACGTAGGGGAAGTGGTATGCACTGACAGAGCTCTGAGGAACACTGATTATTGTAGTAGCCATAGACTAGCAAGAGGGATGCAACATTGCAGATAAAAGAGAGAGATTGCAGAGAGTCGGTGAGTGGACGGGAGTTAATGATACAAAAGGCTCTCCTTTCTACTTTGTCTTGAAGTGTACAAAGGAGTACAAAGGAAATCAAGCAACAACATATCTAGTGACCCTTCTAGGCTGCTTGTCCTCCAAAACACTGAGGATCAAGTGTCCAAACAGTGGTTTAGAGTGGGCAAGGGAACATTGGAAAGGGAATTACTGCCCTGCCACTAACGTGGCAGGACTAGGAAGTTAGTAGGGGACATATGGGTTAGTAACTGAGGGGAGGATAAAATAAAGTTATTCATTTACAAACGCAGTCAGTCGCGGGTTTGATGCGAGATATTTGTCTAGGCGGAATTTAAATGAATCAACGGTGCTGCAGTCTATAACATCTCGGGGAAGCCCATTCCACAAGTTGACAACTCGATTGAAGAAGAAATTCTTAGATTCGTGTGAGTTAAAAGATTTACCAATAATTTTGCAACCGTTTCCCCGCGTGTAATTAGATTGGTCGATAGTGAAGTACTTACTACAGTTCATATTGTCGATGCCTTTGATGATTTTGAACACTTGAATTAAGTCACCTCTTAATCTGCGCTGGGTTAAAGGAAATAGATTTAATTCTCTAAGACGCTCTTCGTATGGTTTGTTCTTTAGGCTAGGTATCATTTTGGTAACTCTACGTTGAACTCGTTCTAGCTTGTTTATGTCTTTTTGGTAATAAGGGCACCAGCATTGAACGCAGTATTCCAGAAGAGGGCGGACTAAGGAATTGTAAAGGGTTTGGATTACGTCTTTGGATTTATGCTCAAATGATCTGCCTATAAAGCCAATTATTTTGTTTGCCTTCTTAACAACTTCTGAACATTGTTGACTCGGTTTTAGGTTACTCGATATTGTTACTCCCAGATCGGTTTCTCTGTTTACATTCTTAAGCTGAGTGCCATTCATCGAATAGTTTGCTTTCTCATTTAGGTATCCGATATGTAGTACTTTACATTTATCCGCATTGAAACTCATTTGCCAAATTTGGGCCCAATGTAACAATTTATCTAGATTGTGTTCCATATCGTCAACTTGATCTTTTGAGAGTACGCTATTTGCAATTTTTGTATCGTCAGCAAATTTTGAGATTGTACAGGTGAGACCCTCATCTATGTCGTTGATGTAAATTAGAAAGAGAATTGGTCCTAGTACCGATCCCTGGGGTACCCCGCTACTTACATTGGTCCATTTAGATGCCTTACCGTTTATGACTACTCTTTGCTTTCTGTCGCTGAGCCAATTTTCTATCCATTTCAACACACCGTCTTGTATTCCATGCGCTTTTAGTTTTAGCAGTAAATGTTTGTGGGGAACTTTGTCAAAGGCCTTTTGAAAATCAAGGTATATAATATCTACAGCTTTACTCTCATCGTAGAGGTTGAGGATATCGTGGAAGAAGTCTAAGAGGTTTGTTAAACAGGAACGTTTTTTACGAAAGCCGTGTTGAGTATCTTTAAGTATGTTATTTTCCTCTAAGTGATTTACGAGTCTGTCTCTTATGACCGTTTCTAGCATTTTACATACAACTGAGGTTAAGCTAATTGGACGATAGTTACTGGGTAGGGATTTGCTGCCTTTTTTGAATATCGGTGTTACGTTGGCTATCTTCCACTGATCAGGCATAGTTCCAGACTGCAAGGATTTATTGAATAGTAATGTCAGTGGTTTGGAGAGCTCATCTTTAGCTTCCTTTAGAACTCTAGGCGAGATTGTATCAGGTCCAGGCGTTTTATTTACCTTGAGTTTATCTAAACAATTCAATACTTCTCTCTCTGTAACGGTGATATTGCTTAGAACATCTGAATTATCAATCTGAATCGGCGATGGTGTAGGGATATCACTGAGGTCTTCTGTTGTAAAAACTGATGCAAAGAAGGTATTGAGGGCATTACTCATTTGTACTTCGTCTTTGGTGTATTTTTCATTTTCATCGACTAACGGTCCAACAGTTGAAGTAACTACTTTTTTCTTTCTGATATATCTATAGAATTCTTTCGGGTTTGTTTTACTTTGATTCGCAATATGTAACTCTAGGGTCTTTTTACTTTGCTTAATTAACTTTTTGGCTTTGCGTCGTAGCTCTACAAATTTCACCCGTTCTTCGTCATTTTGTGAGGATTTTAATCTATCATTAGCAAATTTTTTAGCAAGCAGGCAGTTTGAAATATCTTTATTCCACCATTTGGGCTTATTATTATGGCCTGGACGCCGTATTTTCGATGGTATGCAGTCTTGCCCTGCTTTTAGGTAAGTGGTTTCGAATAACTTCCAAGATGTATTTATGTCGTTATTGTTAATTAAAAAGCTCCAGTCAGTTTCTTTAAACATAGCTCTAAGTTTATGAAAGTTTGCTTTCTTGAAATTAGGGACTTTTTCGATGCTACTATTTGGTTCGTTACTAGTAAAGTTTAAAGTGAAAGTTATCGTACGATGGTCGCTGTTACTGAATTCATCACCAACATTCAAATTCTCTATTAATTCTTCTTTTGTTGCAAGTACAATGTCAAGAACGTTATTACCACGGGTCGGTGTTCGAACAAATTGATAAAGCGAACTCTCTTGCAAGTTCGTATACAAGTCATGTCCGGAGTGTGAAGTAAGAGTATCGCCCCACTTGGTCACAGGTAAATTAAAGTCGCCAAAAAATACGGTATCTTGTGAGTTACTTACATCTGCAAGTGCTGTGTGAGAGGATCCTCCCCACACATTTAAACAATACTCAATACAAGGACGCACTGTGCCACTGTACAGAGCAAGAAGCTGAGCAGGGGTAAACAACCCCTTGAGGCTGTTGAGCACACCCAGCTTCTGGGAGGCCGCCTTGGCATGACTGGTAATATGGTCCTTCCAAGAGAGATCAGAAGAAAAAGAGACACCAAGAATACTGGGAGAAGATGAAGGGTTGATGTTTGTATTATTGAAGAATAAGGGAAAGTCCGCTGGGAGTTCACGGTGGGTAGATGGATGGAGAAATTGGGTTTTGGAATCATTAAGGGTAACTGTTATACCAGGTTTTTTAATGGGGTTGATTGGATAAAGGTAGGTTCTTACTCGACTGGAGAAAGTAAAGACAGACTGCACAGGCACAAATTATATGGATAAATATAATACAGAGTGTACACATGAATTTTCTTACTAATAATCACTTGATACAAAGATAACACTCCACTCATATAAATATATAATACACTGGTTATATGGAAAAAACCCACAATAATATAATGCCAAGCACGGACGAGGATTCACAAAGAACTTAGAGAATCCACTAGCACTTCTATTCTAACACTGAGTAGAGTCTTGAAGTAACACTAATTCAGTTGATCTAGTTCTTTGTTGCTAAGTCCTTTCTTTTGTCTTCGTCGGGCCGTTTAAGTGGTCCTGCTGTGTGGTCAATGGAGAGGGATTTACAGACGGACTATTTGGTTTGGGGCCTTTAATAGTAGTTCCTTGTGTCATGACACAGGGGGCGTACTATTGGATTAACGCGAGCAGGAGTGAGGACATGTCCTGCACTATGATTGCTCGACTATCCTGACCGTTATAATAGTCGGTGATGAAGTTCTGTTTCGGTACTGTTGAGTGTGGGGTCTTTAATGAATTGTCACTCAAGTCATGACAGAGTACCTATTCATCAGGCGAACGTGGGGGAGAAGTATGACCATGGCCGTACTATCTTTCCCAACTACCTTTGACCGTTATAAGAGTGTTCACAGAACCTGATGATTAGATTTTTAGGCCTTTTTACAAACATATGTCCTCAACCATGGCTTTGGTACATTATGCTGTAAGGACTTTATATGCAGAATGCCGCTTAAGTGACCGTGTCTCGCAAAATCCTGACTATTGCAACTGTCTTGCCATGGCAAAGACTTCTCCAAGAGTGTTGAACTGATACTAAGAGTGTTTTAGGGAAATGTCCTTATTTCCACTTTTAATGTCAAAACTACAAGCCTAGAAAAGATCCTAATGTATCTCGAACACAATGGTGTGAGAGACAATAGTTCTTAACCCTCTCAGACAGGATATATTAACTTACTGACGGGTTGGCAGACTGCCCGGTATTTCCCCTACAACAGCCTTTCTGATACTGAGGGACCGTTAGAAGTCGGAGGAATTTTGGGTTGCCATCAATCGACAGATTATGATCTAACTTACCTAACTTACTGAGCTCAAAATGACGCAGAAGCGTCATATAACTTATTATTGAGCTATTTACCTAGGCTCATATGCATCGGTAGCGTCATTTGATAGTTTTGGGCTAAACCGTCATATGACGCGGTAGCGTCATATGAGACGGAAAGGGTTAAAAAGGGGAAAGAACTCTCAGACAATTCGATCTACAGCCATGGCATGTACATTCGGTGGAAAGAGAGGGTAATTCTTGGACTCCAGCCTTGCATGCAAGTTTACTCGAGCCTTGAGAATTGCTTCTCTACCCTGGGCAAGTCGGGATGGTCATGACTTGTGTTGCGATGTCCCAGGTATGGTGGTTGAGGGTCAGAAGGTCACAGGTATGGGGGGGGAGGGTTTAGGGGGTTTCAGGTAGACCTTTCAAAAGTTTCCGCATTGATATGGAAGGAACTGCGCGGAAGAGCGGCGCTTCTGGAGAGGAGATATCTGGGGTCTTTTATGTTTGGCGAAGTCTTCCTGTTTTGCCTTCCTTTTTCGGAAACCGGAATTGGTGATGGTGATGCGTATGTTTTTCCCGGGCGTGGGCGGCAGAGTGGGTGTGATGGCGGCTACTTGAGCATATCGGTTGATGTGTTGGTTTTTAGTGGGGGTGGTGGAGAGGCGGCCATGTTGTTGGTACTCTTCTTTCATTCCTTTGTTCTTTGGTATGGTCCTGCCTTCTTTCTTTCCCCGTGATTTGTCCTGGTTCTTCTCCTTCTTTCTTTCATTCCTTGTTTTGGTCCTATCTTCTTTCTTTTTCCGTAAGTTGTTCTGGTTCTGCTTTTTTTTCTTTCTTCTTATTGGGTGTGGTTTTATCCTCTGTTGTGGTTTCCCTTTTCTTTGCCATTTTCTTCTTCTGGCCCATACTTCCCCGACTCGATAACTGGTTAATTTTAACTCTGTTACTTTAGTAACAAGGTTTTCTCTGCCCCAATTGGAGATGGTAGTTAGATCAGAATATAAGCTTAGTGTTCTATGGCTTCATTACATTTGCTGTTGAGGGATTGCTTTCAGGGGCGTTCTGGGAAACTAATTGAATAGTGTAAGTTAGAGTCGTTTGCATATGAATGGATAGGACTGGAGGTACAGATGAGAAGATCATTTATGAAAATTAGAAAGAGAATAGGAGATAGGACAGATCCCTGAGGGACACCGGAGTTAATAGGATGAGGAAGCGATCCACAACCGCAGCTATGGAATGACTGGAAAGGAAATTAGAGACAAAGGCACAGATGGAGGGATAGAAACCGAAGGAGAGCAATTTGGAAATTAGAGATTTGTGCCAGACTCTATCGAAGGCCTTCGATATATCTAACGCAATAGAAAAGGTCTCACCGAAGTGCCGAAAGGAGGATGACCAAGAGTTAGTAAGATATGAAAGAAGATGACCAGTAGAGTGACCCTTAACCCTGCTCAGGTAATTTCCCAGAAGTGTGACGTAGTTAGCAATGTGGCCCCATATGGTTACCGGCACTTTAAACGGCTCTCACCCGAAAACTAATTGATGGATTTTAAATTTCTTGTTACCAATAGAATCTACAATTAATACTTAATATTATGTTAAGAGCAAATTACACTACTGTAAATATTGAGTCTTTGAAAAAAAAAAAAAAAAAGTAATGAAAAAAAGGGTCAAAACAAGTGAGGCATATCTCATACATTACATAAGCTGGATTAATTTGGTTGCAGGGCCGTGGAGGGGATGGCTGAGGGTCTTGGGTGACAACAAGGCAGAACTCTGGGGCTAAAAAAAAGTTCGATAGGAAGGGGAAATTTGTAGTACACATTTGGGATTATGGACCCCATATGGTGACCGGACAGGTTGGTACAGGACAGGGGAGGAGAGAGAGCGGCGGCTCACACCCTCTCCCAGTCGTAGGATGATGCGGACTGACTGCTCGTCTTCAAAATTTCTTGCCATCGGCCTCCGGCCGCGAAATATTCGCGAAAAACCTGTTTTACACATATTTTTTGGCCCATATTGGGCCGATAAGCCTGAGCAGGGTTTAAAGAAGCCATACTGGCGATCTGATGATAGATTATGAGAAGATAAATGCGTAAGAAATTTGGAAGTAAGAATAGTTTAAAAAACTTTAGAGATGCAAGAGATAAGAGCAATTGGACGATAGTTGGAAGGTTGAGAGTGGTCACCCTTCTTTGGGACAGGTTGAATGAGAGCAAACTTCCAGCAAGAAGGGAAAACGTTATAGGAGAGACAGAGACGAAAGAGTTTGCCTAGGCAGGGAGTCAGCACGGAAGCACAGTTTTTTAGTACAACAGGAGGAACACCATATATATTTTATATATATATATACTGTATATAATATATACTGTATATACAAGGTATCCCAGGAGGAAAGGGCATACCAGTGGGAAATGATAAATCAAGGTAGTCTAAGCACAACAAGTTTTGTTACAGAAAGTATAAATATCAACTGTTAAATAGATACAGGTATTGAAGGTTTTATGTAGTATCCTCCCCCGCAACACTGTAATGGACTCTTCTATGTTAAATAGTTTCCAACTGGTTCTAAGTGTGCAAATATGTTGATATTGTAACTTACAGAATAACAATATTTTTAAAATGTCATATTATGTTTCACCAACCCACCAATTAACTTACAAAACAATCTAATTAATAAAATCAGTGAAAGTCATGAATACATGTGGTATTCCAAGGACTCTAACCTAGGATATTTACACCGAAATTACGCACACTAAGCTTTACGCTATCAAGACATAATAACATGGTAAAATTTGTGTAGTGTGATGGAGGTGTGGAAGGAACTAAGACAGCTTGGCCAGCCTTATGGTGAAATACATAGGAATATACCATTTTCAACATGCAATATCTCTATACCGGTTGAGATTTTGAATATTTCTTATAGAACATTTTAGGCTTTGAATATCTTGTTTTATCATTTCATAAATGTATGCCCTTTCCTCCTGGGACACCCTGTACATTATCTCTCTTTCTCCTCTCTCTCTCTCTCTCTCTCTCTCTCTCGCTATATATATATATATATATATATATATATATCTATATATATATATATATATATATATACAGAGAGAGAGAGAGAGAGAGAGAGAGAGAGAGAGAGAGAGAGAGAGAGAGAGAGAGAGAGAGAGAGAGAGAGAGAGAGAGAGAGATAGAGAGATTGAGAGGAAGGTGGTATTCTGGTTCCATTGTAAACACCTGTTGTATAATGTAATCAGCCCAGCTCCCTATACCTGCACACACCTGGCCACACTGTAACTATTGGCTGTGCAAATACCCTTCTCATGCCTTCTGTAAGGGAAGATGGGTCGTTTTCTGGTCCCCCTTCTTCATCATGTTTAGCGCCATTAGTTTTCAGATGTTCAGACATTCGGCTAATGTGTTTGGGCGATTTTAAGACATTTCGCTCCCATTTCTTTGTCAATAATAAGACTTCGTGTCATTTAGATGTCGGTTTTATCCTGGCGAGCGACAGCGAGCCTGTAATGTAAGAGGAACCGGCCATTTTTCTATCGAAAAATGTACAAATTTTTCTTAAAGGAAGGTCTTGGGGGTGTTTTTTTTAAGCCTGATAGAGGTCTAGGAAGGAAATTAAAAAAAATATAAATAAATATATAAATGAGCAAAATAATACAGCCACTGTAGTATATATTTTAATAATACAGCCACTGTAGTATATATTTTAATAATACAGCCACTGTAGTATATATTTTAATAATACAGCCACTGTAGTATATATTTTAATAATACAGCCACTGTAGTATATATTTTAATAATACAGCCACTGTAGTATATTTTAATAATACAGCCACTGTAGTATATATTTTAATAATACAGCCACTGTAGTATATATTTTAATAATACACCCACTGTAGTATATATTTTAATAATACAGCCACTGTAGTATATATTTTAATAATACAGCCACTGTAGATATATTTTAATAATACAGCCACTGTAGTATATATTTTAATACACCCACTGTAGTATATATTTTAATAATACACCCACTGTAGTATATATTTTAATAATACAGCCACTGTAGTATATATTTTAATAATACACCCACTGTAGTATATATTTTAATAATACAGCCACTGTAGTATATATTTTAATAATACACCCACTGTAGTATATAATAATACACCCACTGTATATATTTTAATAATACAGCCACTGTAGTATATATTTTAATAATACACCCACTGTAGTATATATTTTAATAATACACCCACTGTAGTATATATTTTAATTTCTGCTACGATACTACTATTACGGGGGATAAATCGACAGTCATTTAGAAGTTCGTATACTTTATTTAACAAACTTCCTAACTACTCTAATAACGGGTACTTTGTTCGGGCCGAGATGAGTTCAAGACACGGATTGAATATTACGTAGATTCAAGATAGGTTGCACTTTGGACCCCTAGAGTTCCCGTTACTCCCTAGCTGAATTCCCGCTATTCAGGTATTGACTCAAGTCGACTTGGATCCAACAAACACGTTATTAGTTACTAATCCTAAATAGTTTAATCTGAGCCCTGCTGTGTCTACTGTTGAGACCAGGGCCTAATGAAGCAATCGTTCTTTACCTAATTTACACACAAATTATATTCTTATTCTATTCTCAAGAATTAACCACGTCCCTTAGGCCTTCGGTGTCTTCTCTCGAAACCAAAGCTTCAATACATATAATCTATTAACTCATCTGACACAACCGTCGTTACTACACAAGTACCTCAACAATAATATAAAGTCTCACAAATTTACCGACCGGGATTACAGGTTCCCTCTCATATAATTATAACATTGGGTTCCGTCACCCAGTTACTCCAATGACATTAGTTTATAATATTTACCTCAATAACACCTTCCGATTATACTCTCATGTAACCCTATTACAAACACGCTATGTTTACATTAAACCTTAATCAATAACGTTCTAACAAAAGATAAACCGTGCCTCAAAACGCCTACACGGAACAGATTCACAATTATATTCCTTTACATAACTTCTGAGGAATTCTTTGTTATACGTGATATCCTTAACACTTTTCCCAAACCGCCTCCATGACCCTTTCGATTTATATGGATATAACTTCCTTTCTAAAACATAAGAATCCCATAATTCATATGGATAGTGTCCTTCTATATAGTTTCCTAATTAACAAATTAGTTCGTGATTTCAATGGACTAGTGTCCTTTCCTAGCTATAGCTGATCTATCGGGCAAATAAACAAAATTGCTTCCCCTTGAACTTATTGGTTGCCTCTTAGACTAGAAGAATTGATCCTTCCCTCCCCTCTTTACTTTTATACTTAAATCTTTCCTATCAGATCCTATATAATAAAACTTTCGGCATTACGCCTTTGCTAACAAAAATAACTAATTAATACACATCATCATTTTATGGATACACATTAGTCTAAATTATTTTTCCTTTAGTCTTTTCCTAGAAGGACACATCAATTGTTAATGGAACCACCAAGTTAGTCAAACATTTTCTCTCTTTCTTCTTGAATCTTATGCGGGCCCAATATGGGTCCTAAAACAAATATATTTTTGGATGCTGGAATCAGGTGTGAATACTGGAACTGTGGTTTACCACCTCAGAGCTGGCCAATAGCTCCTCTGGAAATTCTCACTCCCGTCCACTTTCTGTCGTCCCTCTTGAATTGCTTGACTGTGTGTGTGTAGACTAGCAATGTGACGACAGGCGGCAGGATACTGAAGGTGTAACCTCTGAGTGGGCGAGAGTGAAGAGAGATCAGGAGTGGTCTGTGCTGTATTGTGCCCGAGTGAGAGAGAGCAAACGGGTTGTAAGAAGCTAACCCGGTGAGTTCCGAGGGGTGAGTGACCCCTGTAACCCCTCCGCGATAGATTTTATAGTCCCGCCTCCCGCTCTCCCGCGCTGTGATTGGCTGAGAGGCACGCGCGGCAGCCCGCTCGCTTTGAATTCTTGCCTCCTCCACCTCCACTCTCTTCTCCTCGAAATAAGTTCCTGGAAGCTGGTTATAAACATCTTTCAGTGGCTTATGGGAGTACAGGGCTGGCACCGAAGTATTAGACCAGAGGAAACTACTCGAGAAGAGAAAGAGAGCGACTTTTTAGGTGAGGTAGAGAGTTCAGCTCCGTGCTCCGATAATGGAGGCCGCTGATTGGTTGGCTGGGAAGGTGGGGTGTGTTGTGGCCGAGAACTGTTAAAATCAGCTGACGGTGCAAGCAAATAGAAGGGAGCGCGGTGATTGGCGGAGGGCTTTTCTACTTTACCCACACCCCTTAACCCATGTCAATATACAGTACAACACATATCTCTTCACACAAACACGTACACGGAACCAACCCTGATTAAAGTTGTGTTGTCAAAAGCACCACATAGAAGGTCACAAATGTCAAGATAAACTTCCTACGGTCAATTTTACAGGGGGGCAATTATCAAATATTTGCCTTAGTTAAACGTTTCTATTCGGGTGCAAATTAAAGGTATTGACCAAGCTCCATATAAATCCATCCATAGATTCCAGATAAGGTTAAACTTAAGACGATTAGTGCCTTACTATTAGAAACAATTTATTAGGGACAATAGGTACGTAAAGACTCGCAATAATATTCTCAGTATTGTCCCCATGGAGGATTTTCGATAACAACAACTTTAAAAAACCCGATATGGCCTAAATATAACCAGAGTCCCGCGCATAAACAAACACAATTTCGTCGACTTTCCTAGGTAAGAGTTGCGTTGGCGGCTTTGATTATTACGCTCGCGGTAACGTTCCCATTTAATTTGACTGTATATTTTCGAGATGATCCCAGGGCCAGCTGTTTTTTGCCCCCTGCTGGCAATATATATGATGATGACAATAAGTCGTGTATGTGTGTGTGTGTGTACAAAGGAGTACAAAGGAGTACAAAGGAAATCAAGCAACAACAGGTCTAGTGACCCTTCTAGGTTGCTTGTCCTCCAAAACACTGAGGATCAAGTGTCCAAACAGTGGTTTAGAGTGGGTACGGGAACATTGGAAAGGGAATTACTGCCCTGGAACTAATGTCCATGGCAGGATTAGGAAGTTAGTAGAGGACAGATGGGTTAGTAACTGAGGGGAGGATAAAATAAAGTTATTAATTTACAAACCCAGTCAGTCGCGGGTTTGATGCGAGATATTTGTCTATGCGGAGTTTAAATGAATCAACGGTGATGCAGTCTATAACGTTTCGGGGAAGCCCATTCCACAAGTTGACAACTCGATTGAAGAAGAAATTCTTAGATTCGTGGGAGTTAAAAGATTTACCAATAATTTTTGCAACCGTTTCCCCGCGTGTAATTAGATTGGTCGATAGTGAAGTACTTACTACAGTTTATATTGTCGATGCCTTTGATGATTTTGAACACTTGAATTAAGTCACCTCTTAATCTGCGCTGGGTTAAATGAAATAGATTTAATTCTCTAAGACGCTCTTCGTATGGTTTGTTCTTTAGGCTAGGTATCATTTTGGTAACTCTACGTTGAACTCGTTCTAGCTTGTTTATATCTTTTTGGTAATAAGGGCACCAGGATTGAACGCAGTATTCCAGAAGAGGGCGGACTAAGGAATTGTAAAGGGTTAGGATAACTTCTTTGGATTTATGCTCAAATGACCTGCCTATAAAGCCAATTATTTTGTTTGCCTTCTTAACAACTTCTGAACATTGTTGACTCGGTTTTAGGTTACTCGATATTGTTATTCCCAGATCGGTTTCTCTGTTTACATTCTTAAGCTGAGTGCCATTCATCGAATAGTTTGCTTTCTCATTTTGGTATCCGATATGTAGTACTTTACATTTATCCGCATTGAAACTCATTTGCCAAATTTGGGCCCACCATGACAATTTATCTAGATTGTGTTGCATATCGTCAACTTGTTCTTTTGAGAGTAGCTATTTGCAATTTTTGTATCGTCAGCAAATTTTGAGATTGTACAGGTGAGACCCTCATCTATGTCGTTGATGTAAATTAGAAAGAGAATTGGTCCTACTACCGATCCCTGGGGTACCCCGCTACTTACATTGGTCCATTTAGATGCCTTACCGTTTATGACTACTCTTTGCTTTCTGTTGCTGAGCCAATTTTCTATCCATTTCAACACACCGTCTTGTATTCCATACGCTTTTAGTTTTAGCAGTAAACGTTTGTGGGGAACTTTGTCAAAGGCCTTTTGAAAATCAAGGTATATAATATCTACAGCTTTACTCTCATCGTAGAGGTTGAGGATATCGTGGAAGAAGTCTAAGAGGTTTGTTAAACAGGAACGTTTTTTACGAAAGCCAGCCGTGTTGAGTATCTTTAAGTATGTTATTTTCCTCTAAGTGATTTACGAGTCTGTCTTATGACCGTTTCTAGCATTTTACATACAACTGAGGTTAAGCTAATTGGACGATAGTTACTGGGTAGGGATTTGCTGCCTTTTTTGAATATCGGTGTTACGTTGGCTAGCTTCCACTGATCAGGCATAGTTCCAGACTGCAAGGATTTATTGAATAGTAATGTCAGTGGTTTGGAGAGCTCATCCTTAGCTTCCTATAGAACTCTAGGCGAGATTGTATCAGGTCCAGGCGTTTTATTTACCTTGAGTTTATCTAAACAATTCAATACTTCTCTCTCTGTCACGGTGATATTGCTGAGAACATCTGCATTATCAATCTGAATCGGCGATGGTGTAGGGATATCACTGAGGTCTTCTGTTGTAAAAACTGATGCAAAGTAGGTACTGAGGGCATTACTCATTTGTACTTCGTCTTTGGTGTATTCTCCATTTTCATCGACTAACGGTCCAACAGTTGAAGTAACTACTTTTTTCTTTCTGATATAACTATAGAATTCTTTCGGGTTTGTTTTACTTTGATTCGCAATATGTAACTCTAAAGTCTTTTTACTTTGCTTAATTAACTTTTTGGCTTTGCGTCGTAGCTCTACAAATTTCACCCGTTCTTTGTCATTTTGTGAGGATTTTAATCTATCATTAGCAAATTTTTTAGCAAGCAGGCAGTTTGAAATATCTTTATTCCACCATTTGGGCTTATTATTATGGCCTGGATGCCGTATTTTTGATGGTATGCAGTCTTGCACTGCTTTTAGGTAAGTGGTTTCGAATAACTTCCAAGATGTATTTATGTCGTTATTTTTAATTAAAAAGCTCCAGTCAGTTTCTTTAAACATAGCTCTAAGTTTATGGAAGTTTGCTTTCTTGAAATTAGGGACTTTTTCAATGCTACTATTTGGTTCGTTACTAGTAAACTTTAAAGTGAAAGTTATCGTACGATGGTCGCTGTTACTGAATTCAAGTTCCGAGGAACTTGCTTCAATTGTGCCGCCTCTCCACATCTTTCCCCGTAGAACTAGGGCAGCTGAGAGCGCCCATGAATTTACACTTTCTCCTCCACAATGCAGAACTTCTGCTTATCAGAATTCATTTATCCCCAGAGCTACTACTCTTTGGAATTCACTTCCCTCGAATTGCTTTCCACAAACTTACAATCAACAAATGTTTAAATCCAGTTGTTACAAACATTTTATGAATGGAGGATGCCTTTAGGCACATGGACCTTTTTGTTTTATCTGTGTTTTTCCTTCCTCCGTTCATTGTCTCTTAAAAAAAAAAAAAAAAAAAATTCATCACCAACATTCAAATTCTCTATCAATTCTTCTTTTGTTGCAAGTACGTACAATGTCAAGAACGTTATTACCACGGGTCGGCGTTCGAACAAATTGATAAAGCGAACTCTCTTGCAAGTTCGTATACAAGTCATGTCCGGAGTGTTGAAGTAAGAGTATCGCCCCACTTGGTTACAGGTAATTTAAAGTCGCCAAAAATTACGGTATCTTGTGAGTTACTTACATCTGCAATTTGTTCGTAAATTTCTCGGTCAGTTTGCACTGATTGAGCTGGAGGTCTGTATTAACGCAAGTATTATTTTTGTACCTTTATTATTATTTATTAGCACAAAAGATGTGTCGACGTTCACAATTTGAGGTTTTTGACAAGAGGGTAGGGTTAAGACTTTCTTTGATATAAAGTAAAACGCCACCTATATTTCGATTTATTCGGCTTTTCTCAAACATTACATAACCGGGAAGTGAATACTCTGCTAAAAAGTCTCTATCTTCTGTATTGAGCCAAGATTCTGTTATGCCAATCACATCATAATTTTCTGTAAACACTAGCTCCTCTAAATCTGAAAATGTATTGCGTATGCTATGAGCGTTTGCATAGAAAACCTTAAATTTTGTTATTTTAGAACTCACGGAGTGCTCTTTAATAATATTTTTGGTTCTTGTCGGATCTACATTTATGTTCATGGCTGTCCTTGGTCCTCGCTGTCTTTGGTCCTTATCGCTGGTGGTCCTCGGTTGCCTCTGTTTTTTGCTTGGTGTTGGATGATTTATGTCACTGCTGCTTCTTCTCGGATGGCGTTTTTTGATCCATGGCTGCGGATTGCTTCGTGTAGGAGACGACCCATGCGTGCTGAACCCACAGGGTTTAGATGAGTGCCATCCTTGCGGAACAGAGTAGGCTGGTTGTAGAAGTTGTCCCAGAGGTTGATGAATTCAACTTCTTCCCTCAGACACAAATATTTTAGTCGGCTATTTGTGCTGAAGGCCTTGTCGTAGAATTTGTCAGGTTCGTCGATCTTGGGGAGAATGCCTGAGATGATGATATTCCTTGACTTGTTTTTGTAGTGCTGGATCATCTTGCGATATTTCTCCATCAACTCTTCGGATCTGGTGCGCATGACGTCATTTGAACCAGCATGGATGACAAAAAGGGTATTTTCATTTGCATCCTTTGTGGTATCTTCGAAGGCTTCCACAATGTCGTCCAGTCCAGCTCCTGGGATGCAAAATCTTTTTCGTCGATTTGGGACTCTGTCGCAGAACTCTTCGACCTGTCCTCGTAGGATGGAATCCCCAACGAGCCTGGTCTCTTCCGGTTCGTCTTCCATCTCTACCAATATCTCAAATCTGTTTGACATTGTGACTGGTAGATGAGACCTTTTCTGCGTTGGCCGTGCACCGTTCCTCACTGGTGTAAATCCGGAAACCTGTGGTGGCGGGACTCTGCGTACAGGTCGGGGAGAGGAGTGGTTAGAACGGGGGCGAGGGGTTGGTACTGTTCGTGCTAGCAGGCTTCTTGCACGAGGAGTGGGGCAGAGGGGAGGGGGGGGGGGGCTTCGCCCACCTCACCTATTGTTGTATTCCACGGCCGTTATTGGTAAGCTAATGCAAATCCTCCATATATATATAGGGGAGGTGTGGTGGAGTGGTCTTGCAACTGGACTGGTGATCCAATGGTCCCAGGTTCGAATCCCAATGTATCAATGAGAAGATATTATCGGGATGGAATTTGTGCTGTACCTACTAGTATCAGTGCATTACCACAAAGCCCACCGAAATGCCAAAAAAATACCCTCATTGTTCGCTGATTAAATATCACTGTATGAATATTCCTAAAATACCGCGAAAACGACAGCAAGAGACATCACCAGAACCGCAGAAGAAGGCGAAGACAGACACTCCCAACCGACGAGTCGCGGCGCTCTGCCAAGTCACGCCGGACGGCGAACGAAAGGTCTCGCCGACAAATCAACGCCCCAGTACACCAGGCAGGACAATCGCCCACAATACCCCCATGAAGAGGAGAATATTATTTAGCCAGCCCTTCTGAGCTAACTGTACTCACCTCCTATGCCCAAGATGTAATTCATTATTTGATACATAATATAAATGTCATCCTGACCCCTGTACATTGTAATAAACACATATTGTCTTCACCATTGAAGACCCACAATGATCCATGTATTCTTGTGTTACCTTTTCTCCCCACCTCACCATATAACTCGGGGAGAATAGAGAAGTAGAAGTTAAGAAGAAACGCGTATCTTTACTACCGAAGAAATCAATGCCAGATGAAACCATTATATGCCTGTATGAAAACTATGTTATGCAATAAGATGTGAACATATACCTCAATAGATCTTGGGACACTGTTTTCCCACACATATATACACATGCATTTTTTTGACACTCTTCAACTAGTTTTGCTAGTTACACAAACCACACATGCTTCTTTCTACATAAGAATGCCTTGTACTTAATTGTCTCCAAGTAAAAATACCGTGGGAGATCTGCCGCTCCCCGAGAGAGGTCGCTCCGTACGTTTAAATACCGTCTGTACACCCAGGCCTACCAACACGAACCGGGAAAGTTAGGTACGTACACACTCCTGTAGACAACACCATGTCGAGGGAGATTTACACATTCTTATACCTAAAATTACTACCAACCAAGATCCGTAGTAAAATCCAACCACCACCACCACGAGAAGGAGGGTGAAGGATAAACGCTGTCTCGCGCGCATCATAGCCCTCATTTGTCAGGTGCGCACGACACACCTAAAATGCACCCGACACCACCAATCCTCCCCGAGAACCATAAGTTCAGAATTCATTCACTTCACTCACTATTATTTTTCTCCAGAGTTCTATTGAAGTAATATAAACCCCCTATGAATTTATAATTAACCCTTGATGAAGTAGCCTACTCTAGGAACAAACATTGACCTTATTCATCACACCACCACCGAGTAATGTCCTTATATTGAAGGAGACCTTGGCCAACAGAACAAGAAGGGTTCAAGGACCCTCATGCCCTTACCATCCTAGAGGTACCGTGGGAGTGCACTCAGTAATCCGCAGTACCAGTTCAGGATTTCTGAGGAAAGTCAAGCAATTTTGAGGCTTCAAAAGAACTGACATGCCACCTTATGAAGTCTTAAGATTACCCTCCATTCAGTTGGACTGACTGGCTTGCCGAAAGCCCAAACATACTGTCTGTGAGTAAAATCCTATACTAGGGATCTTTGTTAGTGAGAGGTATGCCCAGCTAACCTAGAGACTCTACTTAGGCGGTTCCTAGCTAGTCTAGTGAGAAAGTGTACAGCCTGCCGAAACTTTCTTCTTAGACTACAAGTTATCGATAGCTGTGGCCTGTCCCAGTAAATCTGTCTTCATCTGGCATGCCACTGAGATACACAGATACTGCGACAGTGACCTCCATACTAGCTAGTCTAGTGGAAAAGTGTACGGCCTGCCGAAACTTTCTTCTTAGACTACAAGTTATCGATAGCTGTGGCCTGTCCCAGTAAATCTGTCTTCATCTGGCATGCCACTGAGATACACAGATACTGCGACAGTGACCTCCATACTAGCTAGTCTAGTGGAAAAGTGTACGGCCTGCCGAAACTTTCTTCTTAGACTACAAGTTATCGATAGCTGTGGCCTGTCCCAGTAAATCTGTCTTCATCTGGCATGCCAGAGACACACAGCTACTGAGATAGGAACAACTTTCCTAAAGGGTTAGGAAGAGAGTTACCGGCCTGCCGATCTCTCTTCTTGATTCTGAGGTTGGGAAGGAGGATACCGGCCTGCTGCTCCTACTTGTTAATCTCGCTAAGGAAAGCCCACACCAGCACCATCTCTAAAAGAAGTTGAGGTGTACGGCCTGCCGTCCTCAATATTCTCTAGAGTGGGAAGGCACAAGTGTCCTGATAGAGGAACTCTGTTGACGTCTGGCATGCCGGCGTGAACATAGTCTCTATTGTCAGGCTTAACTTTTCTTAGTAAAAGTAGGGAGGCTCCGGCCTGCCGCCCTCTCTGGTTCTACTGAGTCCAAGTGAACACTTGTACGAAAGTGTCCTTGTCGAGGAACTTTGTCGTCGTCTGGCATGCCGACGTGACATTGACTCCACCGCGAGGTTACATTTTCTCTAGTGAAGAGTTGAGAGACTCCGGCCTGCCGCCCTCTCTATTCTTCATTATTAAAAGTGGACACTGCCACTATGCACAGGTAGTCTCAAGCCTCTGAGACCGCTGTGTTAGAGACAGGGCTTGGCGAGATACCCTCCGGGCACTCTGCAGAGACAAGTCCTTGGTGCACTGAGTCTGTGGCATCCCACACGACTGTGTAACTTAAAGGTTTAAACACCGCCACGGGTCCCCCGAACCTCTCATAAAGAACAGGGCAGACAGTAAGAGCACTCACACTGAACTTACTGCGTTAGTCCAATATCGACCACATAAGACTCGATATTTAAGATCCTAGCCCGAGAGTACCTTAACAGGACTTCATCAACGGTTGATATACTGATCAGAACAGTCGAGTAGTTTTTCCTACCTCTGAAATACTCGCGTTAGTTCGGTATGGTGCCCAACAGTAATTCGCCAGATGGTTACTATATATTATGGAGCCATACTTAAGATCTCAAGCCCAATCAACCCATCTGTAACTACTCCACACAGCCGGCCCACCTAGACGGCCCACGGGGAGGCAGAAGACGAGAACCAACCACCTCCTGAAGTGTTCACAGGAGACATCACCAGAGATGTTACCACGCCGAGAGATCAAGAGAAGAAAATAGAGTGACAAAAAGTAGGAAAAGTGCCGAGGGAGCAGAAATAAATAGTCCCTCAATAGTATCCAAAAAGTGAATAAATACTCCTAAGTCCAAATAATCGGAGTAGAACGAAAAGAATTAGTTCTCCGAATAGCGTAGCAAAAATCAAGAATATCTAACCCCATAAGAGTGAAAAATCTAAATTAGTGATACTTAAGCTGATTTTCGACGTTCAGCGACTCTGACTAAAAATCCAAGTTTTCTCCCGAAATAAACAGTTTTTCCAAAAGTACCTTAACCAGTTACAAATCTCTACAAGTGTCATTAATCGGGTTAGGAAGCTACGAGTCAGTCGTACTTACCCACAGTACGCGTGATCCAGAAGAACAATTAGCCACCAAACAGTGATTCAATTTTGAACTATTTCATTTTTAACCTACCTTTGACAAGTCAGCCAACTCTGCCAAAATTCACCAGTGTTTGAAAATACTTCAGAGTCCACCATCGACTCTACGTTTTGTATACGACACAGCCGCATATCTACTAGGGGTACTTGACCTTGAACTTGAACCGCAGTGACATTCCTGAAGAAAAGGGAGTGTTCACCCCACTCCTAAAAATACTTCTCCCTCAATACGCTCCCAGTGTCTTAACCTTTCTCGATTACTAAGTGAAGTTGGACAGAATACCTGCTCCCTATCTAGCTCCGTGACTGTGCTAGGAGTCAGTGATAAACTTAAGTACTATTCACTGGCAGTTATACGTGTCCCATGTTCTTGGTTTCAATTATTTCTCATATATAGTGAAGGAGAAATAAAGCTTTATTATTAAACCATATTTTGCGATATACTTATCCTCTGTTTTCTTTTAGTTTATATGTACTTATTTGAACTTGGAAGTCCCAGTGGAGGAGAACTCACCTGTACCCATTGTTAATCCTGCATAAAATCAGGGCAACAATTCCCATATTCAAAATAGGCTACAGGGGATGGGGGCAATGCCTAGTGAGTTCATTGCTCAATAGGTGGCATTTTGAGAGCGAGGGTCCGAGTCTAGGAGATGAGACAGTGAAGCACTGGGGATAAGCAGCTTCAGAGATGGGGCTGCTTCGAACCGTGAGTGAGCAATCAAGCCCCATGCATCCTGCAAAAACAAGATGACAGGGGCTGATTGCAGCTGAAAGTGATTCGCATGTCTCACTCCCTAGACTGGAACGAGACCTCACGGGATACACCGTTCAATGTAGAACGGATGAATGTACAGGCTCTCAGCCTATGCCCGAGAGGGAGTAGTTGGAATATAGACAACAAAAAATCCTTGAACAAAAATTAAATAAACAAGAATCTTGTTAAATATGCCGGCACAGCTGATCTTAAAGGTGGGGGCTCATGGGTTGAGGTAAATATGAACAAATAATCGCCAACCTGCATATAATTATCTTGTAAAATGCAATGTCACTGAAATAATTATTAACAATGGCATAAAGGATTTTGCGGATCGTCTATACCGGACCTGTGACGTAATAGTGACGTCACACCAGTATCCTTAGCCTAGACTGGATGGTGGACTTATACTCTTGTGATGTCACAGGCCCGGTATAGACGATCCACAAAATCCTTTATACCATTGTTAATAATTATTTCAGTGCCATTGCATTTTGCAAGATAATTATGTACAGCTTGGCGATTATCATTCCATGTTTATCTCAACCCATAAGCCCCCACCTTTAAGTGATATATACCTCAAATTAATCTTACTTAGAGTATCAAACAAACACACAACAATAGTGTTCGGTAGGGAATATATCTCTCCACCATCCGTCCATATCAGAGCAGTTATTAAGGGAAAATGGTATATGTAGTGGTCGATTTAATTAGTTATTAATATTTGTTTAGTTTCCTCCCTAGACCTCCATCAAGCTTTAACAAAATCATCCCCAAAACCCCCCTTCTAGATGAATTTGTAAATTTTTCGGTAGAAAAAATGTCCCGGCCGAAAGCCGGTTCCTCCTAAATTACAGGCTCGCTAGCGCTCGTCAGGAACAAAAAGACAACTAAATGGCAACTAATATTGACAAAGGAATGGGGTTAAAGGTCTTATAATCGCCAAACTAATGGGCCGAACGTCTTAAAATCTGAAAAGTATTGGGGTTAGATATGAACGAGAAGGGGAGCCAGAAAAATCATTCATCACCCCTTAAAATTCCTTGAAAATGTTTGAGGTGTTGAAGAGGGTCAAGGTTTGAGGTGTTGAAGAGGGTCAAGGTTTGAGGTGTTGAAGAGGGTCAAGGTTTGAGGTGTTGAAGAGGGTCAAGGTTTGAGGTGTTGAAGAGGGTCAAGGTTTGAGGTGTTGAAGAGGGTCAAGGTTTTCCGTGGCTATTTTTGCCCTCGCTCGATGCTGTCCGTGGCCAATCTACGCGGACCAGACCTGTCGCGTTAGTTCAATAGGTAGTGGCTCAGTAATAGCTTTGGTACACGGATATTTTGGTTGGTGGACTATTTGGTTGGTAGACTATTTGGCTGGTAGACTGTTTGGTTGGTGGACTATTTGGTTGGTGTACTATTTGGTTGGTGGACTATTTGGTTGGTGGACTATTTGGTTGGTGGACTATTTGGTTGGTAGACTATTTGGTTGGTGGACTATTTGGTTGGTGGACTATTTGGTTGGTAGACTATTTGGTTGGTGGACTATTTGGTTGGTGGACTATTGGTTGGTGGACTATTTGGTGGTGGACTATTTGGTTGGTGGACTATGGTTGGACTATTTGGTTGGTGGACTATTTGGTTGGTGGACTATTTGGTTGGTGGACTATTTGGTTGGGGGACTATTTGGTTGGTGGACTATTTGGTTGGTGGACTATTTGGTTGGTAGACTATTTGGTTGGTGGACTATTTGGTTGGTGGACTATTTGGTTGGTGGACTATTTGGTTGGTGGACTATTTGGTTGGTGGACTATTTGGTTGGTGGACTATTTGGTTCATGGACTATTAATTTTGGTTGGTGGACTATTCGGTTGGTGGATACATTATTTGGTTGATGGACTATTTGGTTGGTGGATAAATTAAGGAGGAAGGGTTTATTTTTTGGTCGATTTTGTCATATACAGTATATACGATTATTTAGTTTCCTCCCTAGACCTCCATGAAACTATAAAAAAACATCCATTAGATCCCCCTTCTAGATTAATTTGTACATTTTTCGACAGATGAATGTCACGGCCGAAGGCCGGTTCCTCCACAAATACAGGCTCGCTATCGCTCGCCTGAAAAACAAATCGACACCTAAATGACCCGAAAGGTCGTAATATTAACACAGAAATGGAGTCTTAAAATCGACAAACTAATGAGGTAAACGTTTTAACAAATCTTAAAACTAATGGGGCTAAGCATGAGGGAGAAGGGGGTCTAGAAAAGCGACCCATCTCCCCTTAATCCTATCGTTTACGTCCGCGGCCGGTTTGGTTCATGACTATCTTTATCCGCAGACGATATGGCCGAGCGGTTGAAAGGTATGCTGATAAACTGGTAAGCGATTCTATTTTGGCAGCAAGTGAAGCTTCTGTTTATGTTTCTATTTTGGCAGCAAGTGAAGCTACTGTTTATGTTTCTATTTTGGCAGCAAGTGAAGCTACTGTTTATGTTTCGCGCAAATTTCATGAGGCAATATTATTTTTAACATCGTTCTTAACACCTTCAGCACCATGGCGTATTTTTAACATCGTTCTTAACATCTTCAGCACCATGGCGTATTTTTAACATCGTTCTTAACACCTTCAGCACCATGGCGCATTTTTAACATCGTTCTTAACACCTTCAGCACCATGGCGTATTTTTAACATCGTTCTTAACACCTTCAGCACCATGGCGTATTTTTAACATCGTTCTTAACACCTTCAGCACCATGGCGTATTTTTAACATCGTTCTTAACACCTTCAGCACCATGGCGTATTTTTAACATCATTCTTAACACCTTCAGCACCATGGCGTATTTTTAACATCGTTCTTAACACCTTCAGCACCATGGCGTATTTTTAACATCGTTCTTAACACCTTCAGCACCATGGCGTATTTTTAACATCCTTCTTAACACCTTCAGCACCATGGCGTATTTTTAACATCATTCTTAACACCTTCAGCACCATGGCGTATTTTTAACATCGTTCTTAACACCTTCAGCACCATGGCGTATTTTTAACATCGTTCTTAACACCTTCAGCACCATGGCGTATTTTCATCAGATTTTGGTTACCATTAGATGCTTTTCTTTGGCTTATAATCCACCTTTAGGACTCGGATGGGTAAATACGATCTCAATAAACCCTCTGAATAACATAGGACCTCCATAAGCTGCATACAACCGTCTACCTTTACGCAGAATCCAATAGGAAAATGCGTCAGAGTGCTGAAGGGGTTAACACCAATAATACCCCGAATGAAATTAAAGAAAGCCTACGATCATCCCAGGATTCGAACCTAGGATATCTCATACAGAACTTACACGCTCTAACCATTAGACCAACAAGTTATGAAGATTGCATAATAAAGGAATACTAACCAGGGCAGACAAGAAATGAAGGTATACGAACCAGGAGAGATAAACATAAAGTAATATGAACCTGTAGAGGAGCAACAGGAGCAATAGAAGTAGGAAAAACACTAGATGATTACGAACCAAGACAAATAGAAACACTAATTAATTACGAACCAAGGAAGATAGAAGCTTAGATAATTTATAAATATAAATAATTCCGAACCAAAGAAGAGAAAAGCCCAGATAATTACAAACCAGTGAAAAGGGAAATACTAAATAATAACGAACCAAGGAAGAGAGAAGCCCAGATAATTACGGACCAGAGAAAAGAGAAATACTAAATAATAACGAACCAAGGAAGAGATAAGCTTATATAATTACGAGCCAGAGAAAAGATAAATATACATAATAACGAACCAAGGAAGAGAGAAGCCTCGATAATTGCGAACCAGGGATAAGAAAAATACTAAATAATTACGACCCAAGGACAAGATATACCATGATAATTCCAAACTAAGGAATAGAAGAAATAAAGAAATGCGAACCAGAAGGAAAAGAGAAGTACTAGAGATAAAAGTTGGTTGGGGATGCAAGAATAATAGGAATACAAAACAAAATAATAATAGAGATACAACAAACAGAAGGCATACGAAACAGGGAAGAGCGAAGACATAAAGGCTCATTTTCGGAGGGGAGAGAAGAAATAGAGGAATACGATTCGGAAAAGAGACCAAAACTCGATAAACAGGAAGCAGAAGAGAGAAGAACTAGAGAAAACTACTAAAAGAGAAAACAAAGACTAGGGGAAAGCGAAGCAGGGCATGGAAGAAAGTAGTAAAGGAATAGGAACAGGGAATAGAGAAGGGCGCGATACAAAGTTGGGTGGTGATAGTTTTGTGGCAGACGCATCTCTCAGTGGGATGGTTATCGGGGTGCTCAGATCGCCGCATTGTGGGATATTTAGGGGAGCTGAGGGCACATTTAGGGACATTGTGGGGGGTATTTAGGGATGTTGTGGGGTATTTAGGGACATTGTGGGGATATTTAGGGACATTGAGGGTACTTAGGGACGTTGAGGGGAGATTTAGGGACGCTGAGGGGACATTGTGGAGTATTTAAGGACATTGTGGGGGCATTTAGGGATATTGTGGGGTATTTAGTATATTGTGGGGATATTTAGGGACATTGTGGGGGTATTTAGGGACATTGCAGAGTATTTAGGGACATTGTGGGGGTATTTGTGGACGTTGAGGGGACATTTCGGGATATTGTGGGGTATTTAGGGACATTGTGGGTGTACTTAGCTAAGGGACATTGTGTGGGTATAAAGGGACATTGTGGGGGTATAAAGGGACATTGTTGGGGTATAAAGGGACATTGTGGGGGTACTTAAGAACATTTTGGGGGTATTAGGGATATTGAGGGGACGTTTGGGGACATTGTGGGGGTATTTAGTGACATTGCTTGGGTGTTTAGGGATATTATGGGGTATTTAGGGATATTGTTTTTTTTGTAGGTACATTGTGGGGTATTTAAGGACATTGTAGGGGTATTTAGGGACATTGTGAAGGTATTCAGGGATGTTGTGGGGATATTTAGGGATATTGAGGGGCTATTTTGGGATATTGTGGGGCATTTAGGGATATTGTGGAGTATTTAGGGTCGCGAAGATACATTTAGGGGGCATTGGGATGCAACACCACCTCATCCTATCCACTTCACTACACTAAACATGCACACCACACTTCATTCCTCCACACCAAAATTTAAAAACATTAGGAATTTTAACCCAGCCTCGGAGTCCCCAGGGGGGGGGACCACAAATGCTCGCACACCCGACCGACCATCCCCTGACGACCCCACAAAACTACCTGGACCTCGGCCTGTTACTCTTTCTATTAATTTCTGCAACATTCGCGGACTTTCCTCTAACTTTCACTCTGTTGAACACCATCTCTCCTCCTACAAACCTGATCTTCTCTTCGTCACCGAAACTCAGGTATCTGTAGCTACATCCAGCAGCCCCTTCTCTGTATTCTCCTACTTTCTCTATCCTAGTTTCAAAGCCAAAGGCGGATGTTGTGCATATGTGCACAACAAACTCACTTGCTCTCGTGTTCCCGATTTCGACTCCTCCGAATTCTCAACTTTATGGCTCAAACTTTCCTGGCATTCTCTTACTAAATATTTCTGTGCTGTCTATCTTTCCCCTAACTCTACCAACTTTCACAAATTCATTGACTATCTAAACTCTACAGTGGAACACATTCTATCCATTTCTCCTTTCTCAGAAATCTCCATCTTAGGAGATTTCAACGTTCACCACCGCCAATGGCTCTCCTCTCACACTACTGAACCATCTGGTGAACAAGCCTACGTCTTTTCTATTATAAATGACCTAGAGCAGTTAGTTCAGCAACCCACCCGTATCCCGGATCGCATCGGAGATCGGCCCAACATTCTTGACTAGTTTCTAACTTCTAACCCTTCTTCTTATACTGTCGAGCTTTTCTCTCCTTTGGGCTCCTCCGACCATAAACTTATCTCTGTCACCTGTCCTATCTCTCCAGTACGGCCACCCGATCCTCCTGGCCGGTGGCGCTTGTGGCACTTTGGCGCTGCCGACTGGGAGGCTCTCCGGCAGTACTTCTTTGATTTCCTATGGAATGATTTCTGCTTCCGTGGCCGGGGACCCTCGGAGAGTGCTGAACGCATTACCGAGGTAATCCTATCGGGCATGGAAGCATACATTCCATTCTCTTTCTCTCAGACTAATGCTAAAAAATCTTGGTTTACTCACGCCTGTTCTACTGCTGTCCGCAATAAGGAGGAAGCATTCAAACGGTACCGACACCTTAAAACTCAAGACTCTCATTCTTCCTATGTTTCTGCCCGGAATCAAGCCAAATCTGTTCTTCGACTTGCCAAACACTCTTTCATCAATAATAAATGCACTGAACTATCCAACTCTAGCTCTTCCCAAGCTTTCTGGCTTCTAGCCAAAAACCTCTCCAACAATTTCTCTTCCTCGTCTTTCCCTCCCCTTTCTCACTCTGATGGCACAACCATCACTTCTTCCTCTGACAAAGCTAAACACTTCACTCAAACTTTTGCTAGAAACTCCACCTTGGATGATTCTGGTGCTATTCCTCCCTCTCCACCCTCCTCTCTCTTACTTATGCCTAATATCCTAATTTCTTCTAAAGATGTACTTTCTACCCTCTCTGGGCTTAATACTAATAAGGCGTACGGTCCGGACGGTGTTCCTCCTGTTGTTCTCAAAAACTGTACTTCCGTGCTGACTCCCTGCCTGGGCAAACTCTTTCATCTCTGTCTATCCTCTAACGTCTTCCCTTCATGCTGGAAGTTTACTCACATTCAACCTGTCCCAAAGAAGGGTGACCGCTCTCAACCCTCCAACTATCGTCCAATTGCTCTCATCTCTTGTCTTTCTAAAGTTTTTGAAACTATTCTTGCTTCCAAATTTCTTAAGCATTTCTCTTCTCATAATCTGCTCTCAGATCGCCAGTATGGCTTGCTTAAGGGTCGCTCTACTGGTGATCTTCTTTCATATCTTACTAACTCTTGGTCATCCTCCTTTCGGGACTTCGGTGAGACTTTTTCTATTGCACTAGACATATCGAAAGCCTTCGATAGAGTCTGGCACAAATCTTTAATTTCTAAACTACCCTCCTTCGGTTTCTATCCCTCCACCTGTGCCTTTGTCTCTAATTTCCTTTCCGGCCGTTCCATAGTCGCGGTTGTGGACGGCCATTGTTTATTTCCTCACCCTATAAACTCCGGTGTTCCTCAGGGCTCTGTCATATCTCCTATTCTCTTTCTAATTTTTATAAAATAATGATCTCCTCAACTATAACTCAATTCCCATCCATTCATACACAGAGGACTCAACCTTACACTACTCCATTAGTTTTTCAGAACGCTCCAGGCAGCAATCCCTCAACGACAAACGTAATGAAGCCATAGAACTCTTAAATTCTGATCTAAATACTATCTCCAATTGGGACAGAGAAAACCTAGTTACCTTTAACCCTTTCACGCCCATATGACGCAGAGGTTGCCAGATTAGCAATAAGAAATAGAGTTCTCTCACTCTTATAATTCTATCTATCTATCTATCTATCTATATGCTCAGGCCCAATCCCCATTTTGGGGGTAGCCGACTCAAGACAGAGCAAGAACAGGGAAAACACAAAAACAACATAAAACAAAAAATAAACACAGATAAAAAACACAAACTCTCACACACCCAGGTCACCCAGGAGAAGACCCAGAGACCAGGGTTACCAAGGTCGCTCCAGCACTCCCCCGGCCCCTGACCACCAGGAGAGGTTCCGATCTCGGCAGGCAGACATGCAGCGGAGCCAAAGCGACAAGCCCTCCCACCACACTTCCAGGCACACCCTTCATATTAATCGTCTCCCCGGGCCAGGCGCCTGATGGACTATTATCTAGTCCAACTTGCGCCCGACCCCTTTCTCCAAATGACCACGTGTTCACTCAACTATTCACAAGCATTCTCCATTCACTCCTGTCCACCACCACTTCCCCTGCCTGATCTATAGTCATTCCTCTATCATCCAAAGCCTTTCTTACACAGTCTCTCCATCTCAATGGGGGTCTTCCTGCCCTTCTATCTCCCCTTGTACCTGACTCACATATTCTCTTTGTAAGCCTTTCATCTCCCATTCGTTCAACATGACCATACCAGCTCAGCACCCTTCTCTTATAATTACCTCTCCAAAATTAGTTTTCAGCCCACAGCTAACTCAAAGACAACTGCAGAGGTTAAAGTAACTAAACTAAAGGTTTCTAAATACCCCTGATGGTAACAAAGGCTTTAAAGTATCCCTAATAGGCTCAAAATCGCGTCATATGTCGGAGAGGGTTAATGCTTCCAAAACCCAATTTCTCCATCTATCTACCCGTAAGGAACTCCCAGCGGACTATCCCTTATTCTTCGACAATACTAAAATCAATCCTTCATCTTCTTTCAATCTTCTTGGTGTCTCTTTTTCTTCTGCTCTCAGTTGGAAGGACCATATTACCAGTCTTGCTAAGGCAGCCTCACAGAAGCTGGGTGTGCTCAACCGCCTTAGGGGGTTCTTTTCCCCTGCACAGCTTCTTGCTCTGTACAGGGGCATAGTGCATCCTTGTATTGAGTATTATTCACATGTGTGGGGAGGTTCCTCTCACACCGCTCTCCTAGACAATGTTGAAAGGAAGGCCTTTCGTATCATTAACTCCCGTCCACTCACCAACTCTCTGCAATCTCTCTCTCTCCGCCGCAATGTTGCATCTCTCTCGCTATTCTATCGCTACTATAATAATCAGTGCTCCTCAGAGCTTTCCCAGTGTATACCACCTCCTTTACGTAGGGCACGTGGTACCCATCTTGCAACTCAATCCCACCCCTACTCTGTGCAACTCTCCAACCCGAGTGAAACATTACTCTCAAACTTTCTTCTACTCAACAGCTGAGCTCTGGAACTCTCTCCCAGAATCAGTCTTTCCCTCTTCCTATGACTGGGGGTATTTAGTGACATTGTGGGGGAATTTTCTCTATATGTGCATGAAGCAGACAACAGACAAAGCTGCCTGTAACAAGTTGAAAGAGTGATATACAGCCAAAAGCAAGGTACGTTACGGTTAATTTAGGTGTGTTGGAAAGAAGTCCGGTGTGCTTTTTAAGTGTAGTGGAATGAATAGAAGGAGAAGATGTTTGTTAGAGTTAGCCGGATTACTCTCTGTGTAGGTAAGGCACACATACAAATAGTGGGGGAAGCCAGGCAAATGAAACAGGAGTTCCAGTAACTCCTTATCATATGATGCCAATGTGGTCTTCCCTGGGTACTGTCCTGTTCGTTTGGTGCCTTCAATTTCCCCAATTTAGGGACATTGTGGGGGCATTTAGGGACAGTGAAGGGGCAGTGTGGAAAATGAAGGTACATTGAATACAGTACTTGTGACCTCTTAACTATGTATTCCTCATACCGTCTGACCTAACATAACACTAACATACTCTACCCTATCCTGACCTAACCTCTCATTAGCCTAACCCAACTCTTCCTAGTTTAACCCATTTGTACACAACATAATACAACATAAACTAAAGTCTGATATGGGATAAGCTTCCTCGAAGACCTTCAAAATTTGCTCAACGAAAATCTAGTTCGTACTTTGAGGACTGGCTCGTCTGCTGCAAAAGGTGCAAAAACAGAACATAACTAGATTGTGGTCACTACCTCCGAGGGATTTCCCAACAGATACGCT
This sequence comes from Paralithodes platypus, assembly GCA_032716605.1. Taxonomy (NCBI): domain Eukaryota; kingdom Metazoa; phylum Arthropoda; class Malacostraca; order Decapoda; family Lithodidae; genus Paralithodes; species Paralithodes platypus. Next base: position 36,690,145 of record CM064489.1, on the reverse strand, counting down.
GGCTACACTTTTTTCTTCAGTGTTGAACACAAGATCTAGTATATTGTTGCCTTTAGTTGACTCATTCACTCACTGGGTCAAAAAGTTATCATTTGCAAACTCAACAAGACGTCTACCTGCAGCATCGGCAGTTCTTGCTTCCCAGTTTACCTGGCAATTAAAGTCACTTAAGATCACACTGCTTTGAGTTTTGTGAACAAAAGTTAATCTTTTTCAACATTTTGATGTGGAGGCCTGTATACCAGAACAACTCTATAAATATATTTACCTAATAGGGATTAAGTATCAACTCCTAACAGTTCAAGTTCTGACCTAATCTTGCAGGCAATTGGGTTTAACAAATCTATGATGTACAAAAGAGTTCTACCCCCTTCCTGCATGGTCTGGTCTTTGTGGAATACTCTATATCCAGGTATTTCAAAATTCCCAACATAATCTCTGGTATCACTGTGAATCCAGGATTCAGTGATAGCCACTACATCGAAGCATTCTGTAGTCAACAATGCCCGAAGTTTGGAGAATTTATTTCTAATTGACCTGGCAATAAATAGTACTACCTGAAGAATGTTTAGTTTTTTCCAAGAACCCCCTAGTTTGCCCTGTTTCCCAAAGGGAAATGGGTCACTGGGGGTAGTGTATTATCAATCACACTATTCCTCTGTACACTATCAGAGGTGTTGCTGTTTCCCATATGTGGTGAATCCTCACCTGAGGTAGAAGAACCACTATCTAGTGGTTCTGCAACTGGCAATTGAAGTGTAGCGTTTAATGTGAGTTGTGAGTCATCTCTAATTGTACTGGGGCACTCTTCCATTGGTTGAGAGGTAGACTTACTCTCAGAGGGACTAACTCCTTTTGTGGGACCTCTTTTTGGGAACTGAGGATCAACCACTGGTGAGGGTTTGCACTGTTCATGCTGGGGTAAGCTTTCAACATGTTTGCTTGCCCTCAGCAAGCTGTAAAGATGGTGATATAGAAAATCACCGAATTTGATTTTACCGCTGATGCTTAGGTGCAATCCGTCACGGAGGTAGAGGTTGCCCTTCCCATAGAACTCTTTAAATGGGTCTACAAAACTCACCCCTTTCTGGGTATACAGGAAGTCAGCTAGCTAATCATTAAAGACCATTGCTTTGCTGGTAGCAAAATCCCCTCCATACATCCTGGGCAAAATACCAATTATCATGCCTCCATCTGCCTTGAGTCAGAGTAGATCAACCAGTGTCATGCCCTCTCCTATTATTGACTCTTTGGTTCCAACTGTATTTCATTTGAGGAACAGGTCATTACCACTGACATGGGTAATTATTGCTGTCCGTTTAGTCTTGGACCACACCTTTTCTACTTTCTTTGTGATCTGGGAAGTCCTTGCACCTGTGGGGCTCTTCACCTTTCTCACACCATGGCGAGAGAGAGAGAGAGAGAGAGAGAGAGAGAGAGAGAGAGAGAGAGAGAGAGAGAGAGGAGAGAGAGAGAGAGAGAGAGAGAGAGAGAGAGAGAGAGAGCGAGAGAGAGAGAGAGAGAGAGAGAGAGAGAGAGAGAGAGAGAGAGAGAGAGAGAGAGAGAGAGAGAGAGAGAGAGAGAGAGAGAGAGAGAGAGAGAGAGAGAGAGAGTGAGTGTGAGAGTGAGTGTATGTGTGGGTGTGGGAAAGAGTGAGAGAGCGTGAGAGTGAGAGGAGGGAAGGTGGAGGAACAAGACAAAAATAATTAAGTAACAGAGAGACAGACTTAGTGAAGCTTGCAGATAGAGACGGAGATAAAGAAGGAATAGAAGTAGGCCAGCAAAACAAAGGAAGGAAGCGAAAAAGAAGGAATTAACAGCGAGAAGAGAATACAGGGAATACACGACACAGAAGGAGACGAGAAAGGAGACAGAGCAGGTGATAAAGAAGGAAGAGGGGGAAGAAGCCAACAAGATAGATAGGGAAGACGGTAATAAAAGGAAGAAGAAGATAACTGGGTGGATAGGTGAATATAGGTAATAGCTGGGAAAAGAAATCAAGGAGAAAAGTGAGAGAGAGAGAGAGAGTGTGTGTGTGTGTGTGTGTGTGGAGCAAGGGGACAAGGAATGAAGATAAAGAAGTAAAAGAAGTAGGCCAGGCAGAATGGGAAGGAAGAAATTAACGTCCTAGGTGAAAATGGGACTAGAGACAATTGGTCACCATGATTGGAATACAGAAACGTCTAAGGATATAAACTAATGCATAAATATACAGTTTTAGATAAATTAAGACATATATTCCCCAACACATACTATAAACTCCACTATCTATCTATCTATCTATTGTCGGACGCCGTGATCCCCGAAGGAGTGGCCACGGACGAAATGGCCCAATGCACCTCTGTCCCCAGTCAGTCGACGCCCCTCCTCCCATCCAGCACCGCCTTCGCTCATCTACTTCTTAACTCAATCCTTCCATCTCTCATTCGGTCTACCTCTCCCTCTCTGTCCTTCCACCTCACTCTCGTACACTCTCTTAGTCATTCTCTTGCTTCTCATACATTCCACATGGCCAAACCATCTCTAGGTGTTCCCTTTCACACTTTAGAGCACATCTACATCCACACCACACCTCTCTCGTACTTCCGCATTCATCTGTCTATCCCTCCATGTGACTCCGCATGCACTTCTCAAGTAACTCATTTCAACCAATCTCACTCTTGGTCTGAGTCTCTTCACCAACGTCCAGTAAGTCAATGTCGGGATTACCACACTGTCATGCAAGGACTTCTTTACTTCCATGCTGACCACCCTATTTTTTGTTACTTCTTTCAGCGTTCCTACAACCCTCTTCCCCTGTTGCACTCCACTATAGTTATTAACTAATATTATATTATACTCGATTTCAAACCCCGTTACCTTGCAATATCGTCACCACGACAATACGAGAAATATCATAGAGATAATTATTATATAAATTTGCCCTCAAATTAATGCAATATATGTTAGAGGCAGGTGCTATCAATATATGTTAGAGGCAGGTGCTATCAATATATGTTAGAGGCAGGTGCTATCAATATATGTTAGAGGCAGGTGCTATCAATAAAAGAAACATAAACATAGAAAATTAAGTCAAACAATGACGTTCTTCCCACACAATGTCTGATTCGAGTCAGGATATTTGTGTATATGAGGCAGAGTGAATTTCAGTATGACATTAATTTCAGGGCTAGTATTTATAATAATTATCTCTATGATATTTCTCGTATTGTCGTGGTGACGACATTTCAAGGTATTAAGGTTTGAGATCGAGTATCTATATCATTTAGTAGTTGTGTATTGGAGTTTATGATGAAAAGTCGGCCCCCTCGAGTGATGACGATTCGGGACATTTTGGGATTTGACACATGAACAAATTGGACAGAGAAGAGAGTAATACAAATAAATAATAATGATAATAATAATAATCAGACAGATTGGCGTATAATATGCTAGAACACAGGTAGAACACAAGAGTAAAGGCATAAAATAAATATACAAGATGACTAACACTAAGAAAACAAATATACAAAATAAACAATAAGATGATTGAGATAACTAACACAGAAAGAGCTATACAAAACTAACTACACACTATTATAGACAGATTGGGGTGAATGGGCCTGGCAGACAGAGGTAGAACACAGGAGGGGTGATAAAAGTGGGGAGAGGAGGAATAATAGAGGCAGTAAGACACGGTGGAAGAGAGCTGGGATTGCTGTGTGTGTGTGTGTGTGTGTGTGTGTGTGTGTGTGTGTGTGTGTGTGTGTGTGTGTGTGTGTGTGTGTGTGTGTGTGTGTGTGAGAGAGTGTGGTGTGTATGTGTGTGTGTTGTGTATGTGTGAGAGAATGTGAGTGTGTGTGTGTGTGGTCGGAAAACTAAAAAAGGCTACTCAACTAGTAGATGTTCTAACTCGTAGAGTTAATACCCTTGAAGAGTTTGTGCGTACCAACATAGGAAATATATAAAGCTTCTCTTCTTGCCACAAGAAACGCGCACACCGAAATCAGGATTGTGCCCCCTGTGTCACTAAGGTCTGATGTAGGGCCAACTCAAACCAATGTTAACACCCAGATTATCCAGACCAGTACTGATAATATTTTCACTCCTCAGGACGATTTCTGTGTCCTAAATAATTGTAGGCACCCACAGAACAAAACCATTCTCTCTTTAAAAAACATACAATAATTTCCAGATCTTGGGAAATGTTGAGGATAAGCCTAAAGAAGTCTGGCTGGTAGGTGACTCCATAGTTTGAGGCCAAGTGGCCGAGTTCTGTGGAAGGGCACCCAAATCCATGAAACGCTTCTGCATTCCAGGAGGAGGCCTGGATGATGTTGCCACTGTTATGGAGAATATCACAAACGATGGTGAAAATAATACCCTATACCTTATCCATGCAGGTACAAATGATGTGATGAACACTCGATCCGAAGAACTGTTAGAGAAGTACCGGAGAATGATCCAGAAGTTAGAGAGTAGATCTAACAAAATCAAGTGCCCTCCGCAGACGATCCAGCTGAACAGAAATTCTTCAATAAAGCCTTCAGCCTAAATAATTGGTTACCCAAGCTTTGCTCCCAGGAACGAGTTAAGTTAATTGATACTTGGCATCACTTCTTCTGGCAAAGCCATCTGTTTGCGAAAGTTGACTCAATTTAAACCAAGTAGGAGCTGCGCGACTTGGACAAGTTTTTAGTGATGCAGATAATTATTTCCATTCATAAAACATTGTTGGTTGGGGGAAGTTCAGAGAGTTTATATAATGTATTACACATCAAACAATCTTATCAACTCCCTGTAATGATAGTTTCTAGGCTATTAAATATTATATTTTGCAAATGCTCGTAGTATCTGTGATAAATGTTCAAACGTTGAGGAAATTGTGTTCACAGAAAACTTTGATGTAACAGGTATTACCGAAGCATGAGTAAACATTGAACAAAGAGACTTCTTAGCTGAATACAAGATTCCTAGATATACAATGTTTGAATATGGGGAGGCATTTTGCTGCATGTAAAGAAAGATCTTCACGCAGTTATTTTAACAAAATTATTTATAGATATATTTGATATAGGTATAGAAACTCATAGTGCCGTGAATATTTGAACTGGGAGTTAAACTCACATGCCAGAAAACGTTTCTGTCATGTGAGTTCAACTCTCCAACTCTGACATAATCTATGTTCATTCAAATGATAAGGTACAAAAAAAGATAACCCTTGGAATAATATATCAACTGCCTGGACAATCATTGAACATTGTTAGAAAGATCTATGACCAACTTGCAGAAGTAAACAATAACCCAAGATGTACTTTTTAGATACTTTAACTTGTCGGTACCACAATGGGGAGAAGCCCTGACATGTAACACAGGATCAGGCCTGTACTCTAATCTACTAATAAGTTGTTAAAAAAGAACTTGGCAAAGTTAACAATATGAATGGAAACACCATTTGAGGAGGAGCACATTATTGAGAATGTTTTGCAGATATATTCTGTAGGTCACTAATAAATACTAGGACCCTGGATGCCTTTGATTATCCGTCATGATCTGTGAGAGTAGCGAGGGGAGTGGGGGGGGGGGTGATGACAAGGTAGGACAGGGAGGGGGAGTGTTGCAGGAGGAAAGAGTACAAAGGAGTACAAAGGAAATCAAGCAACAACATATCTAGTGACCCCTCTAGGTTGCTTGTCCTCCAAAACACTGAGGATCAAGTGTCCAAACAGTGGTTTAGAGTGGGTAAGGGACCATTGGAAAGGGAATTACTGCCCTGGAAGTAATGTCCGTGGCAGGATTATGAAGTTAGTAGAGGACAAATGGGTTAGTAACTGAGGGGAGGATAAAATAAAGTTATTCATTTACAAACGCAGTCAGTCGCGGGTTTGATGAGAGATATTTGTCTAGGCGGAGTTTAAATGAATCAACGGTGATGCAGTCTATAACGTTTCGGGGAAGCCAATTCCACAAGTTGACAACTCGATTGAAGAAGAAATTCTTAGATTCGTGCGAGTTAAAAGATTTTCCAATAATTTTGCAACCGTTTCCCCGCGTGTAATTAGATTGGTCGATAGTGAAGTACTTACTACAGTTCATATTGTCGATGCCTTTGATGATTTTGAACACTTGAATTAAGTCACCTCTTAATCTGCGCTGGGTTAAAGGAAATAGATTTAATTCTCTAAGACGCTCTTCGTATGGTTTGTTCTTTAGGCTAGGTATCATTTTGGTAACTCCACGTTAAACTCGTTCTAGTTTGTTTATATCTTTTTGGTAATAAGGGCACCAGGATTGAACGCAGTATTCCAGAAGAGGGCGGACTAAGGAATTGTAAAGGGTTAGGATAACTTCTTTGGATTTATGCTCAAATGACCTGCCTATAAAGCCAATTATTTTGTTTGCCTTCTTAACAACTTCTGAACATTGTTGACTCGGTTTTAGGTTACTCGATATTGTTACTCCCAGATCGGTTTCTCTGTTTACATTCTTAAGCTGAGTGCCATTCATCGAATAGTTTGCTTTCTCATTTAGGTATCCGACATGTAGTACTTTACATTTATCCGCATTGAAACTCATTTGCCAAATTTGGGCCCAACATGACAATTTATCTAGATTGTGTTGCATATCGTCAACTTGTTCTTTTGAGAGTACGCTATTTGCAATTTTTGTATCGTCAGCAAATTTTGAGATTGTACAGGTGAGACCCTCATCTATGTCGTTGATGTAAATTAGAAAGATAATTGGTCCTAGTACCGATCCCTGGGGTACCCCGCTACCTATATTGGTCCATTTAGATGCCTTCCCGTTTATGACTACCCTTTGCTTTCTGTTGCTGAGCCAATTTTCTATCCATTTCAACACACCGTCTTGTATTCCATGCGCTTTTAGTTTTAGCAGTAAACGTTTGTGGGGAACTTTGTCAAAGGCCTTTTGAAAATCAAGGTATATAATATCTACAGCTTTACTCTCATCGTAGAGGTTGAGGATATCGTGGAAGAAGTCTAAGAGGTTTGTTAAACAGGAACGTTTTTTACGAAAGCCGTGTTGAGTATCTTTAAGTATGTTATTTTCCTCTAAGTGATTTACGAGTCTGTCTCGTATGACCGTTTCTAGCATTTTACATACAACTGAGGTTAAGCTAATTGGACGATAGTTACTGGGTAGGGATTTGCTGCCTTTTTTGAATATCGGTGTTACGTTGGCTAGCTTCCACTGATCAGGCATAGTTCCAGACTGCAAGGATTTATTGAATAGTAATGTCAGTGGTTTGGAGAGCTCATCCTTAGCTTCCTTTAGAACTCTATGCGAGATTGTATCAGGTCCTGGCGTTTTATTTACCTTGAGTTTATCTAAACAATTCAATACTTCTCTCTCTGTAACGGTGATATTGCTTAGAACATCTGAATTATCAATCTGAATCGGCGATGGTGTAGGGATATCACTGAGGTCTTCTGTTGTAAAAACTGATGCAAAGAAGGTATTGAGGGCATTACTCATTTGTACTTCGTCTTTGGTGTATTCTCCATTTTCATCGACTAACGGTCCAACAGTTGAAGTAACTACTTTTTTCTTTCTGATATAACTATAGAATTATTTCGGGTTTGTTTTACTTTGATTCGCAATATGTAACTCTAAGGTCTTTTTACTTTGCTTAATTAACTTTTTGGCTTTGCGTCGTAGCTCTACAAATTTCACCCGTTCTTCGTCATTTTGTGAGGATTTTAATCTATCATTAGCACATTTTTTAGCAAGCAGGCAGTTTGAAATATCTTTATTCCACCATTTGGGCTTATTATTATGGCCTGGACGCCGTATTTTCGATGGTATGCAGTCTTGCACTGCTTTTAGGTAAGTGGTTTCGAATAACTTCCAAGATGTATTTATGTCGTTATTGTTAATTAAAAAGCTCCAGTCAGTTTCTTTAAACATAGCTCTAAGTTTATGGAAGTTTGCTCCTCCATTGGGAGGAGATGAAGACATGGACAGTCTAGACTAGAAAATTAATTATTTCAATTCGTTCAACAACCAAGAATGGGCAACAATGTTCTTGATCTAATCTTTTCTACTGAAGACGACTTATTAAACCAAGTGAGAGTAAATGATAAGTTTATTACAAGTGATCATCGTTCAATCACTTGCAGCCTTAAATTCCTAAACAATATCAGTGTTATTTGTAAGGCTGAACGATTTTAAAGAAATATCAAACTTAAAAAAGCGAATTTCCATTTACTATCAAATATTTTTTATAAAAAAAAAATATAGAAACTTCATAAACCACATTTGTGATACAAATACATATCTTGAACTCATTCTCAGAATTATATAATAATTCCATAAGTTTTTTAATTTCAAAAGTCTGGTAGGATCGGGACGCCAGTGTGACATGCCCTATGACATGTCCACACGATCGAGCACTGTCCGTCGGGCACGAGGGAAATGTCCGTCATGGGGCAAATTCAGCGGGCAAAGCAGGGGAATGACCGCGGCGGTAGTTGAGCGAAATCACCAGACACTGCCCGGTAGTTTGCCGGTGGATATGGGGATAAATCACCAGACACTGCCCGGTAGTTTGCCGGTGGATATGGGGATAAATCACCAGACACTGCCCGGTAGTTTGCCCGTGGATATGGGGATAAATCACCAGACACTGCCCGGTAGTTTGCCCGTGGATATGGGGATAAATCACCAGACACTGCCCGGTAGTTTGCCGGTGGATATGGGGATAAATCACCAGACACTGCCCGGTAGTTTGCCGGTGGATATGGGGATAAATCCCCAGACACTGTCCTGTAGTTTGCCGGTGGATATGGGGATAAATCACCAGACACTGCCCGGTAGTTTGCCGGTGGATATGGGGATAAATCACCAGACACTGCCCGGTAGTTTGCCGGTGGATATGGGGATAAATCACCAGACACTGTCCTGTAGTTTGCCGGTGGATATGGGGATAAATAACCAGACACTGCCCGGTAGTTTGCCGGTGGATATGGGGATAAATCACCAGACACTGCCCGGTAGTTTGCCGGTGGATATGGGGATAAATCACCAGACACTGCCCGGTAGTTTGCCGGTGGATATGGGGATAAATCACCAGACACTGCCCGGTAGTTTGCCGGTGGATATGGGGATAAATCACCAGACACTGCCCGGTAGTTTGCCGGTGGATATGGGGATAAATCACCAGACACTGCCCGGTAGTTTGCCGGTGGATATGGGGATAAATCACCAGACACTGCCCGGTAGTTTGCCGGTGGATATGGGGATAAATCACCAGACACTGCCCGGTAGTTTGCCGGTGGATATGGGGATAAATCACCAGACACTGCCCGGTAGTTTGCCGGTGGATATGGGGATAAATCACCAGACACTGCCCGGTAGTTTGCCGGTGGATATGGGGATAAAGGGGGTCTGTGGAAGGAGGGGAGTAGTGCGTAGTTTGATCTATATCAACTATATTTTATCCTATTATTTTACGGATGTTTATCAGGTAAATCTGGTGGAAGAAATCCAGAATGTAATATGTGCAAGCACTTTATTAACGGTCACTGATGGTATGGATTAAGTTTTAGCTTTAAAATATTGTATGGGTAGCATCCCTATTTATTTAGACGCTATTATTTTTATAGATATTATTTCATTAATATTCTTATGACTATTATTATAAACATTATTATTAATCTTATTATTGTGAGAAAGCCACCCCTCCATGATCTTCTGTACGAACTATTGATTTAATGTTCGTTTAACGTACCTACAGTATACAGTATATGCTGACCATATCGGCAAATCGCGTGATGATTGAAGCACTACCAGAAATTATATGATAGGATAAATTCATATTTTTTCACCAACCAACTTTACTTGTAAACTCAATGAAATCAACAAATACATGTGACACTCCAAGGACTCAAACCTAGGATACTCACACTCATAGGTTAAGCTTATCAGTGTATTACGTAAATATAAGAGAGAGAGAGAGAGAGAGAGAGAGAGAGAGAGAGAGAGAGAGAGAGAGAGAGAGAGAGAGAGAGAGAGAGAGAGAGAGATAGTGTGTGTAATTGCAGCTCTAACTTACGGTATTTTGCGAGTTCACTCTTTTATTGGTACCGGTATATGATATTTTCAAATGTGTTGTGTTTTCGATCATGTTTGCGTTCATTTCATATTTAAGTATAACCCATTCCCACGTAATTTAGGTTTTTGGATAATTATATAAGAAATAGGAAGCTAATTAACTAAATAAATTATTTATCTTCAAACAACTGTTTCTTTTCTCTTTTGCAACATATCAATTATTATGCTACCCAACACTTTACATCGCTCTTTAACTGCCCTGCCAATAATTTTGTCTGACCACAGACAGACTTTGACTGGCCAGTCACGGCCATGTGGACAAAAACACAAGCGTGTTCGACAGACTCTGTCCGGTGAGGGGGCACAGCCTGCCAGACACTGCTCGATCGTGTGGACAGAGCTTTACTCTTTAATGATAAACCACAACACTGATTACACTTAATAATCCAAATTTGGAATCACAAATTGCAAACTTAAGCAAGTCAAACCTAAAAAAATGCTATGGATTTATTAAGAGTAAAATGGTGATAACTTCTCAAATTGGACCATTAAATAACGAAAATGGAGGAAATCTTGTTGTTGACGAAATCCAGATCACGTTTTAGGATCAGCGTTTACTGAAGACAATTTGAATTCGATTCCACCAGCAACATCAGCTTTAATAATTAACAATAATGACATTCTAAGTGATGTCGCAATTACGGAAATAGATGTACTTAGTTGCATTAACAAACTAAAGTCTAATATAGCCCATGAAACTGAAACTATTTCTCCAAGAATTTGAAGAATCAAGAGACGAAATACCAAAACAATACACTACGTTTCTAACAATACAATGTAAAATGGCACTGTCCCCATTGAATGTAACTTAGCTAATGTAAATTCTATTATAAAAAATGGCAACAAATCACAACCTTGCAACTATCATCCAATCAGCCTGATTTCAATCATATACAAATTGCTCGAAATAATACTCAAAAACAGAATTGGAAACCATTTGGATGAAAATATGAAAATATAAGTAACACAGCATGGCTTCTGAAACAAGCGTTCATGCCTGATATAATTATCTCCCTGGCATTTTCAACAATACCTTTAATACGTATGACGAAAGTAAATCTGTTGACATTATCTACCTTGATTTCCAGAGAGCCTTCGACAAATCCCCCACAAACGTTTCTTTATCAAATTAAAAGCTCATGTCATAGAAGGGTGCGTACCTCAATTGATTGAGAATAGGCTTACTGGGCATAAGCAGCAAGTATAAATAAATGGTAAAGTCACAGGTCGGAAAAATATCACAACTGCAACGCGTTCCGTTGACAACGAGTACACAATTGCTTCGTGCGAGCGCTTTGCTAGGCTAGCAGCACCACGGTATAGTAACATAAGCGCAGCACTGTCAATAGGCTGAACTGGACACTAGCTAGCAGTTTTTTGCGTCGCATATCGGCTGACCGCACATAACATCCATCAATTAGTTTTCATATACATGTATTCGCTTAATAGAACACTGAAATTGCGAAATGTAGGCCTCTCACACTCGACGAAAATATATTTTGTAACAAGGCCTACCAGAAATTAGGCTATACTATCGTATGAGCCCACGGGCTGTGTAAAACGTATGCAAGAACATTAGAAACTGGAATAAAACACTCAACTATATATTATACCTGGCCTACTTACGAGTTTTCATTGTTCATGTAGGCTACCATAAATATTGTTAAATGCATATGCGATGTATTGTTTTCATACTAAGTGACTACAATATAACATTATACCTTCTAAATAAATATATCGGAAAAGTTGGTAAATATGTCAAGACATAGTACTAGGCTATGCACAATGTTGTTTTCATTCTACACTTTTACAGTTCCATGTCTTTCAAAGTATGGTGGTGACTGTTATGAGTAACTGATGATTTTTCGTGTTTGAATTATTAATAGTGTTGTACAGATTACATTAAATATCGACGATATCCTCATATTAAGTTAATTGGCGAAAACTCAGGCGTGATGGTTGGCTACTCCTGTACTGTAGGCTACCAGTCTTTATTAATTGTATTTCTGCATTGCATACGTAATGTTTGTGCCAAGTTTGTTTCTTACACAATTCAACAGCCACCACTTCGATAATGTTGCTATTTGTCATACAAATCAATAACTAGAATATCTTTAAAAGTAACACGACTTGCAGGTTTATTTTGTTATGTTTCACGTATAGGCCTATCGTAAAGGTTCGTTCTGTCAAGACTCAGTACCTCACAGACAAGTTTGAGTTGCTTCACACTTAATATAAATCTCCCGGCATGCTTATTCAAACCGTCCACTCCATTGACACACAGGCTCAGCATACTTTAATTTTTTTTTTTTTACATAATATTCACTCTGGTGGCCTGTTAACTGAGAGTGTACCGTGGTGGCCTGGGGCGGTATTGTCCGATATAGCCTATGTAATATTCACAATGATTCTGTTGATACTTGATAGGTAATGACTTTTAGTGTTACTTGCATATAGTAGCCTATATATAAATGAAGCAATTAATGGCGATGCCAACTGTAATATTATATACTCATAGGAAGAAAAATGGACGTCTTAATCGAGTATGTTGCAGTGTAGGCATAACATATTTATGGCAACATTCTATAGGGGTGCGCATGATGTCAAATATATATTTTTAATCAAGAATTATTAACTGCTGTTGGCTACATCTGTATTCTCATTCAATACTATTAATAGTGTGGAAATAGGCAAAACCAATAATTTACACTTTCATTGCTAGCTCTGCTAGGTCAACCTAGCAACCTCTTTTGGCTGCTCGCTTTGCTAGCCTAGCAGAGCGAGCAGAGTGAGGAAGCAATGTCGTTCCGCTAGCCTAGCAAAGCGCTCTCACAAAGCAAATTTTTGCTAGCTGTCAACGGAACGCGTTGCTGGTGTGCCCCAGGGCTCATTATCAAGGAGACAACAGGCAGGCTGTCTGTAGCAAGTGTCTCTCCGAAAGGAGGAGTGACAGAGAGCCAAATTCAAGGGACGTTGCGGTCAAAATGCCTGGACACACGAAGTTTAAAGACGTCTAAGTCATAGGATGAAGGAAGGATTGATTAAGGGTATATTGCTATGGACACTTTACTTACCCTTTTCATACCCATAATATTTTACAGTGCATAGACTATCATTATTTTCCTGCTTTGTAGCTTTCATACGATATATTTGACTGTCTTTTGTCTTTGTCACATTTTCTATATAATTTTTCTGTTTTCCATTTTATTATTTCTTGGTGTAATCGGTAGCTTTATCATGCGCTTACTGTCTCCACTCATTATATTAATTAATCTGTCAGTCACTCAGTAATAATATAGTGCTTTCTCTTTGTCCACTACTCACTCTCATTCTCACTGTATGTCTCTCACTCTCATTTTCACGCTTGCTCACACACACACACACACACACACACACACACACACACACACTCACTCTCTCTCTCTCTCACACTTAATCATAGACTTTTCTTCTGTCATTCTAACTAAAATATACACACCCTTATTCTAACTAAAATATGCACACCCTTATTATAACTAAAATATACACACCCTTATTATAACTAAAATATACACACCCTTATTATAACTAATATATACACACCCTTATTCTAACTAAAATATGCACACCCTTATTATAACTAAAATATACACACCCTTATTATAACTAAAATATACACACCCTTATTCTAACTAAAATATACACACCCTTATTCTAACTAAAATATACACACCCTTACTCTAACTAAAATATACACACCCTTATTCTAACTAAAATATACACACCCTTACTCTAACTAAAATATACACACCCTTATTCTAACTAAAATATACACACCCTTATTCTAACTAAAATATACACACCCTTATTCTAACTAAAATATACACACCCTTATTCTAACTAAAATATACACACCCTTATTCTAACTAAAATATACACACCCTTATTCTAACTAAAATATACACACCCTTATTCTAACTAAAATATACACACCCTTATTCTAACTAAATATACACACCCTTATTCTAACTAAAATATACACACCCTTATTCTAACTAAAATATACACACCCTTATTCGAACTAAAATATACACACCCTTATTCTAAGTAAAATATACACACCCTTATTCTAACTAAAATATACACACCCTTATTCTCTTCACCACTGTTTTTGTTATATGTGGATGAGGGAGACAAAAGGCAAAACTGCCTGTGGCAAGTGTTTCCCACAGAGTTGAAATAATGACAGGGCTAAAATCAAGGAATGTACGAGCCAAAATGCCTGGACACAGGGAGTTTGAATCAAATTAAGTCACACGATGATGGAAAGATGGATTAAGGGAGAGAGTTCCAGAGCTCAGCTGTTGAATAGAAGAAAGATTGGGAATATCGTTTCACTATTGTCTGTACTTCTCTTCCTCTCCTTTCTTCTCTTTCTCTGTTCTCTCCTCTCTTCTGTTCTTCACTTCTGTCTTCGTGTTTCCTCTCTTCCCTCTCCTCGTCTACCCTCCCTTCTACTCTCCTCTCTATTATATTCATCTTTCCTCTCTTATCTTGTCTTCCTCTTCCTTTACCCTCTCCTTCTATACTTTCCTCCCCTCCCTTCTCATCTTCTCTCCTTTTTTTCCTCCCTTCCTCTCCTCTCCTCTATTTTATTCTCCTCGTCTTTCTGTTCTCTACCTTGATACCCTGTTCCAAATAAGTAGGCCAACACTTCTGAACATTAACCTCTGTAACTCACAAACGAATAGAGTATGTATGTACGTATATACTCAAGCACCTACCCCATAGCTGGGGGTGGACCGACTCGAGACAGAGCACGAACAGAAACATAATTTAAAGTTACAGTTCTTAAGGTTAGGGGCCACTTTCGTGTTCCCTCGCCCCTTACTCTGTTTCGTCTATTAGGTGAATTTTACAAGGGGAAGAGGATTTCTAGCTACTTGCCCCCAGAAGGGAAAAGTAAGACAGTAAAAGAGACAGACAGCAACGGTTAAAGTTGGGTAGAGGATGCCAAACCTCACTCTGAATAAGACCAGCCCTCATCCAAATAGAGTAATCGTGCAAATATGTCTACCATTTGGGAAGGGTCAGCCAGGAATAGGTGTGGACATTTACAGCTCATTTGCTCTAGCCCTTTTTGAGCTAAAGAGGTTAGGATTCACGATTCCTGGTCTACCTATTTGGAACAGGGTATAGTACAGTTACCTACCTCACAAGGACCAATAGATCTGTTGCAGTTTGTAAGTCCCTTGTATTCCTTTGTATCCTCTACTCTTCTCTTATTCTTTTATTTTCTTCTCTCCTCTCCTGTCCTCTGATCTTTTCTCTGTTCATTACTTTTCCTCGCCTCTTCTCTACTCTTTTCTTTTCTTTTGTCCTCTCATGCTCTATACTCTGTTCATTCCCATTCCTCTTCTCTCCTCTATTCTTTTTTTATCCTCTCTCCTCCCTTGTTCTATGCTCTGTTATTTTCTCTGTTCACTCCCATTCCTCTTCTTTCCTCTATTATTTTCTTATCTACTCTGCTCTTCTGTCCTTTACTCTGCTCTTTTCTCTGTTCATTCTCATTCATCTAATTGTATATTTCTCCCACTTCTTCTCTCCTCTTCTGTCCTACACTCTGTTATTTTCTCTGTTCATTCACTTTCCTCTCCTCTTCTCTATTCTGTTCTTCTCTTCTCTATTCTTCTGTTCTTTACTCTGCTCTTTACTCTGTGCATTCCTTTTCCTCTTCTCTCCTCTATTCTTCTTTTTTCTTCTGTCCTATTCTCTGCTCAGTTTTCTGCTCATTCCCTTTCCTCTCTTTTTATCTTCCTCTTACACTTCTCTTTCTTCCCTCTCTCCTCTCGTTCACCTGCCCAAGTTATGCAGTCTTAAATTCTCTCCTTACCTGATCCTCCTCCACCACCTTCCTCCTCCTTCTCCTCCTTCCTCGACTTCCTCCTTTGTTATTTCCCACTGATTTCTTTGATCATGTCTTTGTTATTTATTTCCCTCAACTCAAGGACACATACACCACACCCACATTCATACAACGCGAACTAAAAAGAGAGAGACAAAAAAACCACACACACATCCATACACACGTTCAGACAACACACACACACACACACACACACACATACATACAACACACACACACACATACATACACGCAAACACACACTCACACACACATATATATATACACAATGCACACTCACTCGCTCATTTCACAATTTACTATCCAAAACACCACTGTCACCACCAACAACAACAACAACTATCCCCAATCACTGACCCGTAATAGTGACGCACGTATATGCTTGAACAAAATCCACTGAACAATTTAATATGTATGATAAAGCATAACTAAAATTAAGTTATGTATATTGATAATGATTTACCTATTGAGTATTGGATCTTCCTTTGTATTCCTTATATTAACCTATTCAGTACCGGTGACATCTTTTGTATTCCTTATATTAACCTATTCAGTACTGGTGACATCCTTTTTATTCCTTATATTAACCTATTCAGTACCGGTGACATCCTTTGTATTCCTTATATTAACCTATTCAGTACCGGTGACATCCTTTGTATTCCTTATATTAACCTATTCAGTACCGGTGACATCCTTTGTATTCCTTATATTAACCTATTCAGTACCGGTGACATCCTTTGTATTCCTTATATTAACCTATTCAGTACCGGTGACATCCTTTGTATTCCTTATATTAACCTATTCAGTACCGGTGACATCCTTTGTATTCCTTATATTAACCTATTCAGTACCGGTGACATCCTTTGTATTCCTTATATTAAACTATTCAGTACCGGTGACATCCTTTGTATTCCTTATATTAACCTATTCAGTGCCGGTGACATCCTTTGTATTCCTTATATTAACCTATTCAGTACCGGTGACATCCTTTGTATTCCTTATATTAACCTATTCAGTACCGGTGACATCCTTTTCATTGTATTCTGGCAACTATTAGACGGTTTGATATTGCTGAGAAAGGTTGTCTACCTGTTAAAATATTACAGACTATTTCAATTAATCCTGTAAGCTACCATACATCCTTCCTAAGCTTTATAAAATCTTCTAAATGCATCCCCGGTATTGTACGGGTTAAAAGGTAAATTATGGAAACTCTAATTACCATGTTGGGAATCTGTAATTAAGTTGTGGATTGCAAGTAGTCATCTATCTTGTCTACTAGTATCCCTTCAAACACGTTTTACTATGATAAAAGTGAAGGCAATTGGCCAATAATTCTTGGGACATTCATGATCCCCTTTCTTCAAGATGTGGTCACATTGACCAGTTTCTAGTCTTCAGGGACCTCTCCAGTTTCTAGCAATTTATTGAAAATTTTTGTCAAGAAAGGTACGATTTCATCTCGCACCCCCTCTACAACTCGGGGAAGAAAGCCAACAAGGCCAGATGACTTGAACCATAGACTACAGTAGATCTGGACTTGACACAAAAATGGAACTTTGCAGTAAGGGACCCAAAATCGGAGAACAAAACCCCAATTTCAAACCTCGAAACCACGAAAATGTAATATTTTCGCGGTTTCGAGGTTCGAACAGTAGGCTGAATTGGGCCGAATGGATACAAGAGAGAGCGAGAGAGAAAAGGAGAGAACAAAACACAGGTCACCCCCCTTATACCGCTCCGAGGGAAAAGGAAGGATCAAGCGAAACTTTAAAAAAAGAAAGAGGAAAAAAGTGCAAATAATACCGAGGCCTATTTTTCTTCTATTTTTTCAACAGATTTTATAAATGGTAAAATCAGAGATGTTTTTACTAAGTTGTGTGTAGTGTTGTGAAAGTAGTGATGGCACCGATGAAGAGGTCGTTATTACATACAATAGGGAACTGTCTTTGCAATATAAGTATCTTCAGATGTTTTTAGATATATATTTACTATTAGCCTTTTTAGGGTGAGGGCTGGTCCTGTCCAGAGTGAGTTTTGGCATCCCCTACCCAACCTTAGCTGTTTCTGTCTGTCTCTTTTCCTGTATTACATTTCCTACTTCTTTGGCGGGCGGCTAGGAATCCTCCTCCCGTTGTAAAATTCTCCTACTGGACGAGACAGAGAAAGGGGCGAGGGAACGCGAAAGTGTTCCCGGACCGAAAGAATTGGATATTTAAATGTTGTTTCTGTTCGGGCTCTGTTTCGAGTCGGCCACCCCTAGCTATGGGGTATTGCGCCTGAGTATATGCATTCATATATACGGAGAGAGAAAGAGAGAGAGAGAGAGAGAGAGAGAGAGAGAGAGAGAGAGAGAGAGAGAGAGAGAGAGAGAGAGAGAGAGAGAGAGAGATTTAGTAGCGTTAAGTATATTCTTGGCCATGATTGTATTTGAAGACATACAGTATACAGTATATAGAGAACATAATTACAACAAACGCGACTATGTTATCCAAGAAACTTACAATATAAATACTCAAAACCATAAACACAAAACAGCGATTCGAATAACCTAATGTATATATACAGTATATAAACAAAATATATGTTCGAGGTCAAGCCTAGCAAGTATATAAATAAATAAATGAGAGTATAGCATTACATGAATATAAACTCCTCGTATTAACCATAAGCCTATGCTTATATAATTATACAGTATATGATATTTGTTTTACTAGATGGAAATACAGTGGGAAAGAAAAAAATGTGCAGCTTTATGATGGTTGAAATGCGAGCTTGACGGAAATTAAAGATTATAGGTCAACACAAATATATACTAGTCTATCTCTCTCTCTCACTATCTATCTACCTATCTATCTCTCTATCTATTGTGACACAAATATCAAGTACGGGAAATTTCCCGCTATAATAGGGCTCATTCAGGTACTCCTGATTGATTAAGCAAGTGCCTGAATGAAATGAACTGTTTGCAGCAAAAAAATAGAAGAAAATAGCTGTCCAAAGACACCAGAACGAGCTATTTAGCTAGTGGGGTTCACCCGCAGCATTACTACAGACATCTGCAATATTCGCTAATAATTAGCAATGTTCCACTACATTTGCCTTTGGCAAAACTGAATATATCTCGAAAGACAACCCCACAGAGCCTCAGTGCTGTGGCAGACTTTCTGCAGAGCGGACGGGGCCTGCCGCGCTCCAGATCACTCACGCTCGTCTCCACAGGCTTTAATGGGCTAATAATTCCAGGATATTTCCAGGACATACCAGTACGGTCACCTCAGTGTAAGGGTTAAACTCCAGTATTTTTTTGGAAGGCTGAGTCATTGCATTAAACTCTAGTATTTTTTTGGAAGGCTGAGTCATTGCATTAAACTCTAGTATTTTTTTGGAAGGCTGAGTCGTTGCATTAAACTCTACTATTTTTTTGGAAGGCTGAGTCATTGCATTAAACTCTAGTATTTTTTTGGAAGGCTGAGTCGTTGCATTAAACTCTAGTATTTTTTTGGAAGGCTGAGTCGTTGCATTAAACTCTAGTATTTTTTTGGAAGGCTGAGTCATTGCATTAAACTCTAGTATTTTTTTGGAAGGCTGAGTCATTGCATTAAACTCTAGTATTTTTTTGGAAGGCTGAGTCATTGCATTAAACTCTAGTATTTTTTGGAAGGCTGAGTCATTGCATTAAACTCTAGTATTTTTTGGAAGGCTGAGTCATTGCATTAAACTCTAGTATTTTTTTGGAAGGCTGAGTCGTTGCATTAAACTCTAGTATTTTTTTGGAAGGCTGAGTCATTGCATTAAACTCTAGTATTTTTTTGGAAGGCTGAGTCATTGCATTAAACTCTAGTATTTTTTTGGAAGGCTGAGTCATTGCATTAAACTCTAGTATTTTTTTGGAAGGCTGAGTCATTGCATTAAACTCTAGTATTTTTTTGGAAGGCTGAGTCGTTGCATTAAACTCTAGTATTTTTTTGGAAGGCTGAGTCGTTGCATTAAACTCTAGTATTTTTTTGGTGGGCCACCTCTCCATTTGTTTCAGCTCAGTAAAGCACTGTTAGGCTTAGCGCTGTTACAACCAAGTTTTGGACTATTTACCATCAATGTTGCTCTATATGGTTGCCCGGTGGAGTAGTTAACTCTCAAAGAGCAGGGTGTCGTGTGTATATCACCATAGCGCCAGGCGGCTATATTTACCGAAAATTACCTTCATTCCATGCTCTTTGTCATGCATAAGCAAGAGCCAGAGCGTAATCTATCTATCTATCTATTTACTCAGGCCCAATCCCCACTTTTCCTATTTTTATTTTATTTTATTATTATTTTTTGTTTGGGGGAGGGGGGAGGAGGTTGCCGTAATACCAAGATAACGAGGAAGAAGAAAGGCGTCCTCGTGTAATGAAAGGGCTAAGGGGGCCCACCTCGTTTGTTTTTTTCTCTTTCTGGGTTGTATCCATTCGGCCCCACTCAGCCTACTGTTTTAAGACGTTTATCCCCATCCAGGTGTCGATTGTTTCCTGGCGAGCGTCAGCGAGCTATCATATTTGTATAAATGTTTTTGACAGCAGGCTAAATTTTTACATTTTTCGATAGAAAAATGTCTCCGGCGAAGCCGGATTTCTCCAGACAATGCTGGCTAGCTATTGCTCGCCAGGAAGAAATTGACACCTGAATGGAGATAAATGTCTTAAAACAGTAGGCTGAAAGGGGCCGAATGAATACAAGCTAGAGAAAGAGAGAAAAAGGGAGACAAAAAGCCGGTCACCCCCCTTAAGCCATCTTCTTTGTAATCCTAATTTTCTCCAGTCCCTACAATATTAAGGGGAAGAGGGTCGTTTTTCTGGACTTTATGACGTTCGGCCCATTAGTTTGGCGATTTTAAGATCTTTCTCCCCATTTCTTTGTCAATATTAATATTTGTTGTGTCATTTAGGTGTCAATATTGTCCTGGCGAGCGATGTCGAGCCTGTAATTAAGAGGAACACATTTTTCTATCGAAAAATGTACTAATCTATCTTGAAGGAGGGTCTTGGGGGGGCGTATTTTTAAGCTTGATGGAGGTCTAGGGAGGAAATTAAAATAAATATTAGAAGATATATAAATAATGACATATATACGCCATCCCCCCTTAACCCTTGCAGTACCGGTGCCGTCCTTTTAACTGCATTCTGGCCACTATTAGACGATTTTAATCAGTTTAAAAGGGTCCTCCAGCAATTAACAGGGTTCGAACTAATCATACTTAACTCTTTTTACTACATCAGATCTGGATGTCAAAGAAGGTCGAGTACTTAATTTTTTATCTTTTATTATTGTATATGTAAAGACAGAATTTTGGTTTGTGGTTCAACCTATGTCTTTGGAAGTGGTAAATGGCCAAATAATGCTAATAGGCGTTGATTTTCTTGTATTCCTTCTCATATTCATCAAAGTCTTCAAACAAAATTGCTCCAGTTTGACACCCTGCGCACAGATCCCTCTTAAACTGCAAAAAACCAAAACGTCTTAATATAGCTAGAATAGAATTAAGAAGTCGCCGGTACAGAAAGCGTTATGAAAAATCGAGTATAAAAACGATATGGAAGAAGGTATATAGATAGTGCTTTAACCTTTCTAAGTAGTTGTAAGATGGGTTTACTTCCACCAATATACCTCTAAGGGAGGATGGTTCACTTTTATAAACGATATGGATGAAGGTATATAGATAGTGCTTTAACCTTTCTAAGTAGTATAAAACGATATGGATGAAGGTATATAGATAGTGCTTTAACCTTTCTAAGTAGTATAAGATGGGTTTACTTCCACCAATATACCTCTAAGGGAGGATGGTTCACTTTTATAAACGATATGGATGAAGGTATATAGATAGTGCTTTAACCTTTCTAAGTAGTATAAGATGGGTTTACTTCCACCAATATACCTCTAAGAGAGGATGGTTCACTTTTATAAACGATATGGATGAAAATATATGGATAGTGCTTTACCCTTTCTAAGTAGTATAAAACGATATGGATGAAGGTATATAGATAGTGCTTTAACCTTTCTAAGTAGTATAAAACGATATGAAGAAGGTATATAGATAGTGCTTTAACCTTTCTAAGTAGTATAAAACGATATGGATGAAGGTATATAGATAGTGCTTTAACCTTTCTAAGTAGTATAAAACGATATGGATGAAGGTATATAGATAGTGCTTTAACCTTTCTAAGTAGTATAAAACTATATGGATGAAGGTATATAGATAGTGCTTTAACCTTTCTAAGTAGTATAAAACTATATGGATGAAGGTATATAGATAGTGCTTTAACCTTTCTAAGTAGTATAAGATGGGTTTACTTCCACCAATATACCTCTAAGGGAGGATGGTTAACTTTTTGGTGGATTTTTTCATTTATACATAATTATTTTAGTTTTCTCCCTAGACTTCCTTCAAACTTCAATAACAACAAACCCAGAATCATCCTTCAAGATATATTTGAAAACAAAAAAACAAAAACAATTGGTAGACAAATTCCCCCGCCGAAGGTCGGTTCCTCCTACATTACAGGCTCGCTATCGCTCATCTATTTAATGAGCTCTCTAAACCACTGACATTGCTATTCAATAAATCTTTGCAGTCTGGAACTATGCCTGATCAGTGGAAGCTAGCCAACGTAACACCGATATTTAAAAAAAGCAGCAAATCCCTACCCAGTAACTATCGTCCAATTAGCTTAACCTCAGTTGTATGTAAAATACTAGAAACGGTCATAAGAGACAGACTCGTAAATCACTTAGAGGAAAATAATATACTTAAAGATACTCAACACGGCTTTCGTAAAAAACGTTCCTGTTTAACAAACCTCTTAGACTTCTTCCACGATATCCTCAACCTCTACGATAAGAGTAAAGCTGTAGATATTATATACCTTGATTTTCAAAAAGGCCTTTGACAAAGTTCCCCACAATCGTTTACTACTAAAACAAAAAGTGCATGGAATACAAGAAGGTGTGTTGAAATGGATAGAAAATTGGCTCAGCGACAGAAAGCAAAGAGTAGTCATAAACGGTAAGGCATCTAAATGGACCAATGTAAGTAGCGGGGTACCCCAGGGATCGGTATTAGGACCAATTCTCTTTCTAATTTACATCAACGACATAGATGAGGGTCTCACCTGTACAATCTCAAAATTTGCTGACGATACAAAAATTGCAAATAGCTACTCTCAAAAGAACAAGTTGACGATATACAACACAATCTAGATAAGTTGTCATGTTGGGCCCAAATTTGGCAAATGAGTTTCAATGCAGATAAATGTAAAGTACTACATATCGGATACCAAAATGAGAAAGCAAACTATTTGATGAATGGCACTCAGCTTAAGAATGTAAACAGAGAAACCGATCTGGGAGTAACAATATCGAGTAACCTAAAACCGAGTCAACAATGTTCAGAAATTGTTAAGAAGGCAAACAAAATAATTGGCTTTATAGGCAGGTGATATGAGCATAAATCCAAAGACGTTATCCTAACCCTTTACACTTCCTTAGTCCGCCCTCTTCTGGAATACTGCGTTCAATCCTGGTGCCCTTATTACCAAAAAGATATAGACAAGCTAGAACAAGTTCAACGTAGAGTTACCAAAATGATACCTAGCCTAAAGAACAAACCATACGAGGAGCGTCTTAGAGAATTAAATCTATTTCCTTTATCCCAGCGCAGATTAAGAGGCGGCTTAATTCAAGTGTTCAAAATCATCAAAGGCATCAACAATATGAACTGTAGCAAGTACTTCACTATCGACCAATCTAATTACACGCGGGGAAACGGGTGCAAAATTATTGGTAAATCTTTTAACTCACACGAAGCTAAAAATGTCTTCTTCAATCGAGTTGTCAACTTATGGAATGGGCTTCCCCGAGATGTTATAGACTGCAGCACCGTTGATTCATTTAAACTCCGCCTAGACAAATATCTCGCATCAAACCCGCGACTGACTGCGTTTGTAAATGAATAACTTTATTTTATCCTCCCCTCAGTTACTAACCCCTCTGTCCCCTACTAACTTCCTAATCCTGCCACGGACATTAGTTCCAGGGCAGTAGTTCCCTTTCCAATGTTCCCTTACCCACTCTAAACCACTGTTTGGACACTTGATCCTCAGTGTTTTGGAGGACAAGCAGCCTAGAAGGGTCACTAGATCTGTTGTTGCTTGATTTCCTTTGTACTCCTTTGTACCTGGAAAAACTCGACACGTAAATGACACGAAAAGTCTTAATATTGAAAAAAAAGGTTTTAAAATCGCCAAACTAATGGGCCGAACGTCTTGTAATCTGAAAACTAAAGGGGCTAAGCATTAGGGAGAAGGGGGACCAGACAAACGACCCATTTCCCCATAAATTGGTAGATCGATATGGACACTTTAAATACCCTTTGCATACTCTTTATTATTTTACGGTGTAGGGTAGTCCTATATCATGGACCACTTTATATGAAGTACGCTTAGGAATATTTTCAAAGTTATGAGATGTTTTCAACCTTCAGGACTGTCCAAACTTATGATTATGTCCCAGACGTTATATTAAGTAACAACTCGTTCTTAACATTAATCATCAATTACAAAACCCGATGCACTTGAATAAACTAATGAAAGCATATGATCTTCCTGGGATTCGAACTCGGGACACCACACCCAGAACATAAACATCTACACCATTACACCAGACGTGTTGCCGTATATATTGTTTTGTTATATGTGGGTGTAACCAATTAGGACAATGATATTTTCACAATCGCAAAAGAGGTTTAGTTTATATAATTATATACTCCACGATTCTGCTAGCGATAAATACATTGTACAGCCAATCAGTCAGTCACAGAAATAGGCTTGTATTCAGTGACAACAAATATATTGCTTTAGCCCACATCGCGTTTTTTCTCTTTTTCTCCCTCTCTCTTTGGCTTGTATCTATTCGGCCCCATTCAGCCTACTGTTTTAAGACGTTTATCCTCATCCAGGTGTCAATATTTTTGTTTTGACAGCAAGCTAAATTTGTAAATTTTTCGATAGAAAAATGTCACCGGCGAAGCCGGATTTCTCCATACAATGCTGGCTCACTATCGCTCGCCAGGAAGAAATCGACACCTGGATGGGGATACACGTCTTAAAACAGTTGGCTGAATGTGGCCGAATGGATACAAGCCAGGGAAAGAGAGAAAAGAAGAAAAAGATAAAAAAAAACGGTGACCCCCTTAAATCATTATTTGTCATATTGAATAATTTACAAATATAAACAAACAATTCCATCTTTTGAAGTGGTAATATAATAAACATTGAGCCCCACAAAGCCACCCGACCACACGCAGCGCTGCCCCTGTGGCGTTCACATTAAAGGGACAGTGGCTGTTTGCTTGCTCTATTAATTCATTTATTCATGTATATTTTTTAGTTTCCTCCCTAGACCTCCATCATGCTTGGAAAAAACAAAAAACCCTAGACCCCCCTTCAAGATAGATTTGTACATTTTTCGGTATAAAAATGTCCCGGCCAAAGGCCGATTAATCCTAAAAATACAGGCTCGCTATCGCTCGCCAGGAAAAAATCGACACCTAAATGGCACGAAGGGTCCTAATATTGACAAAGAAATGGGGTGAAAGGTCATAAAATGGAACCAACGTCTTAAAATATCAAAACTAGTGGGGCTAAACATTAGGGAGAAGGGGGTCCAGAAAAACGGTCTGTGTCCCCTTAATAGTAATTTTAATATAGCACCAATCAACTGTAAGGCTATTTGTTGAGGCACATCATTGGACGACAAACGGTCTGTGTCTCCTTAATAGTAATTATAATATAGCACCAATCAACTGTAAGGCTATTTGTTGAGGCACATTATTGGACGACAAACGGTCTGACTCTCCTTAATAGTAATTATAATATAGCACCAATCAACTGTAAGGCTATTTGTTGAGGCACATCATTGGACGACAAACGGTCTGACTCTCCTTAATAGTAATTATAATATAGCACCAATCAACTGTAAGGCTATTTGTTGAGGCACACCATTGGACGACAAACGGTCTGACTCTCCTTAATAGTAATTATAATATAGCACCAATCAACTGTAAGGCTATTTGTTGAGGCACACCATTGGACGACAAAATATATTGATTGATGCACATAATATGCCGCATAATATCTATATACCTATCTAACTATCTATCTATCTTTTTTGTCTATGTGGATCAGGGAGACAATAGGCAAAACTGCCTGTGATGAGTGGCAAAATCAAGGAAAGTTCGAGCCAAAATGCCTGGACACACGGAGTTTGAAGCAATTTAAATCATAGGATGAGTGAAAGATGTATTCAGGGAGAGTTCCAGAGTTCAGCTGTTGAACAGAAGAATTGGGAGTATCGTTTCACTCTTGGGTTGGAGAGTTGCACAGAGTAGGGGTGGGACTGTGTTCTGAGCTCTGAGGAACACTGATTATTGTAATAGAGATAGAATAGTGAGAGATATACAACACTGCGTTGAAGACAGAGATTGCAGAGAATTGGTGAGTGGACGGGAGTTAATGAGACAAACGGTTTTCCTTTCAACTTTGTCTATAAGTGCTGTGTGAGAGAATTCTTCCCACACATGCAAACAATACTCAATACAAGGATGCACTGTGCCTCTGTACAGAGCAAGAAGTTGTGCAGGGGAATAAAACCCCTTGAGGCGGTTGAGCCATTTTAGCAAGAGTGGTAATATGGTCTTTTCAAGAGAGATCAGAAGAAAAACGAGACACTGAGAATACTGAGAGCAGATGAAGGGTTGATTTTTGTATTTTTGTAGTATACGGGATAGTCCTCTTGGAGTTCTTGACGGGTAGATAAATGGAGAAATTGGGTTTTGGAAGCATTGAAAGCAACAAGGTTTTCTCTGCCTCAATTGGAAATAGTAGTTAGATCAGAAGATAAGTGTCCTATGGTTTCATCTATCTATCTATCTATTGCCTGACGCCGTGATCCCCGAAGAGGTGGCCACGAACGAACTGCCCCCATGCACCTCTATCCCCAGTCAGTCGACGCCCCTCCTCCCAACCAGCACGGCCTTAATCCATATACTTCCTCACTCCATCCTTCCACCTCTCTTTCGGTTTACCTCTCCCTCTCTGTCCTTCCACCTCGCTCTCGTACACCCTCTTAGTCATTCTCTCGCTTCCCATACATTCCATATGGGCGAATCATCTCAAGGTGTTCCTTTTCACACTTTCCAGCACATCTACCTCCATACCACACCTCCTTACTTCCTCATTCGTCTGTCTATCCCTCCATGTAACTCCACACGCACTTCTTAAGTACTCATTTCCACCCCTCTCACTCATGGTCTGAGTCTCTCTAAGTCAGTGTCGGGATTACCACACTGTAATGCAAGGACTTCTTCACTTGCATACTGACCACCCTATTTCTTGTTACTGCTTTCAGCGTTCCTACAACCCCCTTCCCCTGTTGCACCCTCTCCCGCACTTCTTCGTCCATAGTCCCATCTTTACTCAACACACTGCCCAGATAATTAAATGAGCTGACAATCTCCATAGCCTGACCGTTCAACTTCACCTCACACTCTGTGGCTTCACCCTTTTCGAAGACCATAACCTTGCTCTTCCCTGCATTTACCTTCAGATTCAGTTTTTCGCACACTGTTCCAAACACATTTACCAGACCCTGCAACTCCCATTCATTATCGCTCATCAGCAATGTATGATCAGCAAACAGCAGTACAGGTAGCTTCCACTCATTTCCCTCCCTTATCAGGGATACACTAACATCCACTGCTCTTCCTTGTATTTCTTTCATGACTCCATCCATATATACAGTAAACAACCACGGGGACATCACACCCCTGTTTCAGCCCAACATTCAGGTCAACGAACTCGCTCTGCTTATTCTCCACACGTACTGCCGCCTTTGCACCCTCATACATGCTCTTCACTGCTTTCAGCAACTTGCCATCTACTCCGTATATTCTAAGTACTTTCCACAGGAAAGGATAGGCTATAACCCCTGGTGGCCTATTTCTGTTTAAATAAACATAAAATTGTTTTCGGTTCGGCTATCACTGCGTATTCAAATTTAATTTGGTTTTGTTTTAATTTTTGGTTAGACTATCACCGCTGATAACCTATTTGTGTGTATTTCAACATTTTTGTTTTCGGTTAGGCCTATTTAAGTAAGTGAAGCGACCTGAAGGGAGTGAAGTGTTTTTAAAGTGAGTTTAGTGTTTTTAAAGTGAGTAAAGTGTTTTTAAGTGAGTGAAGTGATCTGAAGAAAGTGATCGTCACCATGCCTCGTGCCTGTACGAACTGCGCCGGTAGGTTTGGTGCTTCCATGTTTGCTCCTGCCGATCCACAAGTCTGCCGACTCTGCCAGCAACGAGAGGATTTGACAGCAAAATTGGATGAAGCCCACAACAAGATCAACGCCCTCACCAGGAAGCTGGAATCACTCCAAGAGTTTGTAACACTCAACGTTGGAGTATCACTAACTCCAATTGTTTCAACTCCAGCATCCACCACCGCCCCAACGTCATCTGCCAACAATCCAACACCTGCAGTAGACACTGCAGCAGATGCTTCTGACGAACCTGAGCCGACATCAAACCAGGACAGCCGCCCTGTTCACCTTAGTCTCTCCCCCACTCCTCGTGCAAGAAGCCTGCTAGCACGAACAGTACCAACCCCTCGCCCCCGTTCTAACCACTCCTCTCCCCGACCTGTACGTAGAGTCCCGCCACCACAGGTTTCCGGATTTACACCAGTGAGGAACGGTGCACGGCCAACGCAGAAAAGGTCTCATCTACCAGTCACAATGTCAAACAGATTTGAGATATTGGTAGAGATGGACGACGAACCAGAAGAGACCAGGCTCGTTGGGGATTCCATCCTACGAGGACAGGTCGAAGAGTTCTGCGACAGAGTCCCAAATCAACGAAAAAGATTTTGCATCCCAGGAGCTGGACTGGACGACATTGTGGAAGCCTTCGAAGATACCACAAAGGATGCAAATGAAAATACCCTTTTTGTCATCCATGCTGGTTCAAATGACGTCATGCGCACCAGATTCGAAGAGTTGATGGAGAAATATCGCAAGATGATCCAGCACTACAAAAACAAGTCAAGGAATATCATCATCTCAGGCATTCTCCCCAAGATCGACGCACCTGACAAATTCTACGACAAGGCCTTCAGCACGAATAGCCGACTAAAATATTTGTGTCTGAGGGAAGAAGTTGAATTCATCAACCTCTGGGACAACTTCTACAACCAGCCTACCCTGTTCCGCAAGGATGGCACTCATCTAAACCCTGTGGGTTCAGCACGCATGGGTCGTCTCCTACACGAAGCAGTCCGCAGCCATGGATCAAAAAACGCCATCCGAGAAGAAGCAGCAGTGACATAAATCATCCAACGCCAAGAAAAAAACAGAGGCAACCGAGGACCACCAGCGATAAGGACCGAAGACAGCGAGGACCGAGGACAGCCATGAACATAAATGTAGATCCGATAAGAACCAAAAATATTATTAAAGAGCGTTCCGTGAGTTCTAAAATAACAAATTTAAAGGTTTTCTATGCAAACGCTCGTAGCATACGCAATACATTTTCAGATTTAGAGGAGCTAGTGTTTACAGAAAATTATGATGTGATTGGCATAACAGAATCTTGGCTCAATACAGAAGATAGAGACTTTTTAGCAGAGTATTCACTTCCCGGTTATGTAATGTTTGAGAAAAGCCGAATAAATCGAAATGGAGGTGGCGTTTTACTTTATATCAAAGAAAGTCTTAACCCTACCCTCTTGTCAAAACGTCAAATTGTGAACGTCGACGCATCTTTTGTGCTAATAAAGAATAATAAAGGTACAAAAATAATACTTGCATTAATATACAGACCTCCAGCTCAATCAGTGCAAACTGACCGAGAAATTTACGAACAAATTGCAGATGTAAGTAACTCACAAGATACCGTAATTTTTGGCGACTTTAATTTACCTGTGACCAAGTGGGGCGATACTCTTACTTCACACTCCGGACATGACTTGTATACGAACTTGCAAGAGAGTTCGCTTTATCAATTTGTTCGAACGCCAACCCGTGGTAATAACGTTCTTGACATTGTACTTGCAACAAAAGAAGAATTAATAGAGAATTTGAATGTTGGTGATGAATTCAGTAACAGCGACCATCGTACGATAACTTTCACTTTAAAGTTTACTAGTAACGAACCAAATAGTAGCATCGAAAAAGTCCCTAATTTCAAGAAAGCAAACTTCCATAAACTTAGAGCTATGTTTAAAGAAACTGACTGGAGCTTTTTAATTAACAATAACGACATAAATACATCTTGGAAGTTATTCGAAACCACTTACCTAAAAGCAGTGCAAGACTGCATACCATCGAAAATACGGTGTCCAGGCCATAATAATAAGCCCAAATGGTGGAATAAAGATATTTCAAACTGCCTGCTTGCTAAAAAATTTGCTAATGATAGATTAAAATCCTCACAAAATGACGAAGAATGGGTGAAATTTGTAGAGCTACGACGCAAAGCCAAAAAGTTAATTAAGCAAAGTAAAAAGACCTTAGAGTTACATATTGCGAATCAAAGTAAAACAAACCCGAAAGAATTCTATAGTTATATCAGAAAGAAAAAAGTAGTTACTTCAACTGTTGGACCGATGAAAATGGAGAATACACCAAAGACGAAGTACAAATGAGTAATGCCCTGAATACCTTTTTTGCATCAGTTTTTACAACAGAAGACCTCAGTGATATCCCTACACCATCGCCGATTCAGATTGATAATTCAGATGTTTTAAGCAATATCACCGTTACAGAGAGAGAAGTATTGAATTGTTTAGATAAACTCAAGGTAAATAAAACGCCTGGACCTGATACAATCTCGCCTAGAGTTCTAAAGGAAGCTAAAGATGAGCTCTCCAAACCACTGACATTACTATTCAATAAATCCTTGCAGACTGGAACTATGCCTGATCAGTGGAAGCTAGCCAACGTAACACCGATATTCAAAAAAGGCAGCAAGTCCCTACCCAGTAACTATCGTCCAATTAGCTTAACCTCAGTTGTATGTAAAATGCTAGAAACGGTCATACGAGACAGACTCGTAAATCACTTAGAGGAAAATAACATACTTAAAGATACTCAACACGGCTTTCGTAAAAAACGTTCCTGTTTAACAAACCTCTTAGACTTCTTCCACGATATCCTCAACCTCTACGATGAGAGTAAAGCTGTAGATATTATATACCTTGATTTTCAAAAGGCCTTTGACAAAGTTCCCCACAAACGTTTACTGCTAAAACTAAAAGCGCATGGAATACAAGACGGTGTGTTGAAATGGATAGAAAATTGGCTCAGCGACAGAAAGCAAAGAGTAGTCATAAACGGTAAGGCATCTAAATGGACCAATGTAAGTAGCGGGGTACCCCAGGGATCGGTACTAGGACCAATTCTCTTTCTAATTTACATCAACGACATAGATGAGGGTCTCACCTGTACAATCTCAAAATTTGCTGACGATACAAAAATTGCAAATAGCGTACTCTCAAAAGAACAAGTTGACGATATGCAACACAATCTAGATAAATTGTCATGTTGGGCCCAAATTTGGCAAATGAGTTTCAATGCGGATAAATGTAAAGTACTACATATCGGATACCTAAATGAGAAAGCAAACTATTCGATGAATGGCACTCAGCTTAAGAATGTAAACAGAGAAACCGATCTGGGAGTAACAATATCGAGTAACCTAAAACCGAGTCAACAATGTTCAGAAGTTGTTAAGAAGGCAAACAAAATAATTGGCTTTATAGGCAGGTCATTTGAGCATAAATCCAAAGAAGTTATCCTAACCCTTTACAATTCCTTAGTCCGCCCTCTTCTGGAATACTGCGTTCAATCCTGGTGCCCTTATTACCAAAAAGATATAAACAAGCTAGAACGAGTTCAACGTAGAGTTACCAAAATGATACCTAGCCTAAAGAACAAACCATACGAAGAGCGTCTTAGATAATTAAATCTATTTCCTTTAACCCAGCGCAGATTAAGAGGTGACTTAATTCAAGTGTTCAAAATCATCAAAGGCATCGACAATATGAACTGTAGTAAGTACTTCACTATCGACCAATCTAATTACACGCGGGGAAACGGTTGCAAAATTATTGGTAAATCTTTTAACTCACACGAATCTAAGAATTTCTTCTTCAATCGAGTTGTCAACTTGTGGAATGGGCTTCCCCGAAACGTTATAGACTGCATCACCGTTGATTCATTTAAACTCCACCTAGACAAATATCTCGCATCAAACCCGCGACTGACTGCGTTTGTAAATGAATAACTTTATTTTATCCCCCCCTCAGTTACTAACCCAGCTGTCCCCTACTAACTTCCTAATCCTGCCACAGACATTAGTTCCAGGGCAGTAATTCCCTTTCCAATGTTCCCCTACCCACTCTAAACCACTGTTTGGACACTTGATCCTCAGTGTTTTGGAGGACAAGCAACCTAGAAGGGTCACTAGATCTGTTGTTGCTTGATTTCCTTTGTACTCCTTTGTACTCTATCCACTCTGTCATAGGCCTTCTCCAAGTTCATAAAGGCAACATACACCTTTTGTTGCGTCTCCAGATATTTCTCCACAACACAATTCAGGGTAAAAATCTGATCTACACATCCTCTTCCCTTCCTAAAACTGCCCTGCTCGTCACCTATCCATTTCTTCGTTCTTGCTCCACTCTCTCAATCACTACCTACATTTACACCTTCCTTACTACGCTTAGAAGACATATGCCTCGGTGGTTACCACACTCCCTCTTACCCCTAGGGGGTAAGGGGGGACTTCATCTAATGGTGGAGGAAAAAAAGAATATGCCTGACGCATCCTACTGCATGTTGTACAAGGCGACTAATAGGGGGGATGGTGTTAGACTTGCGGACCAAGTAGCCATCATTATACAATGAAGCCTTGTTGTTTTTGTTCTTGTTGTTGTTCCCCAAGCTGCCTGGCCGAACAGCCCCAAGGCCCCGAGCAATTCCAAGGCCATAACCAAGTGCCCCCACAGAACCCTCCCCGCCAACCACAATAAAGCCTGGGTGACCGAAGCCACTCCATGGCGGGGGGCTGAGGAGGGTGCGGAAACGCCCAGGAAACCAAAGCCCCACCCAGGGCCCTGTGCCCCTCAGCAATTATGAAGAGAAAGTTGAGGGGCAAGGGAAAAATGTGACGCTTTGGCTTCCAATCCTTGTTATTGGCGCTGGCATTGTCTCCATATGACAGTGCTGTGACAGGGCTTCATTGTACTTGCTCCAAGTTGCCTAATGGCGGCACACTGGCGGTGGGTGTCGCTCCCTCTGGACCCGGCCCTGGCGCCCTGAGCCCAACCTGGACGAAATGGATCCAGAGGGTACAGTACGTAGTGTTTCCGCGGACTGGCACTTTCCGCCCAATAGAATAGGGGCCCGAGGCTGGTGGTTGCGCTCCAGGAGGCTGCCCTGTCATTGGGCGAAAAATACCAGGCCAGTCGTAGTACCGTGTACGCGCACGGGGTGCGTCCCTGCGGCTGGTTCGGGTGGGGCGTACCGAGGCCACTGGATCCTACCCCCTTGTATTCTCTTGGGGGAAGGTGCTGGGAATGGTCCCGGGGTAAACTGGAGCCGGAGTTCTGGGGGGTGGGGGTGGGGGGGGGGTGATGCCCATCTGCCAGTCAACCTACCTAATTATGACTAAAACCAAAGAAAATAAACGTAAGTCCGATGAATCAAAACCGCACAGGACAAGGACAAATGCCCCCCACAATTTCAGACTTGCTAGTGTGAATGTTGGTAGTTTGAATCTGCGTGCGAATGAAGTGACTGAGATGTGTGAGAGGAGCCGAGTGGACGTCTGCTGTACCCAGGAAACACTCTGGAAGAGGCATGGGGTAGAGTGGATTGTCGGAAGGAGGAAAAGATATAGGATATACTGGATGGGTGTGGAGACTGATAAAGCAAATGGAGGAGTGGGTGTTCTGGTGGCTGAAGAGCTGGCGGAAAGTGTGCTTCAAATTACGAGAGTTAGTGAAAGGCTGATTGTTTTGAAGTTGAAAGTTGGTGAAAGAATTTGAATGTGATATCTGCATATGCCCCACAGGCTGGTTTACAGAAAGAGATAAAAGAGGATTTCTGGAATGACACCGTCAGTGTCATTTCAGGCCTCTCGGAGAACGAAATAACAATCGTGGAGGGGGGGGGGGGGGGACCGCAATGGTGACGTGGGAGCATCTGCAGATGGATACGAGGGGGTACATGGAGGAAATGGTTACGGAAGGAGAAATCTAGAAGGCGAATATATATTGGAGTCCTGCGTTGCACTCAACATGGTTGTGTGTAACACAAAGTTCAAGAAAAGACAGAACCACCTGATCACATATAACTGGGGTCTCCAGTAGCCAGATAGATTACTTCTTGGTTAACAGGAAAGACTGGAAACTAGTTCGAGATGTAAAGGTCATCCCGAGCGAAAAATGTATCCCCAGTATAAGCTACTTGTGTGCGACATGAGCTTATACAGAGATCCTAAGCGCAAGAAGGTTTACATTCCCAAAAGGAAAGTGTGGCTGCACAAGGAAGTTAAGGATAGGTTTCATAGTGAACTGGAGGAAATGAATAGAAATAAGGAAGCTAGACCTAACAATGTAAATAGTCAATGGAAATTTCTTAAGCATAGCCTTATTGCTGCCACTGACAAAGTCTGTGGGAAAACAAAGGGTCACCCCAGGAATAAGACCTCCTGGTGGTGGAACGATGAGGTAGAACATGCTGTAAAAGAGAAAAGGAGATGCTTCAAAGCATGGAAGAAAGGAGGCAGCAAGGAGGAATACCAGGCAGCTAAAAGAACTGCCAAAAGAGTTATTTACAATGTTAAAAATCGCATTAAGGACCTGGTCCTCGAACAAGTGTGTAACACTGACAATCCCA
The DNA here is from genome assembly GCA_032716605.1 of Paralithodes platypus. Taxonomy (NCBI): domain Eukaryota; kingdom Metazoa; phylum Arthropoda; class Malacostraca; order Decapoda; family Lithodidae; genus Paralithodes; species Paralithodes platypus. Next base: position 36,655,137 of record CM064489.1, on the reverse strand, counting down.
ATGGGATCTTCAACCTAGCTAGGCGAGTTTAATAATGACAGTAGGGATATTATAGGTGAACAGTGTGTTAGAAATGATAATGGGAAGATTGTGAATGCAGAAAATTAAATCAGAGAAGCATGGAAGGTACACTATGAACGATTTCTAAATGTAGAGTTTGAATGGGATAAGGAACAGCTTAGTATCAAAAAACCAATATCTGGGCCCCCTCCTTTGATAGCACCAGCTGTAGTGAGCGACGCAATCAATCAAATGAAGGACGGTAAAGCTCCAGGTTGCTCCGACATTGTCGCTGAGATGATAAAAGCCTCAGGGGAGATTGGTGTAAACTTAGTCACTGAGTTGATAAACATCATTATTAAAGATGAGATAATCCCAGAGGATTGGCTCGAAAGTGTAATAGTAAATAATTATATACAAAGGAAAAGGGGATGCGCTAGATAGAGGAAATTATAGGGGCCTGAAAATACTTGGCCAAATCATGAAGGTCTGTGAGAGAGTCCTTGAGGGTTTGATCAGGCAAAGCATCTCTATTGATGATATGCAGTTTGGTTTTATGCCAGGAAGGGGTACAACCGATGCTATCTTCATAGTCAGGCGGATACAGGAAAGATACTTACTAAAAGGCAGGGATCTTTACTTTGTGTTTGTAGACCTGGAGAAGGCCTTTGATAGGGTGCCTAGCGATGTTGTGCAGTGGGCTATGAGGAAACTTGGTGTGGAAGAGTGGCTGGTGCGTGTGATAATGAAGATGTATGAGGATTCGCGAAGTGCGGTGAGGGTGAAGGGTGTACTGAGTGATGAGTTCGCAGTCCGTGTTGGAGTCCATCAGGGTTCAGTGTTAAGCCCCCTCCTCTTTATTATGGTCTTGGAGGCACTGTCTAGAGTTTTTAGAGGCGGACTCCCGTTGGAACTGTTTTATGCAGACGATTTAGTTCTAATAGCTGACAGTATGCAAGATGCTGAGGCCAAATTCAGAGAGTGGAGAGAGGGCATGGCGAGCAAGGGTTTAAGAGTCAATATTAACAAAACCAAGGTTATGCATTGTAGATTGAGACGAGGCAATGTGGAAAAGAGCGGTACATACCCATGTGCAGTGTGTGGAAAGGGAGTGGGCGTTAACTCAATTCAATGTAGCATCTGTCGATGTTGGGTACACCATGGGAGTAAGCGCTGTAGTAGAATAAATATGTAGTAGAATATCCCTGCCGAAGGATAAGTCAGAAATAGAGAAATTAGAGTGCGTAGTGTGCAAAGGCGAGCTTGTGTTAAGTGATGATCCTGTGGCTGTGAATTTTGGAAATGAGTCTTTGGAGCTGGTGAACAAGTTTTGTTACCTAGGAGATACCATCTCTGCCGGTGGTGGGGCCGAGGCTGCCACTGTTGCTAGAATTAGGTGTGGCTAGGGGAAGTTCAGAGAATTGATGCCAATCCTGACCATGAAAAGAATGCCTCTCCCCTTGAAGGGAAAGGTGTATGCCTCATGTGTTAGAAGTGCAATGACGTATGCCTCAGAAACATGGGCCGTTAAAGTAGAGGATGTCAACAAAATGGAGCGTAATGAGATGAGAATGGTGAGATGGATGTGTGGGGCCAGGCTACAGGATAGAATAACTTTAATGTTGAGCTGAGGAGACGTTTAGGTATAAAGAGTATTAGCGAGGTGATGCGTACAGTAGACTGGGATGGTATGGACATGTGGAGAGAATGGATGAACAAAATTGGGTGAAAAAATGCAGGTCTGTGATTGTGGAGGGAGCTGCACCAAGGGGTGGACCGAGGAAGACTTGGGATCGAACTATACGCGCCGATCTCAAATCCAAGAACTTGACAAGTGAAGCAGCCCTTAACAGGGTTGCCTGGAACGCCGCCATTAGGACAAGAGACTGAAACTGCACTTACATGTGGAACACTCAGTCTTAAAATTTTATGTATGTATGTATGTTATGTACCCTTATATAGGGGGACTATTATGCCTGTCTTCCAGTCATCAGGTGCACTCCCCTTCTCCCATGCTAGTTTGCACATTTTCCACACCCATTCGATCACTATCTCACCACCATACTTCAGCATTTCCCCACACACTCTATCTATTCCTGGTGCTTTCCCCAACTTCACTCTTTTCAAGGCTTCACACACTTCTGACCTCTGATCCCCACCTCCTCCTAAACTACTTCTCTTCTTCTCCCTCCCATACCCCATCCATCTATGTTTTCTGGCACTTCATTCCTTACATTTAGCAATTCGTTGAAGTATTCCCCCCATCTTTCGACTCTCTCTTACTTCTCGGGTAGCACTCTCCCATTCTTATCTTTCACACCTTTACTGTTTCCCTTGCTACCTTCCCTAACTGTCTTGACTCCTTTCCAGAACAGTTTCTTACACTCCCTCCATTTTACACTCAGATTCCTTCCAAATTCTTCATCTACTCTTCTCTTACTTTCCTTCACTACTCTCTTCACCACTCTCTTTTTCTCCACATACCTCACTTGTTTCTGTCTCTCCAAATCTTTATTCCCTCTACTACCCAACCACTCTCTATACGCTTTATTCTTGTCTTCCACAGTTATTTTTACCTCTGTTGTCCACCATGCTGTGACCTTCACTCCCCTCCCTCTTCTCCTTATTCCACACACCTCCTCACATGCTGCACAGATCTCTTCCTTAAACACTTTGCTTATCTCCTCCACTTACTCCATACCGTCCAGGTCAAACCTACTTAGTCGTCTTTCTACTGCTCTCCTGTACTCTTCTCTGGCTTCATCAAGTTTCTTTTTTAGGGATAGTACTTGCTGGGGCATTCTGAGTATCAGTGATGAGATGTGCAATAGCAGGCTTGGATCGTTTGGACATGCAGAGAGGATGGATGAACTAAGTTGGGTGAAAAGATGCAAGTCGATGAACATAGAGAAGCTGCACCAAGGGGCAGACCAAGCAAGATGTGGGATCAGATCACAATGTCTGATCTTGAATGAATACACCTGACAAGTGAGGCAACACTGACGGGGCTGCCCGGATCGTCGCCATTGTGGCTGAAAACCCCAGAGGACTGACACAGCTCAGGTCAAGCCGGAATCAAGCCAAATCTGTTCTTTGACTAGCCAAAAACTCTTTCATCAATAACAAATGTTCTGAACTTTCAAACTCTAGATCTTCACATGCTTTCTGATATCTAGCTAAAAACCTCTCCAACCATTTTACTTCCTCATCTTTCTCACTTCTTTTCCACTCTGACGGCACCACCATCACGTCTTCCTCTGACAAAGCTGAACTCATCGCTCAAACTTTCACTAAAAACTCCACCTTGGATGATTTCGGTGCTAAGCCTCCCTCTCCACCCCCCTTTCACTTACTTATACCTAAGATCATAATCTCTTCTAAGGATGTACTTTCTGCCCTCTCTGGACTTAATACTAAGAAGGCGTGCAGACTAGATTGTGTTCCTCCTGTTGTACTCAAAAACTGTTCTTCTGTGATGACTCCCTGCCTAGGCAAACTCTTTCGTCTCTGCCTTTTCTCTAACGTCTTTCCTTCTTGCTGGAAGTTTGCTCTCATTCAACCTGTCCCAAAGAAGGGTGACCGCTCCCAACCCTCCAACTATCGTCCAATTGCTCTCATTTCTTGCATCTCTAAAGTTTTTAAAACAATCCTTAATTAAAAGTTTCTTAAGTATTTATCTTTCCATAATCTACTTTCAGATCGCAAATATGGTTTCCTTCACCCGTACAATCCCAGCGACGGCTGCCAGCCGTCAGTAGATATATCACTCCCCAGTTCCAGCGACGGCTGCAAGCCGTCATTAATATACAGTTCTTGTAACTACCAGTATCAGGCAGGGGCTGGTACCATGACTTGCAAACACTGTTCTAAGGAATTGGCAACACTTCTTAGGTTGGCTGCAAGCTTCCACAGGCTGTCTGGGTCAGTGTTTCATCAACTTTTGAGGTGGGAGGTTGTTATATCTTGCCTCTGAAGCCATTTTGGCCACATTGCTTGGTACTGGGGGGTACATTTATGGTAGTACCCTATGGTACAGTAGGGGTTAAGGTTCGCTCTACTGGTGATCTTCTTGCTTATCTTACTATACTAACTCTTGGTCATCTTCCTGTCGGGACTTCGGGGAGACTTTTTCTATTAACCCTCTCACATCCTGACGCAATTTTTGAGCCTATTAGGGATACTTTAAAGCCTTTGTTACCGTCAGGGGTATCTATAAACCTTTAGTTTGTTTACTTCAACCTCTTCAGTTGTCTTTGAGTTAGCTGTGGGCAGAAAACTAATTTTGGAGAGGTAATTATAACAGTGAGAGTAATCTATTTCTTATTGCTAATCTGGTAACTTCTGCGTCCTATGGTCGTGAGAGGGTTAAGCTAGATATCTGTGCCTTCGTTTCTAATTTCCTTTCTGACCGCTTCATAGCTGCAGTTGTGGACGGCCATCGCTAATTTCCTCAACCTATTTACTCTGGTGTTCTTCAGGGTTCTCTCCTGTCTACAGTTCTCTTTCTAATATTAATTTATGATCTCCTCAACTGTACTTCTTGTCCCATTCACTCAATGCTGACGATTCTACCTTACACTATTCAACTGCTTTTTCACAACAACCCAGTATGTAATGAGGCCATAGAAAGCCTATCTTCTGCTCTATTAATTATTTCTGATTGGGGGGAGAGAAAATCTTGTTACTTTCAATGCCTCCAAGACCCAATTTCTCTATTTAACTAACCATCGCAATCCTCCACAAAAATATATATTACTCTTCAACAATACACAGATCAACCCTTCATCTTCTCTCAATATCCTTGGTGTATCATTTTCATCCAACCTTTCTTGGAAAGATCATATCACCACTCTTGCTAAAACAGCTTCCCAGATGTTACGTGTGCTCAACCGTCTCCGTGGGTTCTAAACCCAAGCACAGTTTCTTGCCTTGTGTAGGAGCACAGTGCGCCCATGTATCGAGTATTATTCGTAGTGTGGGGAGGTTCCACCCATACCGCACTTCTTGAAAGAATAGTTCAAAGCATTTCGCCTCATTAACTCACGCCGCAATGTTGCATCTCTTTCACTCTTCTATCACTATTACAACAATCAGTGTTCTTCAGAGCTCTCTCAGCTCTCTTGTGGCAAGTACGAGGCACCTGCCTTTCAACACAGTTCCACTCCTATTCTGTCCAACTTACCAATCCAAGAATTGGCAAATGTTCTCAGTCTTTTTTCTACTCAACTAGTGAGCTCTGGAGCTCTCTTCCTTAATCAATCTTTCCTTCATCCTATGACTTAAGATGCTTTAAACTTCATGTGTCTAGGCATTTTGACACCAACGTTCCTTGAATTTGGCTCTCTATCACTCTTTTTACTCTGGGGGAGACACTCATTACAAGCAACCTGCCTTTTGTCTCCTTCATAAACATAGGGAAAAAAAAACCCGCCTCAGGCTACATTCAGGCCGTCCAACCTGAGACACGAATGTGGGGCAGTACCTCAAGGTTAAAATTAACGCTTGCGTTAACAGTGGCAGAAATCACGGTTTGCTTCTGTTAATGGTATGGCCAATCAAAGTACAGTAATAAACTCCCCTTACCTCTCCCTTGTGGTACCAGACGACGAAGAGCTGCTTATGGTGCGTGTTGTCCACCACACAGGTGAGGTTGATGAGGGAGCCCCGGTGGACGTGGATGGCTGGACCGTTCACGATCACGGCACTCGGTACTGGGGAAGAAAGAGGGAGCATGTTAAGGAGAAAATAGTGACTGTGATGGAGAGAGAGAGTTAATGGGAAAGGTCGAGTCGTTCATGATTGCTATGTTTGGCACCGTGGGAGAGAGAGAGAGAGGGAAGTTAGAGGGGAGGGACGAATCGTAGCTGAACAGATAAGAGCTCTGTAGGTCCGACGAAGACCGGCCTATAATGTACAGGTGGGTTCCAGTCATTCTCAGGGCCAGTCACGTTTGTGTGGAGGACTCTCGCCAGCAGATTGGTTATGTTGTTCTGTAGATTTGCTTGGCGAAGGTCGGCCTGTAGTCATCTAGTGGAGGTTCGAGCCAAAGCTGGTTGAGTTTGTGAGGTGGGTGCTCACATGTTAACGCCCACTCGAATATAAATATATATATATATATACGCTCACTCCTACTGTCTTCCGTTTAACCTCATGTACCTTGCCTCTGTTCAAACCCTAAGGCAGATACCACTAACCTTCATCACTTTCCGTTTTACTCTCACATGCTGATACACACTTTTCAACACAAATATATCTATCTATCTATCTATTGCCTGACGCCGTGATCCCCGAAGGGGTGGCCACGAACGAACCGCCCCCATGCACCTCTGTCCCCAGTCAGTCGACGCCCCTCCCCCCAACCAGCACCACCTTCGTTCATGTACTTCCTCACTCCATCCTTCCACCTCATATTCGGTCTACCTCTCCCCCTCTGTCCCTCCACCTCGCTCTCATACACCCTCTTAGTCATTCTCTCGCTTTCCATACGTTCCATATGGCCGAACCATCTCAAGTTGTTCCTTTTCACACTTTCCAGCACATCTACCTCCACACCACACCTCCTTCTTACTTCCTCATTAGTCTGTCTATCCCTCCATATATATACAAATATATAACCTCAAAATATTTTAACACCAGCAGGGGTACCCAGCGTTGCCCGGGTTTAAATTCTACCATAATCACAATCACTACTACCACCACTACTACTACCATAATCACCATCATCAATCACTACTACCACAATCATCACAATACTACTACTACCATAATCACCGGCCTCGACCTCCCTGTGCCTCATTAAACGGCGACCTCGATTTCGGCCGCTAAATGACCTCCGATTTTGGATCTGACCTCATCCGTAGCCCCATTTTGGAGAGCTGCGAACAACTTTCGTTCCATACACCTTTTCAATCGGAGGCCTCCTGCCCCAAACGGCCATTTGTTTTTAAACCAAAAGCGATTTATCCGATTTCGCGCCCATTTTCTCCGTTCCTTTCACCCTGGAGAATTCTATTTTTTCACTAAAACCTGCCTAGGGACCCCCTTACTACGCATACCAAGTATGAACGCTCTAGCTTAAAACATGTGGCCATGCATAAAGAACAGACACACACACACACACAGACAATCGAAAATATTATATAGATACCTCACACTACTATCCTTATATACCTTAACCTATTCAGTACCGGTGACGTCTTTTGTATTTCATTCTAACAGCTATTAAACGATTTTATTTAGCTTAGGAATGAGGTCTACCCATGAAAAGGCTACAGACTCTCTCAATTAATCGGTTTAGCTATCATAATTATATCCTTCGTAAGCTTCGTAAAATCGTCTAAATGTAGCTGAATTCAAATATAAAATACGTCGCCGGTACAGAAGGGGTTAACCATGTCCCATCTTTGTATTTGTTCTTCCTATGCTGCATTACTATTCTCTTTCAAGGAAGGAGTGGGTAACATAGAGGACAGGACCAGCCAGGATCAATGTAGGAAACTTCAGGAACACTTAGGGGTCCTGATGTGGCGGCGTCTACGCCGTGGGACCACCTCCCGGAGCTGCCAACCCTCCACGGCCGGAGACAAGATCAAAGACCAGTGGAGGACAACCGGATGCCGGCCGCGGGGAGCAGTTTCGGGAGCCAAACCGTCACAACCATCCCCTGCCCCCTCCCTGGGGGCACGGGTCCTTGGAGCGGCTTCGGTCGCGCCGGGAATTTCCACACCTCTCACACCACACACACACATCACACAGTTTTTCCTACACCGAGAAATTACTCTCCGGCTGTCATTTCTCGAAGACTTCTTCTAGCCGGAGACATTGAGAGCAACCCAGAACCCACCTACACATACATATGTCCAACTTGCTCAAAACCCATCACTTCGAGTCGCCTACACTAAGGGTTCAGTTCTCTGCAATTCATGCAGGAACTGGACCCACTTTACCTGCACAACACTTGCCTCCAAGAAACACTACACGAACACCTGGACCTGTTCCTCATGCCCCTCCCTCTCCCAGTCTAATCCCTCGCCTAAAACCCGTCCACCTCTCCTCTCCAACCCACCTAACCTTCCCATATCATCCTATCCCCCATAAAACCCGTCCACCTCTCCTCCCTAACCCACCTAACCTTCCCATACCATCCACATCCTCAACTCAACACACCACACCCCATCCTAATCCATTCCAACCCCCATCTCCTGCTCCCCAATCCCCACCCCAACCTCACCCATCCCAACCCCCAGCCCCTCCCTCACCCCCCCCCTCACCCCCCCCCCCCCCTCCTGCAGCAGCACCCCACATACATCGTGCAAATAACATTAACATTCTCCAATTAAACATAGATGGCATCAACACAAAGAAACACGAACTCTCACACTTCATCAAACAACACAACATACACATTGCCATCTTACAAGAAACAAAACTCCGCACAACACAAAAAACACCCACATTTCATGATTTCACCACCATCAGACAAGACCGGGCTGTCGGCGGGGGCGGTGGACTCATCACCCTGGTACACAAAGAAATATCATACATAGTTACCAGTGTACAAACCAAATCCCTCCTCCCCCCAAATGATAACACAAGAGAAATACAATCGATTAAAATATGCACTGGCAACAACTCCAATAATTATAACCATCATAAACACATACATCCCTCCCCAAACATCCCCTACAGTACCAAATGAATACAGACCACACTTACAACACATCACAAACATCCCACACATCATCCTGGGTGGTGATTTCAACGCCAAGATGTCGGCCTGGTTTGTCGACAACCCCGACACAGACAGAGGGCTGGTACTACAAAACCAAATTGATAACCTCATCATCCTTAACGACATCCATCAATATACCCATATTCCTCATCAAGTCCTCTATAACCCATCATCTCCAGACATCACCTTTTGCTCCCCAGAACTCGCCCCCACAACATCCTGGAGGGTGGTCAGAACCTTAGGCTCTGACCACCTCCCGATCATTATCACCACCAAAACCAGACTCACCCCAGCTAGCCACAAACACACATACACCAATTATAAAAGAGCTAACTGGAAAGCATTCACAAATGAGACAGAACAACACTTCACGACTCTAAACAGTACACCCATCACTAACATCAACAATGCTGTACACATACTCAATAAAACTATCCAAAACGCTGACAAGAAACACATTCCAAGAGGTAACAGAAAAAGACACAACCCCAACTTCACACCAAAAATTCAAAACCTCATCAGACAACGCGACATACTGAAACACTCCCCAGCACCCCACACACAAGACATCACACAACAAATCCAAGCACTCAACACCCAGACTAACAACAAAATAAAAGAACAACAAAAACTAAATTGGAATAACTTCCTACAAACACTTGATCACAAAACAAACCTCAAAAATCTCTACAAAACACTAAACAGCATCACACTTTCCAACAGCAACACAACACAATCACATGCTGCAATCACAACAACAGACTCTACTCCTTCATGTAAACAACAAGCAAACACTCTCATCAATCACTTCTCACATGTCAGCCACCTAAAACCTCACAAAGACGACCGACGTGTCATCCGACGTAAGAGACAATTCCCCACAGACCCTGACTATACATCCTTCACCAATCACCAGACAAAGCATATCATCAACAATCTCAAGCACTCACCCGCTTGTGGCCTAGACAACATAAGCAACATACACCTCAGACACCTGGGACCACAAGGCATACAAGCACTCACTAACATATCAAACTACAGTTATTCACACAACACAATACCAGACATTTGGAAGCATGGTATCATCATCACATTCCCCAAACCCAACAAAGACCCCACGCTACCCTCCTCGCACCGCCCCATCACACTCCTTTGCTCCCCCTCCAAAGTCATGGAACGCCTAGTATTACAACTAATTACACCCGACCTACCCCTAGCTCCAACACAACATGGCTTTAGGCCACTGCACTCCACAAACACTCTTCTCACAGACCTTACACAAAGAGCTTTTGACGGCATCAACTCAGCTAGACCACCACACAGATCACTATTAGCCACACTCGTCATTAGTAAAGCATTCGATGCCATCCCCCGCCACAACCTAACAAACAAAATCTACAACACAAACATGCACAACAACACAAAAAGGTGGCTGGCCAACTTCCTAGCAGGCAGATGTGCACACGTATCTTTTGCCGGTCAGTCATCTAAAATCAGAAACTTTCCAAACGGAGTCCCACAAAGATCCGTCCTATCGCCCGCACTCTTCAATCTGTAAATGCACAATATAACTACACCCAATACGCCCCAAATAAACTTAGCCTCCTATGCAGATGACATTACATTCACATGCACACACCATGACCCAAAAAGAGCAACAGATCTCCTTCAACCCTATCTCAACACACTACATGGCTGGTGCACTACAAACAGACTTAATCTAGCCCCAGCCAAATCCACCGCAACCCTGCTCACAAGCTGGACAGGAGAACACGAATACATCCCTCAGCTCACCATAAACAACACACCCCTAACACATACACACACACCCAAAATCCTAGGAGTAACATATTATGATACTCACATGACATTCAAACAGCACACCACAAACATTAAAAAGAAACTGACACCCAGACTTAATGCCCTCAGGTCACTTGCTCACACAAAATTTGGACACAACAAAGAAACTACCACCACAGTATATACACAATACATAAGATCAGTGATGGAATACGCAAGCCCAGCCTGGGCTTCTAACCTAGCTGAAACACATCATAAGACCTTACAGACTATTCAAAACAAAGCCCTGAAGATCATTACAGGCTGCACAGCTACTGCACCCACAGATCACCTACATCAAGAAACCAAAATCCTCAAAGTCAAAGATCATCTGGACATGAGAGGCACTCAATTCCTGGCAGCAGCCTCCACGAACCAAGACCACCCACTAAACTACATGGCAATACACCCACAGACACACCAAGAAATATCAAACAACACCCAGCACACGGTATCACACACAATTACTGTCCTCTCTCCCTCCCTGCCCAACCCCGAACCTTCCAGAAGCACATCCATACTCATATCTCTCGCCGATCCATCCACTCACTCACAGACAACACGCAGCTGCAAGCACGACCTCCCGAAATCCATCCTTCCGAATCCTCCCTTCCTCGCGAGGACAGAGTCCACCTGGCCAGGCTGAGATGCGGACACCATCCCAGCTCTCCTGAGCTATCAGAAGAGACTGGATGACTCCGTTGTCGACGCCTGCCCGGGATGTAACACAGCACCCCATACCATTAAACACATCATAGAAGACTGCATTTCACACAACCACTTACGCCAACAACCCAATCTACACTCAATGAGAGCTCTGTGGGAAAGCCCGATCGTGGCCATGGCCTTCCTCAGGGACTCGGGGCTGTTCGGCCAGGCAGCTTAGGGAACAACAACAAGAACAACAACACTTAGGGGTTCCAATGCGCATTATTCGGATAATTAGAAAACAAAAATATATATTTATATACTGTATATATATACAGTATATTGTATATATATATATATACAGTATATTGTATATATATATATATATACAGTATATTGTATATATATATATATATATATATATATATATATATATTATATATATATATTTATATATATATATATATATATATATATATATATATATATATATATATATATATATATATATAATAATAATAATAGTGATAATATATAAGGAAACAAGTAAATTAATAAATATACAAATATAGTAGAAGTATTTGCATTAAATATATCTCACAAATATACGTGAGCTACTAAATGTATTATACTCTCAGCAGAACCAATTAATAAGAAATAGGAAAGGTTAACTATCCTTTATCACGCCATGGTGTAGTGGATTAAAGCAAGGACACTCGTCCTGACTGTCGGTGGTATAAGTATTTGTATCTGAACTGTTATAAATAATAAAATAATGGTCCTTTGGCAACATGTAGCAATAACCGGATATCAAAACAATACATGCAAACTATTATCCCCTCATTAAATGTTGTGATACGCGAGTTACCGTTGCTACAAAAAACAAGTGGTAAAGAGGCTGATCAAAGGCTATATGGTGGTGACGAGGTGGCTTATGGTATTACTGTGTGTGTCTGTGTGTGTGTGGCCAGCTTTAGCATTGCCCTGTGTGTGTGTGTGTTTGTGTGTGTGTACATTTGACAATATATAATATATATATATATATATAATCAAATTATTGTATGATGGTGTAGATAATTTTAAAGGTATGACTAAAACTGTGTTCAAAGGACTATTAGCTTTATGTGTTAAGGATGGTCTGTTTGTCTTTAATAAAGAACTATTTATGCAGATTGATGGGGTAGCTATGGGATCACCTCTTGGTCCGACTTTTGCTAACATTTTGTTTGTGTTATTATGAACAACTTTGGCTCAAAAACTGTGACAGTAATATAAAACCGTGTCTTTATCGTAGCTAGCAGATGACTGCCTTGTGATTTTTAAGAATAAAAACTGTGCTACGTCCTTTTTAAACTACATTACCAAGCAGCATGATAATATTAATTTTACGATGGAAGTAGACTAAGTATACTAGAAGTACAATGGAAAATTACTAAGTTCAATTTTTCGCAAACCTACCTTTACAGGTTTAGGTACCATTTTTTTTAGTATTTGTCACAAATCATTCAAAATTAATGCTATAAAAACCTTGCTATTCAGGGCCTTTTCCCTTTCTTCAACTTACTCTCTTTTTCATGATGAAATTTTGTTCTTAAAACAATATTTTGTGAATAATGGTTACAGCGAGAACTTGTTATATAAACTAGTAAATCATTTTCTAAATAATCACTATAAGCCCAAACAGAGTGTACCCACAGTCAATAAGGAGGTGATTTATTTATGGTTACCCTATCTAGGTGACATTTCCATAAATATGAAAGACATTTTGCTTCAGAGCCTCTGTAAAATGTTTCCTCAAATTGAATTACGAATTGTACTAAAAAATTCATTCAAAATAGGTTAATTTTTTTAATTTTAAAGATCCAATGCCGACTCCCTTGCGCTCTTCTGTCGTCTACTGTTTCACTTGCCCAGGTTGCCAGGCCAGGTATATTGGCAGCACAATTCGTGCTTTCAAAATCAGGACGGTTGAGCACAAGGGTCAGTCAGCAGTAAGGGATCATTCAGTGTCTTGTGATATTCCCCTTAATTAACCCTTCTTTGGCGGCGCGCAACTTATGTCGTGTGAAATAAATTTGGACTAAGTGGCGGTTCACAACTTATGTCGTGTGCCATTTTCAGCACGTAGTGTTGCAGAGAGAGAGAGAGCTGAGCGGTGTGAGGAGTGTAGTAAGGCTATGACCGCCGCCCACCACCGCGGTGGGCCAACTGAAGTGAAAACCACCCTTCCATCCCCCCTCACACTCGCTACACAGGGAATTATGTAGGGCAAGTACCTAATTACATGGTTTTTGCACTCGTGTTGCGCGATCGTTGCAAGAAAACCAGTGGTCGTACAAGGATGGTTGGGGTGTCATTGGAAAGCTCTGTTTATGCCCTTTCAGGGATAGATACTTGTTTTATGCTCTGGGTCTTATTTAGGCATGAAAATGATCACGTAAACAACCCTATTTAGGGTAAAAACACCCCCGCTGGGCGGTATATATAAATTACCGCCTAGGCCGCTCGTAAGGTGTTAAAGATGAACACTTTAGTATTTTATCTAGTTCACCAAATAATAGCTTAAGAATATTAGAGTACCTTTACATTAAGCAACTCAAACCCTCCCTCAATGACACCGTGTCTGCTGTACCCTTAACCCACTGAGCCTCAGCGACGCAGCGTTTGCGTCCGCAATGTATGTAACGCTAAACCCCAGCGACTCAAACGTTGCGTCCATGTTACTCCAGTCCCAATTACTCCGGTCCTATGGCACCTAGAGGGCTCAGATTTGTATGGGAACTGTGTAAGTATCCCACGCAACCATGCCGATGGTTGAAAACTCTCAAAGTCCAACCGCGTGCGCGTGAGCGCGCAAAAACTGGTATTTTGGGTGTATTTGCCTTCAATTTTTTACTCTTGTAAAATCGACTTTCGGGGGCTCCGTAGGACCAATTTTTGACCTTTTTGATCGTTTTTTTTTTTTTTTTTTCCTTCATTCCTAACCCATTCGCTATTGTTTCTGGATTTTTTTTTTTTTCAAATTCTGCTGGTCCCTGGTAGTACATTTATTATAAACTAGCTGGGGCTCAGTGGGTTAAATGTTACCTAACTATTCAATTTCATGTTAAAATTAAGTTCATTACCTTCGCTGTTTTAATATATTGTGTATTTATTTGATTTCTAGATTACTGATGATAGCACACTGATGTCGAAACGTTTGGAGAATTTAAATAAAGATGGCGCTTTTTGCGACTTAGCTTGTGATTTTATTCCTCTTGAAATTGAGGTTCCCCACGAACACTCCTGTATCCAATATATATATATATATATATATATATACAGTATATATGTGTGTGTGTGTGTCTACTCACCTAATTGTACTCACCTAATTGTAGTATACAGGAATTGAGTCTTTAGGCTCGTATTGTCCCGCTTCCCAAGATTCTGTTATCTAATTTGGCTTTAACAATTCGGATATTCCCCGCACCCACCACTTCATCATCCAACTGATTCCACATATTAATACTTTTATACGGAAAGCTGAATTTCCTCACATCTCCTTTACATTTGCCTTTCTTTAACTTGCAACTATGTCCTCTAGTCCTCCCTTTATCTCCCTCGATAAAGTCCTCCTTGTCTATCCTTTCCAATCCCCTAACACATTTATACATCATAATCATATCCCCTCTTTCTCTTCTTTCACTTAGAGTTGGCAAGTTCAATCTCTCTAATCTCTCTTCATATGTCAGTTCTCTTAGTTCTGAAATCATCTTCGTTGCAGCTCTCTGTACTTTCTGCAACTTAATTATATGTTTTTTAAGAGGGGGTGACCACACCACTGCCGCATATTCCAATTTAGGTCTCACCATTGATTTTATTATATTTACTAGCATCTCTTCATTCAAATAGTTGAATGCTATTTTTACTTTATTCAACAGGCCATAAGCTTCTCCCACTATTTTGTTAATATGGCTCTCGGGTGAAAGATCTCCCTGTATTATAATGCCCAAGTCCTTTTCCTTCTCCGAGGGGTTAATCACGCATTCTCCTAGTTTATATTCCCAATGAGGTCTTGTTTTACTCACACCTCCTTCCATCACATGACATTTATCTTTGTTAAAATCTAATTTCCACATCTTGCTCCACTGATATATCTTATCCAGTTCACTCTGTAGCTCTCTACAACTGTTTTCGTCCACTATATGTTTCATAATTTTTGCATCGTCAGCAAACATATTCATGTATGCATTTATTTCCTCTGGCATGTCATTTATATAGACCAGAAACATAATTGGGGCCAACACTGATCCCTGTGGAACTCCGCTTGTAACATCCCTCCATGTTGATAAGCTGTCTCTTATCATGGTTCTCATCTGTCTTCCCGAGAGATAGTCCTCCATCCACTTCAACAAATTACCCTGAACCCCTCCAAACTTCTTCAACTTCCATCTAAGTCTATTATGAGGAACTCTGTCAAAGGCCTTCTTTATATCAAGATACACACAGTCCGCCCATCCTTCTCTCTCTTGTAGTATATCTATCATCCTATCATAAAAGATCAGCAGATTAGTGTGTGTGTGTGTGCGTGTGTGTGTGTGCGCGTATGTGTGCTCTGTGTGAGTGTAGTGCGGTGTGTGCGTGTGTATGGGCAGCTTTAATATTACTGTGTGTGTATGTGTGTGTGCGTATGTGTGCTCTGTGTGTGTGTGTACTGTGTGAGTGTAGTGCGGTGTGTGCGTGTGTATGGGCAGCTATAATATTACTGTGTATGTGCATACTCAATATACAGTATATAGGCCTAGATATCTGTACAGCTATATTGACAAATATCTTAACCCCTTCTGTACTGGCGACGTCTGTTTTAATATATTCTAGCTATATCAAGAGGATTTGGTGTAGTTAAAGAAGGATCTGGGATAGTAGAAAGGGTTAAGGGAGATAGTTTGAAGACTGTTAATTGCTGGATGCCCCTTGGAAGCTGAATGAAATCGTCTAATAGCTAGAATAAAGTTAAAAGAACAGCACTGGTACTGAGAGGGTTAAGGTCATCAACAGTTTATGTTATCTCCCAAGAATACTGTCTATAATATATAAAGTTAAAAGAACAGCACTGGTACTGAGAGGGTTAAGGTCATCAACAGTTTATGTTATCTCCCAAGAATACTGTCTATAATATATAAAGTTAAAAGAACAGCACTGGTACTGAGAGGGTTAAGGTCATCAACAGTTTATGTTATCTCCCAAGAATACTGTCTATAATATATAAAGTTAAAAGAACAGCACTGGTACTGAGAGGGTTAAGGTCATCAACAGTTTATGTTATCTCCCAAGAATACTGTCTATAATATATAATGTCTAGGTTATTTATCAGGAAAATAACAACGGATAATTTCTCTATCTGTTTCTCTATTTTGCTCTATTTCAAACAAAATATATCATTCTCTCTCCTTTACTCTCACTCTTCCTCTCTCTCTCTGTCTCACCCTCACGCTGAAATTAATTATAAAACAGGCATGCCTAGATGTGACACAAAATGTGTTCACATACAATGTGGTTAAAGAGTGGAATAGTTTACCAAGGGAGGTGGTCGACAGTAATTCTATTGATGAAGATTGGATTAATATGAATAAAGTAGACGTGCCGTTTCGCCCAAAATCAAAACGGCATACCCAACTCTGCGATGGGTTACCATCATCACTATTAGTCACTATCATCATTACTATCATCATCACTACTACTATCATAGTCATCACTACAACTTTCACCATAATCACTAATACTCTCACCATTATCACTACTATCACTACAACTGTCATCATTACTTGTCACCATCATCACTACTATTATGACCATTATCACTACTACTAGTACTTTCACCATCATATCTACTACTGTCATCATCATCACTACAATTTTTTTTTTTTTTTCTATATTCCAACTTACTTCCTCTCGGGCATAGGCTGAGAGCCTTAACATTCACCGCTTTACAATGAACAGTGAAGCCCGTGAGGTCTTGTTCCAGTCTAGGGAGTGAGACATGTGAAGCACGTAGAGTACAACGAGCACCTGCCATCTTGCCTTCACATGAGGCACGGTGCTCACTCATGGCCCGAAACGACCCTATCTCTGAAGCCACCTCGTTCCCGTGCTTCACTGTCTCACCCCCTACACTCGGACTCTAACACTTACACACACACAACGCCACCTGTTGAGCAGATAATTCACCAGGCATTGCACCCCTATAGCATATTTTTGAATATGGGAATATTCATACAGTGCTATTTAATCAGGGAACAATGAGGGTATTTTATTGACGTTTCGGTGGGCTTGTGTTAATGCACTGATACCAGGTACAGCACAAATTCCATCCCAATAATATCTTCCCATTGATACATCGGGATTTGAACCCGGGACCTTTGGATTACCAGGCCAGTGGCAAGACCACTCCACCACACCTCCCCTAACTACAACCATCATCACTACTATTATCACCATCATCACTACTACCACCATCATCCCCACTATTACTACCATCACTTCTAATGTCAACTAAACTAACTTAACCTAACAAATGCCGGGCAAGTTATTTTTGCTGGGGGGTAGCAGGGGGGGGGGGGGAACATATTTTGGACCTAAAATCATAACTATTGCACACTAATTTTTTTTTTTTTTTTTTTTTTTAATTACCGTCGCATTCACGCACCGAATGTTCGTGTGAAGTTTGGTGAAAATCCGTCGAACGGTCTAGGAGTTATCGGACAGACAGACAAACGTCTCACCATTATCATCACATCTGAGACATGTGTATGATGTGTGGCTTTCTGTGATGTGTGTGCCCCTACGGGGCACACACACACACAGGGAATAGGTACAGGGTGGGGGGTGGGGGTCCTGAAAGGGGGGCTATTGGGGGGGGGGGGGACAAAACCACTTTTTTGGACTTAAGATCATAACTATTGCACAAATTCAATTTTTTTTTGTTTTAATTACCGTCGAATTCACGCACCGAAGGTTCGTGTGAAGTTTGGTGAAAATCCGTCAAACGGTCTAGGAGGAGTTCTCGGATGGACAGACAGACAGACAGACAGACAGACATTTCGGCCGGCATGTACCACTATACAGGGGGCGATACCACTCTGCTTACGCAGAGTTGATTAATCAGTAGGTTTGTGTAATTTCCCATTCAAACCAATTTCTTTCTAAACTCTATTAAAACTTTCCTTGTGGGCATTTCCTAACCCATGAGGTTACACTTCATCCTATTTTCAGGTACGGCTTTTTAGCCGAAGGGAGCGGAGGGTGGGGAGAGAGCTTTCTACTTTGCAGTCCTATTCTTCTACTATAAACTGTCCCTGTCTAGTTGTATTGAGGCCGGACCACCTACTAGGGACCGCAAGGTCTGTGTGGTCTGAGTATCTGTGTAACTCTGTGCAACTCACTCGCACTCGATCTCTCTCTCTCGCTCTCTCTCCAACCCCTCCACACACACACACACACACATACACTACGCGCGAGCGCGCACACACCCACACCCACATACTTCCTGCCTGGCAGTTTTTCTCCCCCACTCAGCCTCTTGCAGGGGTCGTATTACACCAGGGGGAAACAAAGAGGGAAAGGGGGCGGGGGTGTGGGGGGATGTGGGGGTATGTGTGGGTGTGTGTGTGTGGATGGAAGTGTGGCTGGCCTTGTGGATGAATGTGTTTGTGGGTGTGAGTGTGTGTGTATGTGTTTATAGGTGTGGATGTGAGGTGTTTAGGATGTACATTCTTGTCTGCAATGGTGTCTGCTAGCTTAAGGGGAGATTTTCACTTGAGTTTTTTTTTTCTGGACCCCTTTCTCCCTCATGTTTAGTCCCATTGCTTTTGAGATTTTAAGGCGTTCGCCCTAGTAGTTTGAACATTTTAAGACATTTTGCCCCATTTCTGTCAATTTTAAGACCTTTCGTGCCATTTAGGTGTCAATTTTTTCCTGGCGAGCGATAGCGAGCCTGTAATTTAAGAGCAACCGGCCTCCGGCCGGGAAATTTTTCTACCGAAAAATGTACAAATTTATCTTGAAAAGGGGTCTAGGGGGTGTAATTTTAAGCTTGATGAAAACGTAGGGAACAAACTAAATACCTCCCCTTAAGACGGTGGCACACGAGTGTATTTTCCGGCAATTTTCAATGAGTAAGTTTTTTCTCGTACTATTTGAGGTACTTTCGCATTGGAATCGTTAATATGATCGATGGTAGATGGTGGGTAGTTTATAGGTGGCATCACACGAGCTATTTTTCCGTCAATCTCTACAGGCAATTGTAGTCTAGCATCTTCAAAATGTTAAGTCATATCATAAATTTACCAACTAGAATAATCTACTTTCAGCTTAGTTTCCGATTCCAATGTGAATGCGCCTCAAATTATTACGAGAAAAACTTGCTCTTCGAAAATTGCCGGAAAAAGCGCTTGTGTGACACCGCCTTAATTCTTGTGAAACTTAAATTTTGAAGCTGCCAGACTACAATTGAAAGTAAAAATTGACGGCAAAATTGCTCATGTGACAACGACTTTAGAATAGAAGCGCTTGGCCCTGGGTCCAATCCTTCCCGTTGTGCAGAAGACAAGTGGGGCAGCCCTGTTCAATCTGCAGGGCTCTTGCCCCATATGCCCTGATCTTCTCTTGCACGTTCCTCTTGTGTGCAGCCTCCAGAGATAGTTCAATGCAGCTATAGTTATACAATTCATTTTTTTTCCAGCTGACGGTAAATTGGCATATCTATATCTAAGTTACTCAGCTATTATCAAGATTTTGTATCGAAATAAGTTATTAATTATGAAAACGTGGTATTATATGACGTCGCGACAGTGTAGTTTCATATTAATCCGAATATCTGCCTAGAACAAGGCCTGGGAGGTAGGCAATTGAGTAAAAGCAGCGCGGGTCCATCCCATCCACCGCCAGCCGTGTCTGGGCGGAAACTGTGTCGGTGAAAGATATCTCCAGCTCCCTTAAGTGCGGTTCCCATTTCTCCATTTTGGCCTCCGTTTGGACGGACCTACGTCATCGATGACGTAGGTCCGTCTGCGTGTGGGCTCCGGCGGGTGGGAACCGAGGCTAGAATCCCTCCGTCACGGCCAGCTCCGAACTTCTGATCAGAGTTGAATCTGATTTAACTTTGGACGGACATCAGAAGACAATTACGTATATTTATGGTGCCCATGAGATATTATATTGGTATACACTGGTCACCAATGAATAGTACACACGCTATAACCTATGCATACACACACAGGATGTACGTATACTGCATATTTATAATGTAAACAAGAGAAACACTCGCCCTCTCCGTCACGGACACACTGTTAGGCGAGTTCTTTTTAGCTTGGGGACCTGCAGAGGACTGAACACGGGCAGCACGATATGCGGGGGTTGTTCGGGGAGTTAAGGGGCTAGGGTAATGGGAAGAATGAGGATAAGGAGAAAAATGTTTGGTGATCTTAGCTTTAAAACTATCAAGAGTGGGACTGTTAACTATATGAGATGGTAGGTGATTCCACTCTTGGATGCTGCGGGGAAAAATTGAGTACCCAAATATGTCGGTGCTTGCCTGGTATGTGTGGTATTTTTGGTTGTGGCTGACTCTTGTGGATTGTATGTTTGTAGGGTGTAAATATGTGTCTTTGTCTATGTCTACTAAATTATTTGTGATTTTGTATAGCATTTGTTGTGTGCGTATTTGTCTTCTTGTTGTAAGTGTGTCTAATTTAATGTCTTGTTTGAGCAAAGTAACCGATATAGTGTGTCTGTAATCACGTCTGATCCATCTTGCCGCCTTATTTTTGTATGGCTTCTAATTTATTAATGCTGTTGTGAGTGTGTGGATCCCAGACGGTGTCACAATATTCAATGTGTGGTCGAACTAGTGTTTTAAAAGCTAAAATTTTGATGTCTGCATTGCACCTCCTTAGGTTCCTGCGCATGAACCCCAGGGCTTTGTTGGCTTTTACCCTGATGCTACTCACATGTCTGCTGAGAGATGGACTCCCAAATACTTATGTGAATGGACTGTATCAAGGTTGGTATTATGGAGTTTATAGGCAAAGGGGACAGGTTTCTTGGAGCGGAAAAAACATATGTGGTGGCATTTGTCTGGTCTAAAGGTCATCTGCCACTTGGCTTCCCAGTCTTCAAGGGCTGTCAAGTCGTCTTGAAGTCGAAGGCAATCATCCCTATCAACTATTGGTCGGTATACTATGCTATTGTCTGCAAAAAGTTTAGTAGTAGAAGTAAAAGATGGCAGCCGCGGCGGTCGAGTGGTGAGCACGCTCACGAGTGAATCTGCTTGACCTGGGTTCGATCCTAGCCCTGGTGGACATTTAGTGGGTGTTATAGTACGTCCTAGCATATTTCACATGCTTGCACCCAGTTGGGGGACACCTCGACGACGTATACAGACTAATAACACACATAACAAAGCCACTCCAACAGCTTCCTCTCTCTCCAACACCCCTTCTCCCCTCTCAACACTCTTCAGAAAAATAGGAAAAGTAGAATGTAGATACGAGGTGCCATTGAAAAGGCCTATCCCTCAATACCTTCACCTGACCTGACCTGACCTGATGGAAGGTCATTGATGTATAAGAGAAAACGAAGGTGGCCAAGGACAGTGCCTTGGGGTACCCCCGAAGTTACAGGAATAGAAGATGAGTGGGAGCCATCGAGAACAACACATTGTTCTCGATTGTTTAGGAATGTCTTAATCCAGTGAATAAGTGGTCCTCGGATTCTATAGTAATCCAGTTTAGCTAACAGTCTATGGTGGGGGACTTTGTCGAAGGCTTTGGCGAAGTCTAGGACTATGGCATCAACTTGTTTGATTTTAGGGTAATTTAGGAACTAGGATATGTCACGAGTCATTATAAGTAATTGCGTCTCGCACGAGCGTTTGGGCCGAAAGCCGTGCTGTGAGTCAGTCAGTATATTTTGGTTATTAAAATGGTCCATTATACAGTATAATTATCTATGAAGGATGTGTTCTAAAATTTTGCAAGGAACTGAGGTTAAAGAAACAGGCCTATAGTTAACTGGGAGAGTTCTGAGTACGGATTTAAAAATGGGGGTCACGTTAGCCAAAAGCCAGTCATGGGGAAGTTCTCCGGTGCTAAGAGTCTGTGAGAATATTACCTGCAGGACAGGAGCAAGAATGGGAGCATTCGCCCTAATTATCCTGCAGGGTATATTGTCTGGTCCAGTCGCTTTGTCAACGTCTACCTCAGATAAAAGTTTCTCGATTCCACGGGTGTGTATAGTCAGTGGGGGTATAGTCGGGTGTGGTGATAGTGACAGTTCCGGCAAGTCTGCTTATTCTTGTGTAAAAACTGACTGGAATTGCGAATTAAGTGCATGTGCTTTATCCTGTGGGTGTGTGACCAGAGAATCGTTATGTAATATTGTTGTTATACCAGTCGAGCCTTGTTTGCGTGTTTTGAAGAAGCTGTAAAACATTGTGTGGATTTGTTTGTTCTCTGTGAGGAAAGTGGCAGTGTGCTTAGTTTCTGCTCGTTTCATTTCTCTTTGTAGTGTTTTCTGTGAATTCTTGTAGTATTCCCAGTGTTCTGTGTCATTGTAACGTTTGGCTGCTTTGTATGCTTTTACCTTAAGCTGTGTCTGTGTAGTCTGTGCAGATGTCTATTGAACCATTTGGGTGACTGGTTACGTGTTACAGTTTTCTTGGGGATGTGCTTGTCCATTGTGTCTTGAATACAGTTGCAGAGTCTGGTTCAATTTATTTCAACAGAAATGGCCATAGGATCATTGTCAAGAAAAGTGTCTCTATATTCAGCTAAGTCCCGGGAGATGGCACCCATGTCAGCTCTGTTGTATAGGTAAATGATTCTGGGTAATTGTTTTTGTATGGTAGGTTTTATGTTTGCGTCAACTAGTACCATGTTATGATCGCTTAAGCCAGGTACTACCCGAGTTCGTGTTATCAAAGAGGTGTTGGATGTGACCCTGTGTCTAATGTTTGGGTTGTTTCTCATTATGCTAGATTGTGTGCATGTTGTTTCGAGTACTGTTTGTGAGAGTGAGTGAGTGTTGATTATGTCAATAAAATTTTCATGTAGGGATCTTCTGTCAGTATTTGGTAGTATTATATCGCTTTCATAGGTGGGGTTGTCGAGTGTCGCGTTGTTTGTCCAATCAATGTCTGGGAGGTTAAAGTCTCCAGCCAATCAAATATTTTTGGAGGGATCTATTCTAGATAAAGAATCGTCAAGGCACTGCAGGTATTCTACGTTAGAGCTAGGGAGCCGGTAAAAAGATCCAATATAAAGTGACCTGCAGCCCTGTATCTGAGTCTTTACCCATCAAATTTTGGCGACCGCGTTTAGTCGATCGGCTGGGGTTACAACTAGTCCTGGCTTCGTCGCTATCATAACTCCGCCGTGGTCTCCAGTCTCTCTGTCGTTTCTGTGTAATGTTCTGAAGTACTGCCAATGTGCATTAGCCCAAGAGCAAGGCGAAAAGGTAGCCCACATTTTTAAATAGTCTCATACTTTCCATATTGTGAAGCCAGAGTTGAATAGAAAGTGTAATTTGATAGCTGTGCATTTTGTCACGACAACCACTTATGGATATTGTGTAATATTTATTCCGAAATCAACACATTTAGGCTTGAAGTACATTGCCTCTTTTGATGCTAGTGCTCGTTAATTTAACTTGGATTTCAGGCTTTTTAATTACTCTCCCATATTTTGACTCTGTTTACATAAGAACATAAGAAAATGGGAGTCTGCAGAAAGCCGATTGGTCTAAGCAAGGCAGATCCCTGTCCCACACAACCCCAATTACAAAGCCCAATTATAGGCTCAACACTCTAATACCCTGAGGATCATCTTACCAAACCGGTTAGAGATTAACGCAGGATTACAGGGGGTCTGCAGAGCGCTGATTGGCCCAACCCGGCTGATCCCCCTTCACACCCAACCCTTCTCGTCCATATGCTTATCCAATTTTTTCTTAAAGCTCCCTATCGTTCTTGATCCCACTATATCACTTGGTAGCCTATTCCACCCATCTACAACTCTGTTACCAAACCAATATTTGCCTATATCTTTTCTGAAACGAAATTTATCTAATTTGAAACCATTGGTACGAGTTCTTTCGCTATCACTGAGCTTTAGTACATTTGTCATGTCCCCTTTGTTAATCCCACTAACCCACTTGAACACCTCTATCATATCCCCTCTAACTCTGCGTCTCTCTAACGAATGTAAACCTAATTTCTTCAACCTTTCTTCATACGGAAAATTTCTAATATTATGGATCATTTTTGTCATTCTACGCTGAATTCTCTCCAATGAATCCATGTCCATTCTGTAATAAGGACACCAAAATTGGACAGCATAATCCATATGGGGTCTCACTAATGACAAGTAAAGTTTTAAGATAACATCAGCAGTTCTGTACACTATTTACATAGTGTATATCACGATAAAATGTGTCAAGCAGTACCACAAAGACGAATAATTTGCCATCTATACTTGACCCCTTATTGGCAGCGCTCGACTTAAGTCGTGCACCAATTTGCAGCAAGTTTGGAGCATTATTAACGCTTTTAAAGGGTTAAAATCGAGTGCAAATGGCCGGGAGCGCAGCGGGCCAGACAGCCGACTCCCAGGGCATACCGCCGCCCATTAACTCCTGTTCCCTGTGTTCTCGAGAGGCCGGCAGTGTAGCCAGTAGTGAGCATAGCTGGGAAAAATATACCGATATATGCTAAACTTCCATGTTCGTGGCACCACTGCAAGAGAACCACGAGTGCTACGTAGCTCGTTCTGGTCTCATTTTGAAGCTTTTAGTGCCTAGTCTTTTGCTAAATATTGTTTGTTCATGCAGATGATTGATTTATCATGCAGGAGGGCCTGAATATGCCCCAATGAGCCCAAAACACCCCGCTAGACAAGGGTTAAAGTAAGCCCAACTGGGCGAGGTAAGAGGTAGTGTGGCAACATTGGATTTCACGCACGTGAAGTTTTAACTTCTGGGAGAGCACTAACGGCTGTGCGGACCTACGTCATCGATGACGAAGGTCCGTCCAAAACGGAGGACAAACGGAGAAATGGGAACAGCGCTTAATTAAGACTTGGGGATTGCGAAAACCGCTCAAACTCGCTAATTTTTACCGATTTAGCGTCACCTGTGCAATATCGTTGCACGGCAACCAGTGGTCATACAGACATAATTCAGGAGTCAGTGGAAAGGTCTATTCCTCTTCTTTCAGGGATATATTTATTAGTGGCCCCGAAATCATTGACGATATGCCTATTAACCTCTGAAGTGCGCATGGGGGTAATTGGAAACGTCCCCCTGTGCTGACGTATTTGAGGTGTTTCCGTCACTAAAATATTCATTGTGCCATTAATAGCATTAATACTTATCCATATGCACCTATTATGGGTTGATTATAAAGGTATTAACCTGAAACAACAATAAAACGAGTGAAAACAGCGTTTGGATGGTCAAAATCGGAGATATAGCCCGCGAGTTGTATAATGTATGGGTGAGGCAATCTGCTTTCCCGCCAATTTCCCCCAAGGCCACTGAGACACAGTCGATCGATACTCTCTCTCTCTCTTGCACTCGCTTGCCATCAGTGATGACAACACCCTGCTTGCAACTCGCTAATGTTAGCACGAAAATATACCTCAGAATAAGGGAATAACAGGGAAAATAGGTGATAACTGAAGGAGAGGAGGAAAGTGGGGAAGGAGGGGAGGTAGAGGACTGAGATTTTGCATGGCCCAGGGGCCAAACAAAAATAAAAAAATAAAAAAATAAAAATATATTTTTTTTTTCGATGTCAAAAGTTGATTTTTTTTTTCACTCACTCATAAGAGTCTCCCCGCAGTGCGCCGGGGGAACTCTTATGAGTCTCCCCGCAGCTCCCGGGTTAAAATAATAGCCTCCTTTCAAGCACCCGTGGGTAGCCAGTTTGAAACTCCCTCCGCGGGGAATCAGGAGTACTACATCATAAGTGTAACGCTACTTCTCTTATGGGAATCGTCTTAGGATTGGGGTACACACTACGAAAAAACTTTGTAAAAAATAAAAGAGAAAAATTAAACTCAAAACTTGTTTTGCTATAGCTTTCCATCTCGTGGATTTCTTGCGCGTGGATTCTAGCCCAGACCGTGGAAAGAGAGACGCCTTCCCTTCCCTGCGACCCTCCCAGTCGGACGTGCGCGACAGTGCTCCAGCCACATTCTTCGTTCGCTGACTTCTAGTGAGTCCTTACTCATTTGTATTTATCTGAGTTGTATGTGAACAGGTATAGATCAGCTAGCACTGGCTGCCCAATTGGTATGCTCACAGGGAAGTGTTAAAATAGGGTACGTTAGACAGGCACCATCAGGTCTCCAGATCCCGCGCCTCATGTTTTTCCTTGTATGTATTCTGCGCCTTAGTTTTACCTTTAGCTACTAGTTAGGAGGCTACTTTATCCGCAGGATTATGCAGCAGGCCGTCTCTATGAGGCAGTTGCATTTAATTTTTCTGAGCAGGCGTCCTAGTTCAAGAGTTGTCACACGTGGTGTGAGGCTTTCTAAGGTATGAGCCTGCGTTGCCCCATTTCTCGTGGGCCCCCACTCCGTTCTTCACCAGTGTGGGTTGCTGTGTCTTCAAGAGGTAGGTAATCAACAGAATTATGCTTACTACAAGCCTCGTGGCCAGCCTCAGTAGGGGTCTCCTTAGCGGCTAGGGGTTAAACATATCATTGATTGTGATTATAATGTATTTAGCCTATGCTTTCTCCTGTGTTGACATGTAGTGTTTTTAGACATGCAACAAGGAGTCAGGAGATGTCCTGAGTTATAGGGGGGGACGTTTGTTCGGGACGTATGACTCACAGTTAGTTTACGTTGCCATGGGTTTGGTTGTTCCTTCCAGCGATCTTTCTGTGTACTGAAGCCCGCCACGCAGGCGTTAGGAAAACCAGAATCTGTCCCTGGCGTGGTGCGCTGTCCCACGCGCCTTCCGGCAGAAATGCTACTTTTGATGGAAGGATCTCGGCCCGCTGAGTGAACTCACCCAATGGTTCCACGCACTAACAAGACTTCTTAAGCCCGGCGGCACAGAATAGTGGTCGTTATCCATCACACTTTCCGTGGAAAGTTAAGATAGATAACAGACAAAGGATGTTTTTGGGTCGGTGACACGTGTCATAGGTAAGGAGTTCGTTTGCAAGAAACCTTTTGGTTCTTGTTTACAAGACCGGCGGGAAGTTAGAATAACAGTTGAGCTATAACTAGCTTCCCGACGGAGTTGGGTGGATAGGATGTGTAAAACCTCGCAGTTTATACTTATGAGCATTGATTCCTGGAAAATTTTATTTCCAGATCTCGTCACATCTAGTCCGGCACAGTAACCAGAGGAAGGAACCGTCCCGGCGGGGGGGGGGGATTAGTTCGACCACTATTATGCCTCTCTTTAAAATTTGTGCTACACCAACATGCTCTCGTGTACCAGTAACGGCGCATAAATTAATGCGAAAAATGTGTCGATAGAGCACAGTTCCTCTGGACCTCCCAGAAGTGTCCGGTTTGTTCGGACCTGTACACGGAGTGGTTGAGTAAAGAAGATCTATCATGCTTAGTAGCTCTATTAGACATTAACACAAAATTCACCTCATATGCCAAAAGAGTAGCCAACGTCACTTTACATTATGACGACGCAGAATTTTTGCAATTGCTCTTACTGTACTCTTGTTCTGATGATTCTCCGATAATAAGGTCAACAGGTAGTGATACACCTATGACTCAATATGAAGTAGAACAAGTAACTATTCAGGACTCGGATGAGGTCTCCGATTGGTATGAGTCAAATACCCCCCCCCCCCACCCCAAGAGGGCGCGCTCGGTGTCTCCTGGGGCCCAGCAGTGGTCCGGACCAAGCTCACCCCGGCGGCAGTGCACACAGTCAGTGCAGCATACACAGTCCCCCAGGAAACAGGAAAACAACGCAATGCTAGCTACTCTTCTTGTTAATAATAATAATAATAATAATCTTCTGGTTACTTATATAGCGCCCGTTTCTCCTCCTTCGAGGATTCACAAGCGCTTGGCTTTCTTTAGTCTACCAGAGACCATTACCCATCCCCCTTGCTCATGGGGAGATGGTAACCGCCGGCTATATCCCAGAAAAACTTTTCAATCTGAGCGGGGATTGAACGCGAGACCTACAAGATTGGAATCAGGCACGCTATCAACTGAGCCAGCCGGTTAAGGCAGAAGTTCATGCCAGTGCAGAGCCAGGGGATGCACTTTCACAACAGAGCCAGCCCGGCTCCCAACAACTCTCCTCAGTTTCTGCCTCTCAGGTGCCAGATTTTTTTCCCGGTCTCCTCGGGGCAGAATCAGAAGAGACGAAGTTGGATTTGAGTGACAAATCTGAGGTAAAAACAGTCCAACACATTACCCCTTTACGACTTACAAAAATTCCTCTTCCTGAATTTGAACCTTCAGAGCTCACATACGTTATAATGCCTTCTCCGAAGGCAGAACGTAGAATCTCCCACAACTCAGCCTTAGGGCAAGATCACATTGTAGTGGTCAAAGAGACCCAGCTACCAGGGTCCCCTGTAGATTTCAATCCTTTTAGAGGACGATGGGACGATCAACAAGGGTCAAAGGGACAGAATATTCTAGCGCCCAGTAGGCTCGGGCCCATGTTGAAAGAACCCCAGAAAGCGGCGGAACAGGTAAGCAGCTCTCTAGACGAGGAAGTAACTGTGTTGAGTTCACCGGGGATGATAGATAATTCTCCGGCGATAGACTGTAAAGGGGCTTCTAGGAAAAGGGAGAGAAAAGAGAACATACAGACCACATCTCTTGAGAGGGCCCGCAATCAATGTGTCACAGCGAAACAAGTAGAGGAAGTATTACATAAGGTATTGCATCAATGTTTTCAACCTAAGAGGCCTCGAGATACTCCGGTAATGACAAAGGGAGCTCCCCCGATTGAATCTGTGCTCCCACTCTCCTCCACCACAATGACTATTTCCTCCCATTTCAACCTCACAAGTCAGATAGAAACCGCCCCGGCGATTTCTGTTGTCCCACTTAATCCGGCCAAGGTAAGGGTATCAACAGATCCAGAGGTTACGGCGGTGTTTACACCACCTACACCTCACAAAATACCCAACCCAGTGTACCCCACGGTCGAAGTAAATCAAAAGTTACTGGCAAACCCTAGTCTCCCGGCGGATGACAAGAAAGTAACCGCCTCTCCTACCACCCCATATTCTGGCTTAAAATCATCTATTTTTCCGACGTCACTGGATAAACAACTCCAAATGACGGCTCTGATTCCTCAGTTGAAGGAATCAGATTGCTTCTGGTTCCCAGTTCAAGCACCAAAATCAGGTGAGGAGCACAGATCTTTGGCAGGGGAGATCCCAGTCTCCCAGGAGTGGATCATTGAAACAAGTAAGAATAAGGAGTTTCGGGCAAAAGACAAACAGGGTAATATTTTAAGGGTACCAATTAAGGCTATTCCAGATGTATGGAATTATGAGTATTTTGTGTATGTACCGGCCCAACTGTTACCTCCTCCCCCAGGTGAACCACTTCATGACTGCGACTGGCCTTATGGCATGCACGGTGGTGATTCAAGTAAGAAAGTGGAACCGGAACTGGTTACAGTTCCGGCGCACATACCAACAGACAGTCAGGAACAAGAACTAATTCTGGGAGAGGTAGGTCATGGTCCGTGGGTGGATTGGGAGAACGAGGCGCAACAGTTTGCTATAGCGTTAACGACTCAACCTTCCCTCAATATTCCTCCTCCCAACCAAATTGACTTCAATTTAATGAGCACACAACCCGCGGGGTACCTTACCCCATTTGTGCATTCCTAGCATCCCCACAATTGTCACGCCGGGATTTTCAGAAACCTTTCATTACCCCCCGTTAATGGACCTCCACAGGGAGTTTTTGTTGCGCGAAGATGCATGTAGGAGACTCTCAACATTCCTCCTCACGCGCCGTACTGTCCAATCCATCCGGTAGATGCTCAAATAAGTCAGAGAATGAGGGAGACGATTGTGCTTTTCCAAGGACTATTACTCCCTCAGCCCACTAGATCACTCATGGACATCCGAACTGCATTATTGGCTTCCGTTAAGGCTAGGCAAAATCTGAGATTAGCAATAGTAAAGGAGTTACCCGGCAGTATCGCATACCGGGTACTTCTTTCCCCAGTGTTAACATCTTCTGTGATAAACGTGGAGACTAGGCAGGATGTTCGACAAATGTGGACTCACTTACCCACAAGACAGTGAGCCAGAAGAGGTGTTAAATCACTATGATGAGGGTCAGGCAGTTGTCTATCTCTTTCCATACCATACCTTTAAATTCTTTTCTCTCTCTCTCCCGGGGCCTTGTAAAGGCGAGTGGATCCGAGACTAGACTCCATAGTACATACCTAGTCACAACTAGGGTGCCTACGAAAAGTCGCTAGGTAACACCCTGGCGGAGGTGGAGAAGGACAAGAACAGACATTCAAATAGGAACTAGCGACCTCGCTTAGTTTTAATACTACTCAAGGAGTTTGGATCATTCAGTTACAAGAAAATTATTGTTCTCGTCCTCACCCAGCCTACCGGCGGGAACGTCCACCATACCTAAGGTCTTAGATACAATTTTATAGCGAAACAACTACCCTACGGCGTAAACAACTAGCCGGTAAACAGTTTCGATCTCTCTTCCGAATTGTCACTGGTGTAGTACCAAATTTTCACCATAGATCAATGTTTTAAAGGCAGAGTCTGAGTTAAAAGACAGGCCGAAAGGCAAATTAGTCCAGTTCCCAATGTACAAAAAAAGGCTTTCATTGGAATTTTTTGGAGATTTGCAAAACTATACATTTTTAGAAACTTTGGGACCTTCTGAACCAGGAAATCAATGTTTACAATTTTTTCAATTACAATATGGCAGCCATCTTGGATTTTCAAAATGGCGGCCATTTTTGTATGTATTTCACATTATCTCCACTTCTAATGCTCATAGTCTTATGCTTTTGGTGTCTAACCATACGTTTTCAGGGACAAGGAATCCAATGAAACAACCCACAATGGGCTACACATAACCTCTGCCACTGTGGATTGGATTAATATCATTTTTAAGACAACAAAAATTGTCCACTTCCAATACATGGCTCTCTCTGCTTTCAGGTTCGTATACTAGTAAAGAGTACCTGATCCATGAGTGAAGTGTGTTGCCCAACAGAAACAACTTGCATATTGCATGCTAGACACTCTGCAACGAGATCGAAGCAGTGTGGCATCGCCCGTGTAGGTGGACCCGGGTTCGATACCAGGCAGTTTCGTCCTCACATTCATCAATATTTACTGGTGAGTATGAAGATTAAGAATAATGAGTTTTATCACTTTCTATCTCTCACATTCATTCATTCTTATGGTGGATATTACAGTTAAGAATAATGAGTTTGATTAATTTATATCTTATTATATACGGACCCAGTTTACCTCCCCATATGATTCCCAAGTTAACTATTTCCTGTTTTCCTTCCTACTTCCTGATCCGGAATTAATTTTATTACATTTCTGTTTCATTCTATTCGCATTTTTCCTGCTACATTATTTTATTATTATCTAGCTTTTATAATTCATTTTGAATGATTTTTATTACCGAAGTTAACTGTTTCCTGGCTTTGCTCTCCCTCCAAATGCTCATAGACTTATGATAGGATAGGATTAATCTAATTTTTTAAGACAAAATAAGAAAAAATAATGCCCAAATTGTCCGCTTCTAATAAATGGTTCTCTCTGCTTTCAGGTTCCTATGCAAGTGAAGACTGCATGAACCATGAGTGAAGTTCCCCAACTTATACCAGGACGCTCGTCCAAAACTACAGACTACAAAATCTGCATTGTATGCCAAAAAGAAGCTGGAACTTTAGTGCTGCAACCAAGAGTGAACTCTTACAACCGTCTTCTGGAATCAGTAAAGGAGCGGGCCAGCTTACATGATGCTGAGTGTGTTGCACTACAGAAGTGACTTGCAGATTGCATGCAAGAGACACTGCAACAAGATCGAGCAGTGTGGCATCGTGCGTGCTACGCCAGCATCACCAACCCGATGCAGAGCAGACGCGCGAGAGACCGACATGAACATTCCATACTGACCGGGACACACACACCAAGAGTGAGAGGGCGCAGGTCAAGAAGTGCTGATGACGTGACGAAGGAGACTGCTTTCGCACCTTTCACTAGATCTTCAACATGGCCCTTGGACAAGGATCTATGTTTCTCTTGCCAGCAGAAAGGTGATGAGAAACTGTTCACTGTAAGAACTGCAAATGCTGGACAAGCCCTGAAAAGAGCAATGAAATCTTGCATAGACCCTGAACTCAGAACTAGGTACAGCGCTTGTATTGCTGATGGTGACGCGCATGCAATGGATGTGCAGTACCATAAGTCATGCTGGACCAAGCACGTCTTCCATTCCCAGAGGGATCACAGCAAGGAAGCTCAGAGAACAGAACAAGATCCAACGCAAGTTGCAAGCTTAATTGAACTGATCAACATCATACAAAATGAGGCAAAAGATGGTGCTTACCTGTCGATGCAGGACATTGAAAACACGTATGTCACACTGTTCGGCGGTTCAGAGGCCCTGGCAAATCATTCCCCTGCCTATAGTAGGCATTGGCTGAAAGAACAAATCCTGTCTGAATTGCCAGTATTAAAATCAGCACGACAGAAAAACATGAGGGATCCAGCAGTCTTGTACTGTCCTGATGCATGCGAAGCTGACATGGTTCATGCTGCTTTAATTGAAGATGACATGGTCAGCATGAAAACCCTCTACCAAGCTGCTCATATCATTCGTTATCGAATTGAAGAGTTCACTAGGTCTGCGAAGAAGCCAGGTTCAAGTTCAACAGTGGTGACCAGTACGCTAGAAGATGTACCAGTAGAACTGTACACCATGCTCCGCTGGATCATAGCAGGACCTGGAGACAAGCTGAAAACAGAAGGTTGGACAATTGCTGTGGACAAAGCTGCACTAACCCTAAGCCAAAACTTGATGTTTGCCTCCAAGTCCAAGAGGCAGGTCATGCTGAAGCCACGGGACGACGGTGCTGGATTCCGGGCTCAACAAACCAGGGAAAACCCTCAAGTGCTGGGACTGTCCTTAACTGTCCACCACGACACCAGAAACAAGACACTGCTGGACCTTCTGAATGCCCAGGGCTACTGTGTGTCATACAGCCGTGCCCTTATCATAGAAACTGCCCTCGCCAATGCAGTGGTGGAGAACACAAAGCCATCTTTCCTGAAGAAAGGCACCTTTGTGTTCTTCGCTGTTGACAACACTGACTTTGCTGAGGATACTTTTGATGGCAAGGGTTCAAGCTATTCCTAGATGCTGAGGATGACATCATCAGGGCTCTATCCATGCTATGTGATGACATAGGTGTGAGCGAGAATGTCCTGCAAACCTTGGCCAGGTTTGTATGCCAGGCATACTGTCTGAAGGGCATTCAGATCTCAAGCATTCCTGATCTACGCTGGCACCTATTCTGCAAGTACATGGCAGAAAGTGACAAGCTGCCACCTACAATGGGTGCCTTGGAGCAGCACATCATGAGGACACATGTGCAAGCACGAATCTGGGGTCAGGCTTCTCTTCCCCATCAGGATCTGCTGGACCCGCTTCAGAATGGGTATCACAAGGGTGATGATGGCCAGCTAAAACCAACGACCACAAGCCTTCCCCCAGCACCCAAGGCCACTCTGGAGATGGTGAGATGTCATTGCAAAAAAGACTGCTCGTCCCAGCGCTGCTCGTGCAAGTCCAAGGCCTTACCTTGCACAGATATGTGTTTGTGAAGCGCACAGTGTGACAATGACGATGATGCTGTGTACAACTACTGTGTGATTCTGATGATGAGATTGACAGTGACAATTAATTAAATGTACTATTACTGTGCCGAGAATACTTTTTGAAAATTTTCTTGATTAATGCCCGTATTCGTAGTCACATACCATCATTGTACGTGGTCATTGTTCACTTTTTGTCTTGTCCTAATTAAATCAATATGTCATGCCAGCTCTGTTGTGATTGCAATAGAAGTACTGTATGATTGCTCTAGTACTTTCCATGGCAGCTACAAGATCAAGTGAATCATTTTGACTGAGTAGAAATGGAACAAAATCATAGCAATTACCACGAGCAATCATGGTATGTGACTACGAATACGAGCATAAGTATAATTATTTATTGCAAAAACACTGTTCCATTATATTCCTCGCCCTTGAAAATGTATATTTAGACACCAAGATCAGATGTCTACCACCATTAGAAGCAGAGATATCGTGAAATCCATGCGAAAATGGCCGCCATTTTGAAAATCCAAGATGGCCACCATATTGTGATTGAAAATAATGTAAACATTGATTTCCTGGTTCAGTAGGTCCCAAGCTTTATGAAAATGTATAGTTTTGCAAATCTCCAAAAAACTCCAACGAAAGTACATAAGGAACTGGACTAAATTCTGTATTCAAGGAATTTCAAGGTAGCAAAGCATAGACGACTGCCTGATAAAGAGTATCTTATTCCTAGTAAAGAATACATATCATCCGGCCCAATGACTTAGCCACCAATACCAAAATATTTAGTTAAGCATTGGAAGTTAGGATACATCCCTAGAACTGAAGATCACTCAAGAAAAGTGGATCTTGTACCTATCAGAGATTGTACAGGTATAAGAATAGGGCCGGAGGGAAGGGCAACCACAGGTAAGAGTTCAGAAGACAAAAACCTTACAAGTTATTACAATATATGTAGATTCTCTATGTTTTTGCACACGGCGAAAAGACATGGTCTTCTACCAGTCTAGTTCGATCCGGGATCTACTATTGGTAAGATTAAGATCAATTTAAAGGACAATGGGTGACGAGGGTAGAGGACAACTAAGTCTTACCACGTTTTGAAACATACAACAGGAAGAACATTGATGACATCCTTAGTAAACATGAAGTTCTATCACCCTAGGCACAGGAAACATGGAAAGATGTTTTTCTCCTCCGCCGGCAGTACAATCAATTTTTACCAACTAAACATCTAGCCCATACGCCGGACGGCGATCCCAGTCAGAGAGGACACCTGGTAACAAACAAGTCTCCCCCCAAAACAAAATTGTTTTTTAGTGTTTCTACTCGGCGGTAAACAAAATGATGTTTGAGCCGGGCAAATATAAATTGGAAAAATAGTAAAAAACGACAGGGAGGAATATAAGTCGTAGGGCCGCGGGGGGCCGAGGGCACCTGAGCCATCCGACTTTACGAGATAAACAGTCACTAGACAGGGATCAACAAGCCGGTTTGGTCATACGGCAGAATGTCTGAAGGAAATTGGTTATAGCCATATGCCTTCCTCAAGGAGGAACAGGCGATACAAGTGAAAAGGGAATTCCCCAAGTCCTAGACATCATAAACTCCCTTAACCCACCGGTTTTTGATGCCGGCAGGGAGGCCAACTAACATAAAAAAAGAAGTGACCCAGGGTCCTTAGCGAACAAGTAGCTCAAGGACACAGGTGATTGTCATCCCGCCAACCACTCTAACAAGGGTCATTCCCCGACCATAATATCAATTGGAGGTATAGGGCAAGGCGGATACTTGATGGAATTCTTTTTTGATCCTGTGTTAGTAACAGCACAAGGGAACTCTACTGTAATACAAATGCCGGTTAGGTTATATCTACAACAGGCAAGATATCAGTTATGAGAAGAAGTCTATATCGCCAAGACCCCCATCTTTAGAATGATACTAAATATAGCACGAAGAAGTGTTAAAAGATACAATGCTGACCCTTTATATACCACCAACGGAATAGGATCCGCGGGCACTAGAAGTAGGCAGAGACTTCATAGTATTCTGAAGTTTCCACCAGTTAATTCATACCGATAGCGCAGGAGAAAGAATTCATTTATCCATGATTCCTATTGATACCTACCAACTCGCCAGCTCTAAACTACCCGGCGGTTAACCTACTTTAGATTTTAAATCAGAACAAAGTAAGACAAAAACCACGCCGGAATGTGAAACAAAATATACTAATCTGTATACCAAAGGGTACGGGGAGCTGGTGGCGCGAAAGGCGACAATGCAAGTTTAACCGTAGTGAAGTAGCTCGGTCTTCTACCCTCGTTACAAAGAAGGGAACAGAGTAATTACTTACAAAAGGTAAGGAGGTATTCACTCAGGATACAGATAAAACTTATATCCATATTAGTGTCTATAAACAAATGTAAGAAAGTGTTAAGTTAAAGGGTGAGGAAAACCCAACCTCAACAGATAAGACCACTGAGTGTAATAGCATACGGAATCGCGTCATGAGAGGGAGATTGGTTTGCCTTTCTCACCGATCAGGAGAGCAATCCCAAGTTTCATAGGCTTCAACCCAGACCATCGGTCATAGGTCTAAGTCTCTCAGACTACAAAATTGTTCATTGGATGGCAGCTCACAATCTTGCATGATATTTCCCCTCTCTTGCTTTCCTGACGCGACACCGTGGGTTAGCCCGGCGGCAACCAATACTAATAAGGAATGCCGACAGAGGGGCTAGCTAGTCTAAGTACTAAAATGTTTAAGTTTCATAAGGCTGGAAAAAGGGAAAGGGGGGGGGGGGATGCAAGTCAGCACATAGGACCCCTAGAGCCCCTCCGCTGGTTAACGGCTCTCCGCCGGACAAGATGTTAAGGTCACGGGCTGTGACACTTTATAATCAAGCTGTTTTACAGTTTTTAAAACAATTTTTCTATGTAAAAATACCTATATTAGTTGCATCTATTTAACAAAGCGTACAAATTATATGTACAATTCGTTCTAAGAATTATGAGGTTGATCAGGTATAGAAGTATGTTCTCTGACAACAAGTCTATGAGTCTCAAAGTGAGAATCTTATCATATAGCTGAAACATGTTCTCTGACAACAAGTTTATGAGTCTCAAAGTGAGAATCTTATCATATAGCTAAAAAGCAGATCTTCTTCGAAGTAACGCACTGCTTTCCCTCTTTTATATTTTTATATATTGTATGTAAACAATAAAAATCTCAAATTTGCTGTGCAATTCTTTTTTCTCTACCTATGGTATTGTTAGTAGTTTGATATTATTACGAATGTCCACCTCCAGTCTTGAGATATCAGGCATATCGTCAATGATGGAGGGGCCACTAATAAATTATAGGTTTGATCCCCAGAGGGGAGAAGAGAAAACCTAATATTTAGTAGTGGCCCCGAAATCATTGACTATGTAGGGCCCTCCCATCCATCCCCTTCCCATTCGTTGATATCTTGAGTTTAGTCTTAATATGTCAGTGAAGGCGGAATTGCGTCTCTCTTGCCACGGTCTGGGCTAGAATCCACGCACAAGAAATCCACGAGATGGAAAGCTATAGCAAAACAAGTTTTGAGTTTAATTTTTCTCTTTTATTTTTTACGAAGTTTTTTCGTAGTGTGTATCCCAATCATAAGACGATTCCATAAGAGAAGTAGCGTTACACTTATGATGTAGTACTCCTGATTCCCCGCGGCGGGAGTTTCAAACTGGCTACCCGCGGGCGCTTGAAAGGAGGCTATTATATTAATAGGCATATCGTCAATGATTTCGGGGCCACTACTAAATATTAGGTTTTTTCTTCTCCCCTCCGGGGATCAAACCTATAATTATTGAAATACGTTCTTGATTTTGTTTATACATAAAAATGTGCAGGGAATGAAGGTCACTTTTAGTCCAAAACCCCCGTATATGGTACAGTGGTGACCAAGCAATTGTCATATGACAAGTGCTGCAGTAATTGTGTAAGTATCGATGAATCAGCTACGAAGGGACTAAATTTACCGTCACTAGAAATGAACAGACTATAGTGGCCATTGGGTCAAATGAACAGACTATAGTGGCCATTGGGTCAAATATTCTTTTGTCAAAGAACGTGCGCTGGAGGTCTAGCGATGTTACTAACAAATACATATATACATAAATAGACCAAACAATTACCACTAGCCGCATACATGATGACTCGTAATTACCACTAGCCGCATACATGATGACTCCTAATAGACCAAACAATTACCACTAGCCGCATACATGATGACTCGTAATTACCACTAGCCGCATACATGATGACTCGTAATTACCACTAGCCGCATACATGATGACTCGTAATTACCACTAGCCGCATACATGATGACTCCTAATCAGTTCAGATAAATCGGTAAACAAACAGTACGGTAACAACTTTGGTTATAGAAGTAATCAAAGCTCCTGTGTTACACTGTATGTCAAGGAACAGGTACAGTATATATAGATAACTCGTCAGTACCGGTGACATCCTTTTCATTATAATCTGGCAAGTATTAGACAGTTTTATTCAGCTTAGGAAGGACTTCTACCAAATGAAAAGGTTATAGACTATCTCAATTAATCCTTTCAGCAAACATATATCCTTCCTAAGCTTCATAAAAGCATCTAAATTTAGCTGAAATCAAATAATAAAGACGTCGCTGGTACAGTATCGGTACAAAACAGTAACAACTTTGGTTATATACGTCAACACAAGTCCTGTGTTATATTGTATGTCCAGGGACAGCTACAGTATGTGGCGTAGTTAAGGGGGGCGCCCTGCACTGTGTTATATTGTATGTCCAGGGACAGATACAGTATGTGGCGTAGTTAAGGGGGGCGCCCTGCACTGTGTTATATTGTATGTCCAGGGACAGATACAGTATGTGGCGTAGTTAAGGGGGGGCGCCCTGCACTGTGTTATATTGTATGTCCAGGGACAGATACAGTATGTGGCGTAGTTAAGGGGGGCGCCCTGCACTGTGTTATATTGTATGTCCAGGGACAGATACAGTATGTGGCGTAGTTAAGGGGGGCGCCCTGCACTGTGTTATATTGTATGTCCAGGGACAGCTACAGTATGTGGCGTAGTTAAGGGGGGCGCCCTGCACTGTGTTATATTGTATGTCCAGGGACAGATACAGTATGTGGCGTAGTTAAGGGGGGCGCCCTGCACTGTGTTATATTGTATGTCCAGGGACAGCTACAGTATGTGGCGTAGTTAAGGGGGGCGCCCTGCACTGTGTTATATTGTATGTCCAGGGACAGATACAGTATGTGGCGTAGTTAAGGGGGGCGCCCTGCACTGTGTTATATTGTATGTCCAGGGACAGATACAGTATGTGGCGTAGTTAAGGGGGCATTTTTCTCTCCTTTTCTCTCTTTCTCTGGCTTCTATGCATTCGGTCCCATTCAGCCAATTGTTTTAAGACGTTTATCCCCATCCAAGTGTCGATTTGTTCCTGGCGAGCGATAGCGAGCCAGCATTGGAAGAAATCTGGCTTCGCCAAAGACATTTTTCTATCGAAAAATGTAAAAATTTAGCCTGCTGTCAATTATTTTTTATTAAATATGCTGGCTCACTGCAGCTCGCCAGTAGCTCTCAACCAGTACCAAATCAACCAATACGGTTAGGTTAGGTTAGGTTAGGTTAGGTTAGGTTAGTACTATATTTTGGCACTGGTTTGGTTGGTCTGGGTTAATTTGGCACTGGTTGAGAGCTACTGGTTGAAATGGTCTACTGATTGAGATGACATGGAACCCATTAATACCTACAACGCAGAATCATCAACTTCAATTAATTCCGGCTAACAATATACGTCACACAGCTTAAAAAGGACCTTTGGGATTTAAAGGGGTAAAGCCATCTCCTTATCTCTACTCCCACAGATACTTCCATAGCTGAATTAAATCATATAATGGAAGCCAGTAAAGAAGGTAAAATGGTACACTCGGATACCATAGTCTCTACACCACTCATATATATTCGTGGACTTCACCTAATTCTATTAATGGAAGTATATCTCTGGAAACAATTTATGAATATAATTTTCTATACATCAACTACAAAATTGTACATACTATATATCGAAAAGCGAGTTTAATCGAAAAATCAATTCAGATAGTTAAAATTGCATAAAGATAAACCTAGGGGTCCAGGAATTCTTATGAGTGGACTAGAGACTATGGCAACCGAGTGTACCATCTTGTTAAAGGGATAGTTTGGTAAGTAGAACCCCACACCGGTAAGTCAGTTACAGGTACCATCTTGTTAAAGGGTTAGTTTGGTAAGTAGAACCCCACGCCGGTAAGTCAGTTACAGGTACCATCTTGTTAAAGGGTTAGTTTGGTAAGTAGAACCCCACACCGGTAAGTCAGTTACAGGTACCATCTTGTTAAAGGGTTAGTTTGGTAAGTAGAACCCCACGCCGGTAAGTCAGTTACAGGTACCATCTTGTTAAAGGGTTAGTTTGGTAAGTAGAACCCCACACCGGTAAGTCAGTTACAGGTACCATCTTGTTATAGGGTTAGTTTGGTAAGTAGAACCCCACACCGGTAAGTCAGTTAAAGGTACCGTCTTGTTAAAGGGTTAGTTTGGTAAGTAGAACCCCACGCCGGTAAGTCAGTAAATATTGGAGGTTAGTTAGTGGTCCGGTAGGTAGATACCTGGTGGGTGGGGTGCCTGGTGGGGGGCGGGGGGTCTGGTCCCCCCCTCGTCACTCAGGCTTGGGGGCTCCGAGTCTTCAGGGGACGGAAGAAGGTGGTCAGTATTTACAGTTCTATTTAATCATAGTATTGCTTATTTATATATAAATAATAATTACACCCATATCAATTATATACAGATACTTCTTATCGTACGCAAGTAATTTTAAATTTGTAAACATCATTATTATAAATACAAAATAATAATACATTTGTCATCTCCAACAAAATGTATGTAAAACATTTTATGGCATTTGAAGTAGCATTTAACAATGCATGTTTTTGTTAATGTCGCCCATATCTTCAAGTAGCCACACAGCAGCTGAGCGATGTAACCTTTTATTACTATATAACACACCAAAGTGCTCTCATTCAAGCTAGGCAGTTTCAAAGGATAACAATTAATAATATATTTTTTGGATGTTCACTCGTTGACCTTAGAAATAATTCTTATCTTCAAAACATACTGTAATACTTTTACACTACTGACCAACCTGGTGAACAAGCCTACGTCTTTTCTATCATAAATGACCTAGATCAGTTGGTCCCGCAACCCCCCCGTATCCCGGATCAATTCGGAGATCGGCCCAACATTCTTGACTTATTTCTGACTTCTAACCCTTCTTCTTATACTATCAATCTTTTCTCTCCTTTGGGCTCCTCCGACCATAAACTTATCTCCGTCACCTGTCCTATCTCTTCAGTACGGACACCCGATCCTCCCACTCGGCGGCGCTTGTGGCACTTTGGCGCTGCCGACTGGGAGGCTCTCCGGCAGTACTTCTTTGATTTGAATGACTTCTGCTTCCGTGGCCGAGGACCCTCGGCGAGTGCTGAACGCATTACCGAGGTAATCCTCTCAGGCATGGTAGCGTACATTCCATTTTCTTTCTCTCAGTCTAATGCAAAACAATCTTGGTTTACTCACGCTTATTCTACTGCTGTCCACAAGAAGGAGGAAGTATTCAAACGGCACCGACGCCTTAAAACTCAAGAATTTCATTCTTCCTATGTTTCTGCCCAGAATCAAGCCAAATCTGTTCTTCGACTTGCCAAGCACTCTTCCATCAATAATAAATGCACTGTACTATCCAACTCTAGCTCTTCCCAAGCTTTCTGGCATCTAGCCAAAAACCTCTCCAACAATATCATGGGAAATCAAAGAAATACTGCCAAGGAACATTCCAGTCAGCATCGCCAAAATGCCGCAAGCGCCGCCAGTTGGGAGGATCGGATGGCCGCGCTGGAGAGATAGGACAGGTAACAGAGATAAGGTTGTGATCGGAGGAGCCCAACGGAGAGAAAAGGTTTACAGCGTAAGTAGAAGGGTTAGAGATTAGAAATAAGTCAAGAGTGTTAGACCGATCTCCAAGGCAATAAGTAATGCGAGTAGGGTGCTGGACTAACTGATCTTGGTCATTTAAGATAGAAAAGATGAAGGCTTGTTCACCAGATTGGTCAGTGAAATGGGAGGCGACCCACTGGCGGGGGTGAATATTGAAATCTCCTTTGGGATATAATCCCTACTTGGAGCTGATTGGCTGATGGTACATTGTCCAATTAACATCTATCAGTTGCTAAATCAAACACAAGAAGTACAGTATACAACATAGAACCATCAGCCAAGCAACATGAGCTACACATTTTAACTGAAAACCAACAAGTGCAAATTCGCCAAGTTAAGAAACAAAAACTATATGTTGCTTGTGTGACGCCTCCCGGCGTTAGCAGAATGGTTGCGTTGGGCATTGCAGCTCGCTAGCGCTCGCCAGGATGGGGGGATGGGCTACAGTTGTCCTAGAATGATCTGCTTTGTTTAATTAGTGTCGTGTTGCCACAGACAGTCTAGAAATGGTCTTTGTTTTGGTCTGTGACCGTGCCTTGTATTTTATATTCGCTATAATATAAATGTTGCTTGTGTGGGAGGCGAGCGAGAGAGGGTGAGGGAGTACACCTGGCAGCGGGGGGTGAGCTATGACGCGGCTCGCTTGGGCGCTGACGGCGTTGGCGGCCGGGTGGTCAACTAGTCCCTTCCCGTCGCGGCCTCATGTTTTTTACCAGCTCAGAGCTTGCCTGACACGCGTATCGTCTACATCCTTTGCAATTCTGTCCCCCATACTCGCCACTTTGCATACTATTTCTCTCTCTCGACTTCTCCTTTCTCATTCTCTAATCTTTATTAAACTCAACATCCCTTCTGGTTTCAGCATAGACGTTCACCGTCAGCCAGTCGTATTGTACGCGAAGCTCTCGGATATTTCCATGTATTAGGCTTTAATGAGGTTTGGAGAGACGGACTTTTCCGTGTGTTTCCTCTCTCGGGAAGGTTGTAGACCGGTATATGTCTCCCTGGCAAGGTGTTGAGTGATTCTGCTGGGTTATTTAAAGCTAGACTAGGGGTAAGGTTACTGTGTCGTTGTCTCCGATGCGTGCAGTGTTAGCTAAGCCCTGCATGACATCGACAGGTACTGTGGGAGCCTAAGTTGTCTTCGGGTGGGTTTACTTTGTGAGCACAGCGCTGTGGTGTGAGAGGGCCATAGCCTATCCCTCACAACATAGTGCTGCCTCTTTGCGTTGACTTCTGAGGGATCGCCAGGATAGAACTAGGTACTAGAGACCTAGATTTATCAAGAGAGCATCCCCGTCATAAAACGTAATCTTCATTATACCACCTTCGGACAACATTAGGCTACGAGCCGCATGCTCACCCATTGTTGCCCTGCCTTGATACCCCAGCTAGACTTTATTAACTGAGCAGACACTGGTTAGAGATAAGCCCCCATTATTATATGTATGCAACATTATTATTCACTGCACTTTGAGCCGAGGTTGTTGTTGAGTTGCACAACCCTAGTAGGCTGTTGCGTTGTGTCACGAAGCATTTCTTTAGTTGTCGAACATTACTACCTTTGCGCAGTCTTTATTATTCGCCTACCTATTATTACTATATGTCCTAGCATTTATTGTGACCCGTATTCTGCATTATAATTGTTCAAGATTCTTTACGAACATCTTCCCAGCATCAGACTTATTTCAGAAGTTTCCAGTTGATGTTGCAGGACTAGCATTGCACTTTCTTTAATACAGGAGTGCCAGTTATTTGAGTATCTACCGTAACGTTAATTAATTACGTTAACTATCTTTTCTTTGTGTAACCTAATCGAGTAATCTTTTACTGTTTGAGAATAGGCTGTTTCATCGAGCGTCAGCCTAGTGTGTGTGCACCAGTTACCGAGTCATAGGATACCTCGTTGT
Source organism: Paralithodes platypus (assembly GCA_032716605.1). Taxonomy (NCBI): domain Eukaryota; kingdom Metazoa; phylum Arthropoda; class Malacostraca; order Decapoda; family Lithodidae; genus Paralithodes; species Paralithodes platypus. The sequence goes on along the minus strand of CM064489.1, from coordinate 36,611,062 downwards.
CCAGGCACGACTCAGGGCGGTAATGGTGTTTTGTTTTCCAGTGTTTAAGGCAGGGGTTGGATCTAGTGTTACCGTTGTTGCATTTTGCCATTATCTAGTCCAATGTTGAAGAGCCCTGTGTCTTTGAGAACCTGGATCGTAACACTTGATTCAGGATAAACAACAACCACGAACACTTGTTTTTCTAGTTTTCTTTAATAGAAAAAATACAAAGAATCATACAGTCTATTCGAGATGACTACCGGAATATAAACCGTATATATAAATATGAATGGAATTGAATCGAACCTCCACTAACGTGCTCACGTCTATGTCCATACTGTCACCTGGTACCATCAACACCACCCTATATATATACACACAACAATTACACTTACTGTACTGTATATACAACACAACCTCCATACAGTATACACACAATACTTACACTTATATACAACCCTTACACTTATACACAACACTTACACATATGCTGTATACAACACTTACCCATATATACAACACAACCATCATACACAACACTTACACTTATACACAACACTTACACATGCTGTATACAACACTTACCCATATATACAACACAACCATCATACACAACACTTACACTTATACACAACACTTACACATATGCTGTATACAACAATTACCCATATATACAACACAACCATCATACACAACACTTACACATATGCTGTATACAACAATTACCCATATATACAACACAACCATCATACACAACACTTACACTTATGCTGTATACAACACTTACCCATATATACAACACAACCATCATACACAACACTTACACTTATACACAACACTTACACATATGCTGTATACAACACTTACCCATATATATAACACAACCATCATACACAACACTTACACATATGCTGTATACAACACTTACCCATATATACAACACAACCATCATACACAACACTTACACTTATGCTGTATACAACACTTACCCATATATACAACACAACCATCATACACAACACTTACACATATGCTGTATACAACACTTACCCATATATACAACACAACCATCATACACAACACTTACACTTATGCTGTATACAACACTTACCCATATATACAACACAACCATCATACACAACACTTACACATATATACAACACTTACACTTATACACAACACTTACACATATGCTGTATACAACACTTACCCATATATACAACACAACCATCATACACAACACTTACACTTATACACAACACTTACACATATGCTGTATACAACAATTACCCATATATACAACACAACCATCATACACAACACTTACACATATGCTGTATACAACAATTACCCATATTTACAACACAACCATCATACACAACACTTACACTTATGCTGTATACAACACTTACCCATATATACAACACAACCATCATACAAACACTTACACATATGCTGTATACAACACTTACCCATATATACAACACAACCATCATACACAACACTTACACTTATGCTGTATACAACACTTACCCATATATACAACACAACCATCATACACAACACTTACACATATGCTGTATACAACACTTACCCATATATACAACACAACCATCATACACAACACTTACACTTATGCTGTATACAACACTTACCCATATATACAACACAACCATCATACACAACACTTACACATATATACAACACTTACACTTATACACAACACTTACACATATGCTGTATACAACACAACCATCATACACAACACTTACACTTAACAACAACACTCAATCTCACACACACAAACCCCTCCCCCCAAAAGACAAAAACAATTTCCTCTCTCCCCCCCCACACATTATACACATCAGCCCCCACCCACCCACATTATACACAGTTCCCCCCACCCACCATCCCCCACACATTACCAGAGGCCTTAATGAAGAAATAAACAAACCACAGATGCCGGCCATAATGATAACACAATAATTGGAGCCTGATAATAACCAGGGGATGTAGCTGTTATCAACCCACATTATACCACTATTATACAACACCGGTGACTAGTGTATGGGAATATATGGACATTTTGGGATCCAGGTGCCATATACAGTATATTCCGCATATCATACTGTAAAATAGAACGGATCATATTCTGTTACGTAGTCCAAAATCATATAAATTTAATTTGGGGTATATATAAATATATATAAATATATATATATATATATATATATATATATATATATATATATATATATATATATATATATATATATTCTGACATACGGAGCCCTGTATGTTAATTTAAGAGTTAGAATTAGAGTTGAAGGAGCCAAACTACCCAAACGGTGAAGCAGACTAGCGAGCGAGCGAGCGAGCGAGTGGGTAAACCAGCTCGCCCGCATACCTGCAAACAAGCCTTCACACCTGCGTGCGTCATAGAGGACCCTGCAAACTACCTCGATGACCGATGCTATGACGTATGATCGACGCCAGGAGCTGTGAGTGGACCAGGCACCTGTTATGCGACTCCAGGAGCTATGATTGGAGCGGGCACCACCCCCCGCCTCCTGATTCGTTTCCTACACCATCATTGTTTGGTATATAAGACCCGAGTTGTGGGCATTCAAATCAGTCTCATTTGGAGTTGGGGAAGGTGAACTTGCAGCTGGAGGAAGACGGGGTGAAGTATTATAATGGGATTGTGACTGTCAGTCCGATTATATAAATGTGTGTTCGGTGTAAACACTTACGTTATGTTGGTTAGTGAGATATGTGATTGGGAATTAACGTTAACGCTACTATTATGTGTTTAACTATTTGATTGGGAATTAATGTGAACGCTACTATTATGTGTTTAACCATTTGATTGCGAATTAACGTTAACGCTACTATTATGTACGTAACTATTTGATTGGGAATTAACGTTAACGCTACTATTATGTGCTTAACTATTTTAGTTGACTAACTTGTGGACTAAAGCAACTCTTTAAGTAATTGGGTTATGATGAAAGTAATACTATTGTTTTATATTAATACTTACAAGTTATTTCATTTTCTTTTAATTAAGCTTACATTGCTTAACGGTGCTTAGTACGGTGATGCTATTGTCTCGTATTAGTAATATCGCCTTAGACTAACATGGCTGTGTTAATATTACTTCTAGTGATTTCCTAAGCTGAAGAAAATTCTTTTGCTTCAAAATATTATATTTTGCTTTTCATATTATTTGAGTGAGACCTGAATCGAATCTATGAAACGATCCTGTAACTTAATTTACTCATAATCAAACCTCAATGTTACGTGGTTAAGAAATACATTTAACTAATTATTAAATATATATCTAACTTTTTATGTGACTTTGATATAAATCCTGATGATAATAATAATATAATACTGTTAACGTAAGACAAGAACCAAGAATAATTACATTAAATATAAATAAAAGGACATATAAGAAAACTATCTATTCATTTCAAAAAGGGTAAGAGACAGAAATATTCTTACTTTAATATTTATCTGTCAAGACTTTTTATAAAATTAATAGTCCTTCTTTAGCTATAACTTATTCGGTTCATAACCATAGCCTACTAAGCTTCGGTTAAATAATAATTCTTTATAAATACTACATGACTAATTAGTTTCAGTATTTTTCATAATTAAAGAGTATCAGTCAATAAAGGATACTAAGTCCTAAGATCCAAAAGGAAAGGAAGCAACAACAGGAAATAATTTTATTAGATTTTACTTTTGTTTTGCCTTCAGCTGACTGATACCTTAATATATATCTCTGTGCTATCTAGATTCATCAAGTTAACCACTTGAGGATCAAGATACGTAACAATTTATATATATATATATATATATATATATATATATATATTATACTTACACTATTTAATTAGTTTTCTACAATGACCTAACGTGCAATTACTCCAAACCTCCCGTGATGAGGTCACACCACACCTGTCTTCTGATCTATCAACTATTTCCGATTGGAGCAGAGAAAATCTTGTTACTTTCACTGCTTCCAAAACCCAATATCTCCATCTACCTGGCACAATCTTCCACACGACTATCCCTTATTATTCAACAATACACAAGTCAACCCTTTATCTTCTCTCAATAGTCTTCGTATTTCTTTTTTTTCTGACCTTTCTTGTATCAATCTATTACCACTCTTGCTAAAACAGCTTCCCGAAAATTAGGTGTTCTCAACTGTCTCTGTGGGTTCTTCACCCCCGCACAGTTTCTTGCTCTGTATAGGGGCACAGTTGGCTCATGTATCGTTTATTGTTCGCATGTGTGGGGAGGTTCCACCCATACCCTATTTCTTGAAAGGGTAGAGTGAAAAGCATTTTGTCTCATCAACTCGCCTCCTCATACTAATTCCCTACAATCTCTCTCTACACGCCACAACTCTTCTACCACTATTACAATAATCAGTATTTTTTCAGAGCTTGCTCAGTGCATACCTCCTCCCTTACGGAGTGTGAGTGGCACACCCCTTTCAACACACTCCCACCCCTATTCTGGCCAACTCTCTAACCCAAGAGTGAACCGATTTTCCCAGTCTTTCTTCTACTCAACAAGTAAACTCTGGAACTCTCTCCTTCAATCTGTCTTTCCGTAATCCTATAACTTAATCTGCTTCAAACTCTGTGCGTCCGGACATTTTGACTTTAATGTACCTTGAATTTGGCTCTCTGTCACTCTTACAACTTTGGGGTAGTCGCTTGTTACAGGCAGCTTTGGCTTTTGTCTCCTTCATACAAAAACAAACAAACAAAATATATATATATATATATATATATATATATATATATACTGCCCAACTAACGGGTACATTAAAAGGAATACAAACATATACTCACTTTATTCTCTCTCTCTCTCTCTCCCAGAAGGTGAGTCCGGGAACGAATGTTGTCTGATTATAGTTACAAGTGACCTTCTGCATATAGTGAACAACAACACGAGGGAGAAGACAGCACTAACATCTCTCTCTCTCTCTCTTAATATTTCCAACTTTAACTTGTATTGACCATTTTTAATAGCTTTGATTATTACAATGTAGAGTATGATGAACCTTATCCCCTTGAGTATGATGAACCTTATCCCCTTGAGTATGATGAACCTTATCCCCTTGAGTATGATAAACCTTATCCCCTTGAGTATGATGAACCTTATCCCCTTGAGTATGATGAACCTTATCCCCTTGAGTATGATAAACCTTATCCCCTTGAGTATGATGAACCTTATCCCCTTGAGTATGATGAACCTTATCCCCTTGAGTATGATGAACCTTATCCCCTTGAGTGTGATGAACCTTATCCCCTTGAGTATGATGAACCTTATCCCCTTGAGTGTGATGAACCTTATCCCCTTGAGTATGATGAACCTTATCCCCTTGAGTGTGATGAACCTTATCCCCTTGAGTGTGATGAACCTTATCCCCTTGAGTGTGATGAACCTTATCCCCTTGAGTGTGATGAACCTTATCCCCTTGAGTGTGATGAACCTTATCCCCTTGAGTATGATGAACCTTATCCCCTTGAGTATGATGAACCTTATCCCCTTGAGTGTGATGAACCTTATCCCCTTGAGTATGATGAACCTTATCCCCTTGAGTGTGATGAACCTTATCCCCTTGAGTGTGATGAACCTTATCCCCTTGAGTATGATGAACCTTATCCCCTTGAGGATTATGAAGTGTTCTGACAGTTTATTTCGGCTACTATCAGGAGTTTTTCTTCGGATTAGGAAGGGCATATGGAGGTCAGAGGATCAATGGAGATAATATTTACCCTTTTGATGACCACAGAATTGTCCTGTTTTTTAAATGATTGTGTGCATGAAGGAGACAAAAGGCCGTCTGCCTGTAACGAGTGTCTCCCTCAAAGCCAAACTAGTGACAGAGAGCCAAATTCAAGGGAGGCCATGTACGGAGTGCCCGTGCTGGTGCGCCAATGCCGTTGGATCTGCACATGCACGACAACTTTGATTTTTTTTTCTTTTTCAGAATATATTTTATTTTATTTATTTAACTAACCTAACTAACCTAATTTAACCTAACCTATCAAACCTAACCTAACTTAATTTTCTATATTAGAAATACAAGAACAACAATATTGTAATGTGCTGGCATTGAACCTAGAACTCTTGGGTGGGAGGCCTAGCCGTTAGCTCTGAGCTACGAGGCGGCTTGCTGGACGTGTTTTGAAAGGCCTAGTTGGACTCAAGTCATCTGATCACGCATGTGCAGATCCAATACGGCATCGGCGCACCAGCACGGGCGCTCCGTACAATGCCTCCCAAAATTCAAGGGATGTTTGGGTCAAAATGGACACACAACGTTTAAAGCAGTTTAAGTCATAAGATGAAGTAAAGACTGATTGAGGGCGGGTGTTCCAGAGTTCACTAGTTGAGCAGAAGAAAGCCTGAGAAAATTTGCTAATTCTTGGATTGGAGAGTTGGACAGAATAGGACTGAAACTGTGTTTAAAGGCGGGTGCCTCGCACTTGTCGCAAGGGAGGGGGTATGCACTGAGAGAGTCCTGAAGAACACTGATTGTTGTAAAAGCGAAAGAAAATGAAAGAGATGCAACATTGTGGTGTGTAGTGAGAAAAGCTTTTGATTACTCTTTTGAGAAATGTGGTATGGGTGGAACCTACCCGCACATGCGAACAATACTTGATACATAGGCGTACTTTGCACAGAGCAAGCGCTGTGCGAGGGTGAAGAATCCACAGAAACGGTTGAGCACATGTAACTTCTGGGAAGCTGTTTTAGCAAGAGTTATTGCCCAGCCTTCCTAGTGTGCGGTCACGAAGAAGATAGAAGAAGATAGAAGGACATGGCATTGGGGGGATGCTACTCAAGTGGATTAGGTCATGGTTGATTGGTAGGAAGCAGAGAGTTAGTATCAATGGTGTAAAATTGGACTGGGGATTAGTTAAAAGTGGGGTCCCCCAAGGGTCGGTTTTGGGGCCCCTTCTGTTCATTATTGTTATGATGGTTGTAATCCAACTCGCTTGATTAGGTATTCTATTATAATCCGTGTTTCGGATACTTAGAATCAGATAATGCTCAACAGGAACATATCTCGCCTGATAAATGTTACTTCTAAATTACTCAATCACTCTCCAAAACACAATAAACACACGGAATAATTACACTCGTTTTTATTACAGAAACAAAGGTACATGGATATGGGGGCATCAAACAAAGGTACATGGATATGGGGGCATCAAACAAAGGTACATGGATATGGGGGCATCAAACTCTCCACTATATTGAGTAGGAGTCTAATGTAATTCAAAGGTGACTTATAAAGAGTTGAATTAGTTTTACTCTTTGATGAATAATATCGTCACTTACAAAGCATCAAACATGAAACATATCATTACATAAGATAAACACATAACATAAATATTGATGGCAATACCTATACGGGTCACGTGTATATCGAGAGGAATAATAATTGACATATATGGGCAGCTGAGATCATCTACTCAGATGCGCACAGGTATGCGCGGCTATAAATACAAATCGGCGCCGGCCAAGGTACACGCTGATAGGTAGGCTACCGCTCAAGGGGGTAAAGGTCAAAAGGACTGAGGTCAGGTTAAATAAATATACGATTTAGTGCAACGTTAAATTGAGGAGACGATATGAACTTCGCTTTACTCAAGATGGAATGATAATTTAATTTATGATTTAACTATCAAAGAATAAGTGTGAACAATCTCTCACACGATACACGAAAAATAAATTCAATCGTAAATGAGTTAAATCACACGGAATGAGGAAATCAGATTTACAGTAAATATAATGAATAAATTATAGCGGAATGATAGCTATAGATAAGTTGGTTTGAATGAATTAACAAACACGGAATAATAAGATTTGATACAGAACGAAGTAGTATTAAATAGAATAGCCGAAATGATGGCTAGGGAAGAAGTTTGAATGAATTAACAAACTACTGAAATAAGATAACAAGACGCAGAACGAAGTAGCGACTTACTATAACTTGAATAGAAGTTAAAACGATATAGATACACAACAAAGTAGTAACTTATCAATAGCCAAAATAATAGGCTGATGAATACAGGAATGTATAATCTGAATTCCTAAATTGGTGGTGAAAGAATTACATAAACCGGGAAACGCATATTTTAGATTATTCACAAGAACTAATATAAATTAGAAATCTTGAACATAGATTAATTCTAACTCAACAGAACGGGTTTTTTTACTTTCAGCGGTGGCGACTTTATACTCTAAGTAATCTCTTACAACAACTGGACGTAGCACGGTCCTGAGTTTAGGATTTTTAAAATTTAGGAAGGAAAATAGCTCTCGTTACACACTTCACTTTGACTTTGACTTGGACACACAATGAATAATAACACAACAGAATAAAATCTGAGAGCATTCACTAAGTATCACTTATAGTATCGACTATGTAACGTATGTAAAAATAGGTGAATAAATGCTTGAACATAAAATAGAAAGATCACAGACCGTACTTATATATAATAACTGCACGGATACAAGTTCAATTAATATCACACGTGTACTAAATTGACAAGGGGAGTCCTAGAAGCGGATCTCTAAGAAAAAGTTTAATTGAACACTCGCATATTTTATATTACCTTCACAATAATTCCCAAAACTTATTAACACAGAGACACTTAGGGTATGGGTGTAGAGCAGAAGCAATATCCATGAGAGACTGGACGACGTATGACTCGTAGTTCTTCCTCTGGCTGGACATCAAAGGGAGCTGCCTCTCTCACATACACTAGAGCGGGGCACTCCTGGTTCCTCCAACACACTCTCGATCGCCACCCTCGTTGGACTTGACTATAGGGAGAATGGCTTGCCCTATTAAGAAGTCTCGCCGACACGGTTATCTACCCCCTAAAAGCTGAGCTAGTGGAAGGTATTACCTCGTGTTTGCATACCTTCCATCCATTTCAGTCAGGCTATATTTGGATGATAATTTGATCTCAATTTAACCTATCTCAGAATAGTAAGGACATGGGGATTTCAATCTTTTAGTCATTGTGAAGGCAATTATTGTTCTAAAAATAAACTTACCCTAATAATATAAGGATATCGTTATTATCTATATCTTAAGATTACACTCTTAGTATAGAACGCTTGTATGGCTGCAGGATAAACAAAATTCCTATTTTCATCCTTCCTTGCTTTTTCAATGTTGCAGGCCATGCTTTCGTTCTTCCTAATTTCTGTTCTATTATTTAAACACTCGATGTGAGGTACTGTAGAGGTGATTCTCTTGCTCCCATCTGTGTAGGTATGTCATTGGATTTTGATGGGGAATTAGCATAAAATCCTCCTCATCGTAATCCAAATCTGGCTGCTGTTGGGTGCACGCCTTTCCTTTATGTCTCAGGCTCTGAGATTGGCTGGACAGGGGTCTCTGTGATTGGTCCGGGCTTGTACTTCTTGTAGGTTCCGGATGTCGTTCACTTTGGTGGGTAGACTGCAGTATTCCTGAAGGTATTAGAGCACGGGTAAACAGGGGGGACTGTGCGGTTTCCCTTTCCACCCTTACCTGTGTCCTTTTCCTCGTCCTTTTCCTCTCCTTGATCGCAGCTATTCTGACTCTGGTGGGTTGATCCTCCTCCTGATTTGTGAGGACCTCTGCCCCTGCTTTGTATATTGCTTGCAACCCCGTCATCTCAATTATCTATATAAATGATCTTTACTCAAATATAAAAAGTAGGATCAGTAAATTTGCTGATGATACTAAAATGGGTAGGATAGAGTCAGCTAGCGACAGAGAATGTCTTCAAAACAAAAAGATCTCGATCATTTGCACGAGTGGTCCATAAATTGGCAGATGAGTTTCAATGTAGACAAATGAAAGGTATTAAGGATTGGAAATCGTAATTTAGAAGCGAAATACAAACTAGACAATGTAGAATTGGATAACTCAGAGTGTGAGAAGGATCTGGAGGTGCTCGTTAGTAATGATCTGAAACCCAAAAAACAATGTATAAGTGTTAGGAACAGGGTAAACAGAGTTCTAGAATTCATATCTAGGAGTGCTAGCAACAGGACTGCCGAAGTTTTCTTAAAACTATACTTAGCACTAGTAAGACCCCATTTAGAGTATGCTGTCCAATTTTGGTGCCCTTATTACAGAATGGATATCGACCCTTTAGAGGCAGTCCAAAGAAGAATGACGAAAATGATACATAATATTAGAAACTTATCGTATGTGGAGAGGTTGAAAGCCTTAGGCTTGCCCTCACTAGAAAGACGAAGATGTAGGGGAGACATGATAGAGGTATTTAAATGGATAAAAGGTATAAATAAGGGCGATATAGATGAGATATTAAAGCTAAAGAACGGCGACATAACCCTCTCAAATGATTTCAAGTTACAGTAGATAAGTTTAGATTTAGGAAAGATATAGGAAAGCACTGGTTTGGGAATAGAGTTGTTAACATGTGGAATGGACTGCCCAGAACAGTGATTAGCTCAGGAACAGTTGAAAGCTTTAAGCGTAAGTTGGATTCCCATATGGATGATATGGGCTGGGTGTGAATGGAAGCTGCCTTGTGTGGGCCGCATGGCTTTATGCAGTTTCCCGCGATCTTATGTTCTTACGTTCTTATGTAATATGATTTTTCCAAGAAAGATTGGATGAAAGGGATGCACCAAGAATATTGAGAGAAGATGAAGGGTTGATTTGTGTAATGTTGAAGAGTAATTGATAGACTTGTGGAAGATTGTGACGAGTAGATAGAGGGAGAAATTGTGTCTTGGAAGCATTGAAAGTAACAAGATTTTTATTGCCCCAATCAGAAATACTTGATATATCAGAGATACGCATTCCATGGCATTGTCACATGACCTTTGGAGTGATTGTATGTTTGGTTGTTGTTAAAAACTAGTTGAATAGTGTAAGGTACAGCCATCAGCATATTAGTGGATGGGACTATGGGTACAATTGAGGAGATCATTAATGAATATTAGATAGAGAACTGGAGAGAGGACAGAACCCTGAGAAACGCCGGAGTTAATAGGTTCAGGAAGTGAGCGATGGTCATTCACAACTGCAACTATGGAACGGCCAGCAAGGAAATTAAAGACAAAGGCACAGATGGAAGAATAGAAATCGAAGGATGGTAGTTTAGAAATATGATATTTGTTGTGCCAAACTCTATCAAAAGTTTTCGATCATGTCTAGCGCAATAGAAAAGGTCTCATCGAAGTCCCAAAAGGAGGATGACCAAGAGTTGGTAAGATAAAAAAGAGATCACCAGTAGAGCGGCCCTTAAGGAAACCATGTGGGCAATCTGAAAGTAGATTATGGGAAGACAAATGCTTAAGAAATTTTGAATTCAGAATAGTTTAAATTTTGTTAGCGATGCAAGAGGTGAGAGCAATTGGACGATAGTTGGAAGGTTGAGAGTGGTCAACCTTCTTTGGAACAGGTTGAATGAGATCGAACTTCCAGCAAGAAGGGAAGACGTTTGAGCATAGACAGGGAGTCAGCATGGAAGCACAGTTTTTTAGTACAAGAGGAATACTGTCCGGTCCGTACGCCATCTTAGTATTAAGCCCAGAGAGGGTGGAAAATACATCCTTGGAAGTGATTATGATGTTAGGCATAAGTAGGAGAGAGGGGGGTGGAGAGGAAGGAATAACACCGGAATCATCCAAAGTGGAGTTTTTAGCGAAAGTGTTAGCGAAGAGTTCAGCTTTGTCAGAGGAAGAAGAGGTGGTACCGTCAGAGTGGAAAAGATGAAGGAAGAAAAATGGCACGAAAGATCTTTATATTGACAAAGAAATGGGGTGAAACGTCTTAAAATCGCCAAACTAATGGGGTGAGAGTCTTATAATCTCATTACTATTGGGTATATGTAATATGTAATACCATTGGTATAGATTCATGATCCATGAGGTATCTTGATGCACTCCTTCATAATATGCAGGTTAACATCATTATTCTAGATTGGGCATTTTATTGAGCATAGGAAGGATCTGTCAGAGTTAATGTGTTCATCAAGTTAATCGACCTGAGAGGTCCCATCCAAGCTGAATGAAATTGTCTAATGTTAGCCAGAAAATATATATATATATATATATATATATATATATATATATATATATATATATATATATTTCTATTGCACTAGACATATCGAAGGCCTTCGATAGAGTCTGGCACAAATCTTTAATTTCTAAACTACCCTCGTTCGGTTTCTATCCCTACATCTGTGCCTTTGTCTCAAATTTCCTTTCCGGCCGTTCCATAGCTGCGGTTGTGGACGACCATAGCTCACTTCCTCATCCTATCAACTCCGGTGTTCCTCAGGGCTCTGTCCTATCTCCCATTCTCTTTCTAATTTTCATAAATGATCTTCTCAACTGTACCTCCAGTCCCATCCATTCATACGCACACGACTCTACCTTTCACTACTCAATTAGTTTTCCTGAACGCCCCAGCCAGCAATCCCTCAAAGACAAATGTAATGAAGCCATGCAACACTTATCTTCTGATCTAACTACTATTTCCAATTGGGGCAGAGAAAATCTTGTTACCTTTAATGCTTCCAAAACACAATTTCTTCATCTTACTACACGTTCATAACTCCCAGAGGACTATCCCTTACACTTCAACAATACAAAAATCAATCCTTCATCTTCTCTCAATATTCTTGGTGTCTCTTTTTCTTCTGCTTTCACTTGGAAGGACCATATTACCAGTTTTGCTAAGGCAGCCTCCCAGAAGCTGGGTGTGCTCAACCTCCTCAAGGGGTCCTTGACCCCTGCACAGCTTCTTGCTCTGTACAGGGGCACAATGCGTCCTTGTATTGAGTATTGTTCACATGTGTGGGGAGGATCATCTCACACCACACTCCTAGACAAAGTAGAAAGGAAAGCCTTTCGTATCATTAACTCCCACCCACTCACCAACTCTCTGCAATCTCTCTCTCTTCGCCGCAATGTTGCATCTCTCTCACTATTCTATCGCTACTATAATAATCAATGTTCCTAAGAACTTTCCCAGTGTGTACCACCTCCTTTACGTAGGGTACGTAGTACCCGTCTTGCAACACAATCCCACCCCTACTCTGTGCAACTCTCCAACCCAAGAGTGAAATGTTATTATCAGACTTTCTTCTATTCAACTGCTGAGCTCTGGAACTCTCTCCCAGAATAAGTCTATGACTTAAATTGCTTCAAACTCCGTGTGTCCAGGCATTTTGGCTCGAACATCCCTTGATTTTGGCCCTGTCACTCTTTCAACTCTGGGGGAGGCAATCGCTACAGGCAGTTCTGCCTTTTGTCTCCCTCACTCACATAGAAAAAAATAAACATATATACATATACTGTATAAATATATATATATATATATATTATTTTATACTCCCAGCTGAACTTGAACCAGCGACAGTCAGGACGAGTGTCCATGCTTTAATCCACTACACCATGGTGTGATTCACGCCATGGTGTAGTTGATGAAAGCATGGACACTCGTCCTGATAATTCTGCTTAACAACTACTCCTGTCACCCATTGAAATATTCATCTATTTAGTACAGTAATGGGATAATAATCTTCATGACCTAACAGCTTGGCCGTGGGATCGACAACGGGTTAAGGGGGGGGGCTCTGCCCCCCTCACTTCCACATGACCTATTGAAATCATCATCTATTTAGAACAGTTATTGGCCTCCCAGCGGCTGTCCATAATAAAACATGGTCATGAATTTGTAATTGACTATTTGTGAAATGGAAAACAAATAGACGTTTCAATGTGGGGGGTCTTGGACTGTTACAAATGGCCAAATCAGAGCAAACTTTTGCCAAAACTTGGCTTGGAGTTATTACCATGTTACCCCTATTTCATCCCTCATCCAAAATCCTGCATTCTCAGACTCTCGTCTATCGAAATTGGAACTAGGAATGAGAATGGCCATAGAAACTGTTTACCTCACTTTCTAACGATGAAATAGAGCAAAATACAGCTTTAAAATACAACAATACATAGTCAGGTAGTTCACATTATCGATCTTAACGAACCAAGCTGGCCGAATCGGCCATCGAAAGGCAGAGTGACCAGCTGGCTGCACGTGGACATGATAAATGGCGGAAAAGATTGACTAAATTATCCACAACAATTATATCTATATTCAAGGGAAAAAAATACAAAGATGACTAAATATTACATGAAAAGTATATGTAAATATTTGAAAGCCAAATTGTAGAAAAATAGGTTAATAAATAATAACTTTAGCAGACCGGAAAATCAGAGTGCACCAAATGTAGTGACGTCATGTTTGGGTGAGGTTATAGCTCAATTCTGATTGGCTAATAAACATCATAGAGTGAGAGAGAGCGTTTGTGTTTCAGGAAGAGCCCAACAAGGGTTAATAAAAGTGTTGTTGATTGACGGACGCTGAGGCTTGGCTCGCCCAGCTGAGGAAGACTGAACATTTTATAGGGGAGTCAACATCAAATTGGCAACATTAGAAAAGTAGCATCTGTAAGGTCCATTGAGTAAGGTAAAAACAAAAATATATCATTCCATAAGACAAGATTACCGTAATCGAGGAGTATAAAACATTTAGTAGCTGAAGTGTATTGATGAAATAAAGTTATAATATATACCGGTATATACTGTATATATATATATATATATATATATATATATATATACTGTATATACAGTCATAGACTACAGTAGATCTGGACTGGACACGAACATGGAACTTTGCAGTAAGGGACCCAAAATCGGAGAACGAACCCCCAAGTTCGAACCTCGAAACCGCGAATATATTACAATTTCGCAGTTTCGAGGTTCGAACTTGGGGGTTCGTTTTCCGATTTTGGGTCCTTTACTACAAAGTTCCATTTTCGTGTCCAGTCCAGATCTACTGTAGTCTATGATACAGTATATATATACTTTTTTTCTTTTCTATTTGGATGAATGAGACAGAAGGCAAAATTGACTATGACGGATAACTAACTCTCACAGAGTTGAAAGAGTGACAGGGCCAAAGTCAAGGAATGATCAAGCCAAAATGTCTGGACACACTGACTTTGACACATAGAATGAGGGAAAGATGGATTCAGGGAGAGAGTTCCAGAGCTCAGCTGTTGAACAGAAGAAAGATTGGGAGTACCGTTTCACTCTTGGGTTGGAGAGTTGCACAGAGAAGGTGTAGGATTGTGTTGCAAGATGGGTACTACGTACCCTACGTAGAGGAGGTGGTTTACACTGAGAGAGCTCTGAGGAGCACTGATTATTGTAATTTCAATAGAATAGCAAGAGAGATGCAACATTGCGGCAGAGAGAGAGAGAGAGAGAGAGAGAGAGAGCTTGCAGAGAATTGGTAAGTAGACGTGAGTTAATGATTCGAAAGGTTTTCTTTTCTACTTTGTCTAGGAGGGCTGTGTGAGAGGATCCTCCCACACATGCAAACAATACTCAATACATGGATGCACTTTGTCTCTGTACAGAGCAAGAAGCTGTGCATGGGTAAATAACCCCTTGAGTCAATTGAGCATACCCAGCTTCTAGAAAGTCGTTTTAGAAATATGGTCTTTCCAAGAGAGATCCGAAAATAAAGAGACACCGAGAATATGGAGAGAAGATGAGGGGTTGATTTTTGTATTGTTAAAGTATAAGGGATATAGTACTCTGGGAGTACATGACAGGTAGATAAATGGAGAAATTGGGTTTTGAGAGCAATAAAAGCAACAAGATTGGAAAATGAAAAATTGGAAATGGTTGTTAGATTAGAAGATGAGTGTTCTATGGCTTCATCATATGAGGTTATGAGGGATTGCTTGCTGGGACTTTCTAGAAAACTAATTGAATAGTTGAATAGTAGAGTCGTCAGCATATGAATGGATAGGACTGGAGGTACAGTTGAGAACATCATTTATGAATATTAGAAAGAGAATTGGAGATAAGACAGAACCCTGAGAAACACCGGAGTTGATAAGATGAGGAAGTGAATGATGGCCGTTCCATAGCCGCAGCTATGGAACGGCCAGAAAGGAAATTATAGATAAAGGCACAGATGGAGCGATATATACTATAAATATATATATATATACAGTATATATATACTGTATACATATATATACAGTATATCGTTATCGTATATCGTACATTGAATCATGTCACGATATAATTCGAAAATGTTTAGAAAAAAACAAAAACAAAACAAAAGTGAGAGATTATAAGTAGCATATTAGCTGGTAATGATAACATGGTCTCCCAGAGATTATAAGTAGCATATTAGCTGGTAATGATAACATGGTCTCCCAGAGATTATAAGTAGCATATTAGCTGGTAATGATAACATGGTCTCCCAGAGATTATAAGTAGCATATTAGCTGGTAATGATAACATGGTCTCCCAGAGATTATAAGTAGCATATTAGCTGGTAATGATAACATGGTCTCCCAGAGATTATAAGTAGCATATTAGCTGGTAATGATAACATGGTCTCCCAGAGATTATAAGTAGCATATTAGCTGGTAATGATAACATGGTCTCCCAGAGATTATAAGTAGCATATTAGCTGGTAATGATAACATGGTCTCCCAGAGATTATAAGTAGCATATTAGCTGGTAATGATAACATGGTCTCCCAGAGATTATAAGTAGCATATTAGCTGGTAATGAAAACATGGTCTCCCAGAGATTATAAGTAGCATATTAGCTGGTAATGATAACATGGTCTCCCAGAGATTATAAGTAGCATATTAGCTGGTAATGATAACATGGTCTCCCAGAGATTATAAGTAGCATATTAGCTGGTAATGATAACATGGTCTCCCAGAGATTATAAGTAGCATATTAGCTGGTAATGATAACATGGTCTCCCAGAGATTATAAGTAGCATATTAGCTGGTAATGATAACATGGTCTCCCAGAGATTATAAGTAGCATATTAGCTGGTAATGATAACATGGTCTCCCAGAGGACAATGGCTCGTTATGTCACCCTACAACACACAATTATACCAATATTAGCCTTTTCCACAACAATTATATACTCTGATTCTCAACTCGCATGGATACATAATGAACCAAAGTAAAGGAAACATAGAAGTGTCCGGCCTTATAAGAAACTGTCCGAAAATCTTTAAGGGGGGTCACCGGCTTTTTTTTTTACCTTTCTCGCCATTTCTCTCTTGCTCTGGCTTGTATTCATCCGGCCCCATTTAGCCAACTGTTTTAAGACGTTTATCCCCATCCAGGTGTCGATTTCTTCCTGGCGAGCGATAGCGAGCCAGCATTGTATGCAGAAATCCGGCTTCGCCGGAGAGATTTTTCTATCAAAAAATGTATAAATTTAGCTTGCTGTCAAAACAAAAATATATATATGCTGGCTCGCTACCGCTCGCCAAGAAAATATTGACACCTGGATGGGGGGAAAAGTCTTAAAACAGTAGGCTGAATGGGGCCGAATGGATACAAGCCAAAGAGAGAGGGAGAGAAAGAGAAAAAAGCGAGGTGGGTTCCCTTAAAGTAACAGGAATACTACCAAGGAAAGGAGTGACTGTGAAGGAGTGACTGTGAAGGAGTGACTGTGAAGGAGTGACTGTGAAGGAGTGACTGAAGGAGTGACTGTGAAGGAGTGACTGTGAAGGAGTGACTGTGAAGGAGATAAACGAAGCTTTGAACAAACTCCATTTCCGGAGGCCATTGCCGGATTGGAACGAGGAGAGTGAGGATAGCGGAAACGATTGGAGAAACCCCCCGAAGTGCAAAGGCCACGACCCCAGCCTTCCAAACCCTAGAGTGAAAGAAGAAGTGCAACAGTGCCGGTGTGAAGTGCTAGAGTTCCCCGTGACAGAGTGACAGGTTAAAACAGCCCATATGCCTATCATTTGAACCACAATCAGTTAAATCACGACTGTATTTCGATATATTTTACTTAATGTTATTGTATTAGGTTAGGTTGGTTAGGTTAAGTTAGTAAATGCAATAACATTAAGTAAAAATCCACCGAAATAGAATCGTGGTTAGCGCCCCGGGAGCCGTTGCCTTCTATAAGTAGTTTCTATACTTTATTATTGTTATTTATAGTTATTTTCTGCATTAGTATTATTGTAAGTAGTGGTAGGTTAGGCTCGCTAACGATATATCGAAATACAGTCGTGATTTAACTGATTTTGGTTCAAATGATAGGCATATGGGCTGTTTTAACCTGTCACTCTGTCACGGGGAACTCTAGCACCTCACACCGGAACGTCCCAGAAGACGAAGTAACAGATCCCATCAGATCAATGCACGTAAGTACCTCCCTTGACCCAGTGTACTATAGTCTATTCGCTGTAAGTAGGCGAGAGATCATGGCCTCTAACCTATGTAACTAAAAGACTACTAGAATAATCGAGCTAATATTTCTACCATTTGGGAAAAGTCAGTCAAGGAATAGATGTGGAAATTTACAGCCAATTTGCTCTAGCCCTTTTGAGTTACAGAGGATAGAGGTCATGATTTCTCGCCTACTTACAGCAAACCAAAGCAGAACTAGCCTCTACGGAGAGAACCGTGACGTAATCAATACATTCAGTCAAAACAACGAATATTGGAGAGCCGAACATTTAAACTTTCCCTTTAAGATCTATCAAACTTAATAAACACCCTCAAGACCCTCTTTCCCTTTAAGATCTATCAAACTTAATAAACACCCTCAAGACCCTCTTTCCCTTTAAGATCTATCACACTTAATAAACACCCTCAAGACCCTCTTTCCCTTTAAGATCTATCAAACTTAATAAACACCCTCAAGACCCTCTTTCCCTTTAAGATCTATCACACTTAATAAACGCCCTCAAGACCCTCTTTCCCTTTAAGATCTATCAAACTTAATAAACACCCTCAAGACCCTCTTTCCCTTTAAGATCTATCAAACTTAATAAACACCCTCAAGACCCTCTTTCCCTTTAAGATCTATCACACTTAATAAACACCCTCAAGACCCTCTTTCCCTTTAAGATCTATCAAACTTAATAAACACCCTCAAGACCCTCTTTCCCTTTAAGATCTATCACACTTAATAAACACCCTCAAGACCCTCTTTCCCTTTAAGATCTATCAAACTTAATAAACACCCTCAAGACCCTCTTTCCCTTTAAGATCTATCAAACTTAATAAACACCCTCAAGACCCTCTTTCCAGATAAATTTATAATTTTTTTCGGTAGAAAAATTTCCAATCCGAAGGCCAATTTCTACTAAATTACAGGCTCGCAATTGCACTCCAGGAAAAACAGTCGACACCTAAAAGGCACGAATGGTCTTATTATCGACAAAGAAAGGGGTCGAAAAGTCTTAAATCGCTAAACTAATGGGGCGAAAGTCTTAAATTCTCATCACTATGAATGAAGTGAAGATATAAGTCGAAAATGCTATGAGAAAAATAGAAAAAAAGGATAAACCCGGAAGTGAGGTAATATGGTAGATTGGTAGCATGTTAACTGGTAATGATAAACATGGTCTCCCAGAGGACTATAGCCCGTTATGTCACCCTACACCACACAATTATACCAGGTCAGGTCAGGGCAGGTGAAGGTGGTGAGGGATAGGCCTTTACAACGGCACCTCGTAGCTACTTTCTACTTTCCTATTTTTTTTTTTTTTTTTTAAAGAGACAATGAACGGAGGAAGGAAAAACAAAGATAAAACAAAAAGGTCCATGTGCCTAAAGGCATCCTCCATTCATAAAATGTTTGTAACAACTGGATTTAAACATTTGTAGATTGTAAGTTTGTGGAAAGCAATTCGAGGGAAGTGAATTCCAAAGAGTAGTAGCTCTGGGGATAAATGAATTCTGATAAGCAGAAGTTCTGCATTGTGGAGGAGAAAGTGTAAATTCATGGGCGCTCTCAGCTGCCCTAGTTCTACGGGGAAAGATGTGGAGAGGCGGCACAATTGAAGCAAGTTCCTCGGAACAATTGCTGTGAAAATATCTGTAGAATAATGCAAGGGATGCAATGTTTCTTCGTATGGATAATGTAGGAAGGTCCTGTGTGATTGCAGGGTTATTGATTAATCTAATAGCTTTATTTTGAATTTTGTCCAACTGCCTCAATGCAACCACTCCACTTCCACCCCACAGAGGTGAACAGTAATCCATCTGAGAACGCACATGACTTTTATATATCACGGCCAACTGCTCGTCAGTGAAGAATTCTCGAACTCTGTACAGGAGTCCCAGTTTTTAGAGGCATTCTTAGCAATGCTTCTAACATAATGTGTCCAGCTCAAGTTAGTAGTTAATGTTACACCGAGAATGTCAATACTAGGGGAAGTGGGAATATTTACATCATTAAAAAATATATGGGAGTCAGTGAGATCTGTCGGTTAGAAAATTGAATGTATTTGGTTTTCTGTGCATTAAAGGAAACTAGATTCTTTTGTCCCCATCCATTAATTCTAGAAAGGTCCTGGTTCAGAGAAATTGCAGTGTTTATTTTTGAATTTATAAGATCGGGTTGGGTGAAAGAATTGGTAAATGTGAAGGAACTGTGGAGTGTTGAGTCATCTGCGTAGGAATGTATTGGATTATGAGTGGTATATATGAGATCATTGATATGAATGAGGAACAGAATTGGGGCCAAAACTGATCCCTGGGGAACACCAGCATTTATTGAGTGAAATTGAGAATAAAGGCCATCTACCATTACACATATTTTTCTGTTATGACGATAAGAAGAAATTAGTGGAACTAATGATGCAAGGCCGTAGTGTGACATCTTCGACAATAAGGATTGATGCCAGACTCTATCAAATGCCTTTGATATATCCAGTGCTATTGTATGTGTTTCACCATGTTGGTCTGTAGCTTGGTTGATTTGATGCGTAAGAAGGCAAAGCATGTCTGCAGTTGATCGACATCGTCTAAAACCATATTGCCTATCACTGATTAATTTATTATTCTCAAGATGCTTAATTATGTGATTATTTAATATAATTTCAAAGACTTTACCAAGAGTGGAAGTTATAGCTATTGGTCTGTAGTTTGATGGATCTGAAGAGGCACCTTTTTTAGGAACTGGATGGATGTTTGCCTCTTTCCAGGGTACTGGGAAGCATGAGGTATGAGTACACAGACGGAAATTTTTTGCCAATACAGGAGCGAGCACCAAGGAGCAATTCTTAAGTACTATTGGAGGAATTTCATCTGGACCAGGAGCCTTATCTACTGAGAGATTCTGAAAAATAGTTTTGACATGTCTGGTGTGGATCTTAAGTGAGGGAATTTCAGGCGAATTAAAATTAAGTACAGGGACATCTTGATTTATTTCATCTAAGGTTGAGTTGGTGGAGAAAATATCCGCAAGAAGGTTAGCTTTACCTCGTGGGTCACTTACAAGATTGCCAGTCGGAGATTTTAATGGTGGACTGGATGAAGCAGTAGTGAAGTTGGATTTATATGAGTTAAGAGTAGACCAAAATATTTTGTTATCATTTGGATTATTTAGAAGTTTATTTGCCTGCTTGTGGAGAAAGTTTGATTTAGTTAGGTTTAATACAGTTTTGGCATGATTTCTGATGTTCCTAAAGTAATTAAAGGCTTCATGAGTTTTTGATCTTGTGTATGCATTGTAGGCTATTGCTTTTTGTTCAGTTACTCTAGCACAATTATGGTCAAACCATTTAGGTGAATTAGATCTTTTACTGTACTTTTGATGAGGAATAAAAGTTTCCATTCCAATTTTTACAAAATCTTGTATGTGGCTCAAGGTGGAGTGTGCATCATTAGAAAAGAAAGAGGTCCAGGGAATATCAATAAAGAAACCTTGAAGACCCTCCCAGTCTGCCCTATCGTAATACCATTTAGTCACCAAAACAGGTTCAGAGTGGGAAGGTGTGGTAGGTGATAGACAGGTGGCCTGTATCAGACAGTGATCAGAAGATCCAAGCGGTGACCTCACTGTAACATCATAATTTTCTGAATTGGTTGTTAAAAATAAGTCCAGTAGGTGGGAATTATGATTAGGATTATCTGGTACACGGGTGGGTTGGTTGACTAGTTGAGTGAGATTAAATGAGTCTGCAAATAGCTCACATTCAAGACCAGCATCATCAGTCCTGGCTGAATGAGTGAGCCATTCAACATTATGGACATTAAAATCACCCAACACAGTGATTTCAGAAGAAGCATTTAAGTTGAGGACACTGAGTTGTGAGGACAGAGAATCAAAAAGACTTTGCTCTGGAGGAGTATTTGGGGAACGGTAGATGCAACATATGTATTTAAATTTACCAGCAGAAATTAATTTGTATATAGAATAATCAAAATAGGGACAATTGAATCTAGTAACCTCCTCCAGGGCAATTTCAGATTTTGCGAAGCAACATACACCTCCTTTAGGTCTGAAATTTTGGAGCAGTTGATAACCTGGAAAATTAAATCTAGACGTGTCAGATGTGGATGTTACTTGAGTCTCTGTCAAAAAAAGGAGAGTAGGGGATTCTGCTTGAAGAAATTGGTGTACAGAATTGATGTTAGAGTGAAGTCCCCTTATATTGCTAAAGAAAAAGCTGCACCGACGAGCAGCTTTGGGACATTGCAATGCTCTTGACACAGTCGCATGATGACGACCGGGAGGGCCCTGTGTCAATGACCCAACCCTGACGGGGGTGGATATCCGAGGGACCACCAGGTTTGCTCTTAACAATTGTACTGCCATATTTATTGGGTAAGGTGTATGGTGTTACATGTATGATATGTAGTGGGAAGAGTAGTGTTTTTTGGATAGAGGATAGCAATGTAGGGCAATGTCGTGAAGTTGGATGTGTATGTTATATAAAGAGGGTTTTCCTGATACCCCTGATGTGTGAGGCAGAAAGATATGTATCCAGCTACCAAGGCCTGGGAGAGAAAATGGAATTCAGGCTATTCCCTGAGTCTCCCGAAACCTTGGCGGTAGTACTTCCCTGGGCGGGGCTGCCTACCCCTACTACCTACATGGAGGACCCTCAACTTAATAAACACCCTCAAGACCCTCTTTCCCTTTAAGATCTATCAAACTTAATAAACACCCTCAAGACCCACTTTCCCTTTAAGATCTATCAAACTTAATAAACACCCTCAAGACCCTCTTTCCCTTTAAGATCTATCAAACTTAATAAACACCCTCAAGACCCTCTTTCCAGATAAATTTATAATTTTTTTCGGTAGAAAAATTTCCAATCCGAAGGCCAATTTCTACTAAATTACAGGCTCGCAATTGCACTCCAGGAAAAACATTCGACACCTAAAAGGCACGAATGGTCTTATTATCGACAAAGAAATGGGTCGAAAAGTCTTAAATCGCTAAACTAATGGGGCGAAAGTCTTAAATTCTCATCACTATGAATGAAGTGAAGATATAAGTCGAAAATGCTATGAGAAAAATAGAAAAAAAAGGATAAACCCGGAAGTGAGGTAATATGGTAGATTGGTAGCATGTTAACTGGTAATGATAAACATGGTCTCCCAGAGGACTATAGCCCGTTATGTCACCCTACACCACACAATTATACCAGGTCAGGTCAGGGCAGGTGAAGGTGGTAAGGGATAGGCCTTTACAACGGCACCTCGTAGCTACTTTCTACTTTCCTATTTGCTGAAGAGTGTAGAGAGAGAGAGAGAGGGGGGGGGGGCGGGGGAGAGAGAGAAAACTGTTGGATGGCTTTGTTATGCGTTTTATTAGTCTGTATACGTCGTCGAGGTGTCCCCCGACTGGGTGCAAGCATGTCAAACATGCTAGGACGTACTACCACACCCATTAAATGTCCACCATGGCTGGGATCGAACCCAGGTCAAGCAGATTCACACGTATAGAAGTGTACGGGCTTATAAGAAACTGTCCGAAAATCTTCTAAAGTTGCAGTAATCATAGTTTAAATAATGTTTGCTATAATATTACTATAAAGTTGATAATGGAAAATATAACACACTTAAGGGGATAGGGGATACTTTTTGGTCTATTTATTCATTTCTACATATATTTTTTAGTTTCCTTGTTAGACCTCCACGAAGCTTAAAAAACAACTCCTAGACCCCCCTTCAAGATATATTTGTAAATTTTTCGGTAAAAAAATGTCCTGGCCAAAGGCCAATTTCTCTTAAAATTACAGACTTGCTTTCGCTCGCCAGAAAAAAAATCGACATCTAAATGGCATGAAAGGTCTTCATATATACAACGAAATGGGGCGAAAGGAGTTATAATCGCCAAACTAATTGGCCGAACGTCTTAAAATATCAAAACTTATGGGGCTAAAGACGAGGGAGAAAGGGATCGATAAAAACTACCCATATCTCCCGAAGTAATAAAGACACTGAGTGAACTCGGTTGTATTGTAACCTTAACCCTTTGAGTACCAGCGACGTGCGTTATACTTGATTCGAACTATATTAAGACGATATTATGCAGCTTAAGAAGGATCTGTGGTAGTTAAAGGAGTTAGTTGAAATAGCTTGAAGGCTTATTATTGCTAGAGGTCCTTCCTAAGCTGAACAAAATCGTCTAATCATTGGCAGATTATACTTAAGAGGATGTCACCGGTATTGAACGGGTTAAATGACTATAACAGGAGAGCTTGATTAGAAAGACATTGGGACAGAAAATGAGACTATGGACAGAAGCCAAACACCTATATGGTATTATGGACGGGGAAGGGATAACAATGAAAATTAATATGAACAGAAACAAGAAGATAAATAGTATAAAGTTGGAATAAGTAAAATAACAAACTAGTCTATTAATTTTAATTAGGCCTGACATATTGATCCCTAATCTCTGTTTGGCCTACTAAAAGGGAAAACAAAAGATAACAAGGCTAGAACAAATGGGTTTTAATTTTCCACACCTATTCCCTGACTGACTCTTCCCAATTGGTAGACATATTAGCCCGATTACTTTAGTCACGTTTGAATTAGAGTGGTTAGTGGTCAATTTCTGGTATCTAATTATAATGAATAAACTATTATTCATAAAACAAGGACAGATAAAGCTGAACGTCAAATACAACACAAAGAGAATAAAACCAACTACAATAGATGCATAATAACATGAAGGAAAACAAAGGAATAAAACCAACTACAATAGATGCATAATAACATGAAGGAAAACAAAGCCATAAAACCAACTACAATAGATGCATAATAACATGAAGGAAAACAAAGCCATAAAACCAACTACAATAGATGCATAATAACATGAAGGAAAACAAAGGAATAAAACCAACTTCAATAGATGCATAATAACATGAAGGACAACAAAGGAATGAGCTAAAAGGGAAAACAGGAAATGAATGATAAAACGAAGGGAAACAGTGAGAAAATAACAGTAAATAAAGATTAGTTTTCAGACTTTAGGACGTTCGGCCCATGAGTTCGGCGATTTTAAGATTTTTCGTCCCAATTCTTTGTCAATATTAAGATCTTTCGTGCAATTTAAGTGTCGATTTTTTTCTTGGCAAGCGATAGTGAGCCTGTAATATAGGAGAAAGCCGGGATTTTTTTTCTACCGAAACAATTCTCACATTTATCTAGAAGGGGGGATCTTGCAGACTATTTTGAGCTTGATAGAGGTCTAGGGAATACGCTAAAATAATAAATAAATATATAAATATATACATAAATATATAAATATATACATAAATATATAAATATATACATAAATATATAAATATATACATAAATATATAAATATATACATAAATATATAAATATATACATAAATATATAAATATATACATAAATATATAAATATATACATAAATATATAAATATATACATAAATATATAAATATATACATAAATATATAAATATATACATAAATAGACCAATCCCTAATGAAGGAAACAAAAACTAAACAAGTAAATAATGATTGGGGAATGTAAACAAAGACAATCTGCAAGAGAGAGAGAGAGAGAGAGAGAGTACAAAGGAGTACAAAGGAGTACAAAGGAGTACAAACGAAATCAAGCAACAACATATCTAGTGACCCTTCTAGGTTGCTTGTCCTCCAAAACACTGAGGATCAAGTGTCCAAACAGTGGTTTAGAGTGGGTAAGGGAACATTGGAAAGGGAATTACTACCCTGGAACTAATGTCCGTGGCAGGATTAGGAAGTTAGTAGAGGACAGATGGGTTAGTAACTGAGGGGGGATAAAATAAAGTTATTCATTTACAAACGCAGTCAGTCGCGGGTTTAATGCGAGATATTTGTCTAGGCGGAGTTTAAATGAATCAACGGTGATGCAGTCTATAACGTTTCGGGGAAGCCCATTCCACAAGTTGACAACTCGATTGAAGAAGAAATTCTTAGATTCGTGTGAGTTAAAAGATTTACCAATAATTTTGCAACCGTTTCCCCGCGTGTAATTAGATTGGTCGATAGTGAAGTACTTACTACAGTTCATATTGTCGATGCCTTTGATGATTTTGAACACTTGAATTAAGTCACCTCTTAATCTGCGCTGGGTTAAAGGAAATAGATTTAATTCTCTAAGACGCTCTTCGTATGGTTTGTTCTTTAGGCTAGGTATCATTTTGGTAACTCTACGTTGAACTCGTTCTAGCTTGTTTATATCTTTTTGGTAATAAGGGCACCAGGATTGAACGCAGTATTCCAGAAGAGGGCGGACTAAGGAATTGTAAAGGGTTAGGACAACTTCTTTGGATTTATGCTCAAATGACCTGCCTATAAAGCCAATTATTTTGTTTGCCTTCTTAACAACTTATGAACATTGTTGACTCGGTTTTAGGTTACTCGATATTGTTACTCCCAGATCGGTTTCTCTGTTTACATTCTTAAGCTGAGTGCCATTCATCGAATAGTTTGCTTTCTCATTTAGGTATCCGACATGTAGTACTTTACATTTATCCGCATTGAAACTCATTTGCCAAATTTGGGCCCAACATGACAATTTATCTAGATTGTGTTGCATATCGTCAACTTGTTCTTTTGAGAGTACGCTATTTGCAATTTTTGTATCGTCAGCAAATTTTGAGATTGTACAGGTGAGACCCTCATCTATGTCGTTGATGTAAATTAGAAAGATAATTGGTCCTAGTACAGATCCCTGGGGTACCCCGCTACTTACATTGGTCCATTTAGATGCCTTACCGTTTATGACTACCCTTTGCTTTCTGTTGCTGAGCCAATTTTCTATCCATTTCAACACACCGTCTTGTATTCCATGCGCTTTTAGTTTTAGAAGTAAACGTTTGTGGGGAACTTTGTCAAAGGCCTTTTGAAAATCAAGGTATATAATATCTACAGCTTTACTCTCATCGTAGAGGTTGAGGATATCGTGGAAGAAGTCTAAGAGGTTTGTTAAACAGGAACGTTTTTTACGAAAGCCGTGTTGAGTATCTTTAAGTATGTTATTTTCCTCTAAGTGATTTACGAGTCTGTCTCGTATGAGAGAGAGAGAGAGAGAGAGAGAGAGAGAGAGAGAGAGAGAGAGAGAGAGAGAGAGAGAGAGAGAGAAAGAGAGAGAGAAGAGAGAAAGAGAAATTATAGAAAACTACTTAAAGAATAGAAAACTTAAATAGTCTTGAATAATAAGGAATCTGTACATCACAACATCAAGGCAGGAGTACCACAATGGAGCGTCTTGGGACCTCTATTGTGGAATATTTTCATTAACGACCTTCTTCACCTCATTCCTGAAGCCCAAGCATTTGCTGATGATGGACCATTGGCAGTTACCTATGATCCAAAATAGTAAGCAACTGCAGTATCCCTGGTCACTAAGAGACTGGATCACATTACAAAATGGGGTGAAAAGTGGCAGGTTAGATTTGCTCCTCATAAGACCCAACTTATTATTATCTCTAGGGCTGATGCACAATTGCAATTAAACTTCAATGGAAACATCATCAAAGAATGAGGTTGACATATTAGGTGTCGTCTATGATAACAAGTTAAATTTCAAAACACATAGAGAACATTGCAAGAAAAGCTTCAGCAAAATTAACTTCTCTCAGGAAAATATCAAGCCTGTTAGACAAAAAAGGAAATGAGAGTTTGTACAAAGCCCAAATCAGATCTGCAATGGAGTATTCATTTCTCACATGGGGAGGTGCGGCAAATATACATTTGAAACTCTTGGACAAGGTACAGAGGAGAGCACAAAGAATAATAGAAAATGAATCTCCTACTCCACCTGAAGCAAAACTCGACAACCTACAGCATAGGAGGGATGTTGCTGGACTTACAACCCTGTTTAAGATCCAGTGTTAGAACACCCCTCACTTACAGTCTCTAGGGCAAACACAGCAACAGTGGGAGCGAACCACAAGAACAGTGGAAAGAGCCCCTGATGCGTTGGAGGAGCTGCGCTGTCACACCTCAGCATATCAGAGACAGTTTATTCCAAGATCTATCTATCTATCTATCTATATGCTCAGGCCCAATCCCCACTTTTCCTATTTGTTTATTTCTATTTTCTATTTTATTTGATTTTATTCTTTTTTGTTTTCTTTTTTTCTTGGGGGTGGCTGACTCAAGACAGAGCAAGAACAGGGAAAACACAAAACACAACATAAAACAACGAACAAACACAGATAAACACAAACTCACACACATCTAGGTCACCCAGGAGAAGACCCAGAGACCAGGGTCACCAAGGTCGCTCCAGCACTCCCCCGGCCCCCGACCACCCGGAGAGGTTCCGATCTCGGCAGGCAGACTTGCAGCGGAGCCGAAGCCACAAGCCCGCCCACCACACTTCCAGGCGCACCCTTCATATTAATCGTCTCCCCGGGCCAGGCGCCTGATGGACCACTATCCAGTCCAACTTGCGCCCGACCCCTTCCCCCAAATGACCATGTGTTCACTCAACTATTCACAATCATTTTCCATTCATTCCTGTTTATTACCACTTCCTTTACCTGATCTATAGTCATTCCTCTATCATCCAAAGCTTGTCTTACACAGTCTCTCCATCTCAATGGGGGTCTTCCTGCCCTTCTATCTCCCCTTGTATCTGACTCACATATTCTCTTTGTAAGCCTTTCATCTCCCATTCGTTCAACATGACCATACCAGCTAAGCACCCTTCTGTCCACTCTGGCTGACAAATGTTCCTGCTGCCCACTCTCCTACGTATCTCTTCATTCCATAATCCGTCTCTATGAGTAACTCCACACATACTCTCTCAAACAGCTCATCTCCATCACATCCAGCTATCTTCTCTCCTTTTTCTTCAGAGCCCATATCTCAGCCCCATACATCACTGTTGGCACAACAATTCCTTGATACATTGCACTTTTTACTTTCATTCCGAGATTTCTCGTCTTCCACATACTTCCCATTGCTCCGAAAACCTTCCTTCCTTCACACACTCTCTGTTTTACCTCCATTTCCGTACCTCCACTCCTGTTTATCGTTCATCCTAGATATTAAAAACACTGTACTTGTTCCAATATTTCCCCATCCAGCCTTACATCTAGATTCACCCTATGATCACCCCTATTACACACCATTACTTTACTTTTATTGATGTTCACCTTCACTTTCCTTCTTCCACAAACCACACCAACAAAGTACCAACAGTATTCCAAGATACTGTAGATTATGAAATAAAATCCTAAGTCAAGACAACAATGTAAATAACAACAATGTACAAAGTTTTAAATGCTATGTAAATGTTTGGCTAAAGAATAAACAGACATAAAAACAAGCTTTAATATCAAGGTTGGGCTTTAACCCTTAACTGGCGGTGCCCGGCTATTGTCGAGTGAAATAAATGTGGCCTATGTGGCGGGTCACGGCTATTGTCGAGTGCAATTTTGAGCACGAAATGTGCTCTGAGAGAGAGCGGAGCGGTGGGAGGAGCGTAGGTTACCTCATGACCGCTCGCCACGGTGGCCGTGGAGCTACTGAGATGTACTCCTTTGTACTCCACCCCTCTCACTCATTTCACACGTAATAATGTAAGAAAATGACTGTATTTTACCGATTTTGCCCTTCGGTTGCACGATCGTTGCAAGACAACCAGTGATCGTAGAAGGTTTGTTCTGGTGCAATTGGAAAGCTGAATTAACGCCCTTTCAGGGATACATACTTGTATTACGCTCTGGGTCTTGTTTATGCATGAAAAAGAGCACGGAAACAACCCCATTTATGGTAAAAACCACCCGCTGGGCGGCACAGTGAAATATACTCCACCACCCGCTCTTAAGGTGTTAAGATAGGTACCATTTCAACGCATGCACCTTTAGCCTGGAAAAACATTATTCAGCCTATCAAAAGGCACTTAATTTAACCTCTGAAATAATAAGTTTAAAAAAATAAAAAAAAATAAAAAGAAAAAAGAGAGAGCGAGAGCGAGAGAGAGAGAGGTGTTAGATATGAACAATGAATGAATGCATAGAGGCGGAGAGATAGAACAATATATGAATAATACAGACAGTACAGCGAAAAAAGTATATGGAATAAGATGGGAACTCTCTCTCTCTCTCTCTCTCTCTCTTGTGGATGAAGCCCACAACAAGATCAACGCCCTCACCAGGAAGCTGGAATCACTCCAAGAGTTTGTAACACTCAACGTTGGAGTATCACTAACTCCAATTGTTTCAACTCCAGCATCCACCACCGCCCCAACGTCATCTGCCAACAATCCAACACCTGCAGTAGACACTGCAGCAGATGCTTCTGACGAACCTGAGCCGACATCAAACCAGGACAGCCGCCCTGTTCACCTTAGTCTCTCCCCCACTCCTCGTGCAAGAAGCCTGCTAGCACGAACAGTACCAACCCCTCGCCCCCGTTCTAACCACTCCTCTCCCCGACCTGTACGTAGAGTCCCGCCACCACAGGTTTCCGGATTTAGACCAGTGAGAAACGGTGCACGGCCAACGCAGAAAAGGTCTCATCTACTAGTCACAATGCCAAACAGATTTGAGATATTTGATAGAGATGGAAGACGAACCAGAAGAGACCAGGCTCGTTGGGGATTCCATCCTACGAGGACAGGTCGAAGAGTTCTGTGACAGAGTCCCAAATCAACGAAAAAGATTTTGCATCCCAGGAGCTGGACTGGACGACATTGTGGAAGTCTTCGAAGATACCACAAAGGATGCAAATGAAAATACCCTCTTTGTCATCCATGCTGGTTCAAATGACGTCATGCGCACCAGATCCGAAGAGTTGATGGAGAAATATCGCAAGATGATCCAGCACTACAAAAACAAGTCAAGGAATATCATCATCTCAGGCATTCTCCCCAAGATCGACGCACCTGACAAATTCTACGACAAGGCCTTCAGCACAAATAGCCGACTAAAATATTTGTGTCTGAGGGAAGAAGTTGAATTCATCAACCTCTGGGACAACTTCTACAACCAGCCTACTCTGTTCTGCAAGGATGGCACTCATCTAAACCCTGTGGGTTCAGCACGCATGGGTCATCTCCTACACGAAGCAGTCCGCAGCCATGGATAAAAAAACGCCATCCGAGAAGAAGCAGCAGTGACATAAATCATCCAACGCCAAGAAAAAAACAGAGGCAACCGAGGACCACCAGCGATAAGGACCGAAGACAGCGAGGACCGAGGACAGCCATGAACATAAATGTAGATCCGACAAGAACCAAAAATATTATTAAAGAGCGTTCCGTGAGTTCTAAAATAACAAATTTAAAGGTTTTCTATGCAAACGCTCGTAGCATACGCAATACATTTTCAGATTTAGAGGAGCTAGTGTTTACAGAAAATTATGATGTGATTGGCATAACAGAATCTTGGCTCAATACAGAAGATAGAGACTTTTTAGCAGAGTATTCACTTCCCGGTTATGTAATGTTTGAGAAAAGCCGAATAAATCGAAATGGAGGTGGCGTTTTACTTTATATCAAAGAAAGTCTTAACCCTACCCTCTTGTCAAAACCTCAAATTGTGAAAGTAGACGCATCTTTTGTGCTAATAAAGAATAATAAAGGTACAAAAATAATACTTGCATTAATATACAGACCTCCAGCTCAATCAGTGCAAACTGACCGAGAAATTTACGAACAAATTGCAGATGTAAGTAACTCACAAGATACCGTAATTTTTGGCAACTTTAATTTACCTGTGACCAAGTGGGGCGATACTCTTACTTCACACTCCGGACATGACTTGTATACGAACTTGCAAGAGAGTTCGCTTTATCAATTTGTTCGAACACCGACCCGTGGTAATAACGTTCTTGACATTGTACTTGCAACAAAAGAAGAATTAATAGAGAATTTGAATGTTGGTGATGAATTCAGTAACAGCGACCATCGTACGATAACTTTCACTTTAAAGTTTACTAGTAACGAACCAAATAGTAGCATCGAAAAAGTCCCTAATTTCAAGAAAGCAAACTTCCATAAACTTAGAGCTATGTTTAAAGAAACTAACTGGAGCTTTTTAATTAACAATAACGACATAAATACATTTTGGAAGTTATTCGAAACCACTTACCTAAAAGCAGTGCAAGACTGCATACCATCGAAAATACGGCGTCCAGGCCATAATAATAAGCCCAAATGGTGGAATAAAGATATTTCAAACTGCCTGCTTGCTAAAAAATTTGCTAATGATAGATTAAAATCCTCACAAAATGACGAAGAACGGGTGAAATTTGTAGAGCTACGACGCAAAGCCAAAAAGTTAATTAAGCAAAGTAAAAAGACCTTAGAGTTACATATTGCGAATCAAAGTAAAACAAACCCGAAAGAATTCTATAGTTATATCAGAAAGAAAAAAGTAGTTACTTCAACTGTTGGACCGTTAGTCGATAAAAATGGAGAATACACCAAAGACGAAGTACAAATGAGTAATGCCCTCAATACCTTCTTTGCATCAGTTTTTACAACAGAAGACCTCAGTGATATCCCTACACCATGGCCGATTCAGATTGATAATTCAGATGTTCTAAGCAATATCACCGTTACAGAGAGAGAAGTATTGAATTGTTTAGATAAACTCAAGGTAAATAAAACGCCAGGACCTGATACAATCTCGCCTAGAGTTCTGAAGGAAGCTAAGGATGAGCTCTCCAAACCACTGACATTACTATTCAATAAATCCTTGCAGTCTGGAACTATGCCTGATCAGTGGAAGCTAGCCAACATAACACCGATATTCAAAAAAGGCAGCAAATCCCTACCCAGTAACTATCGTCCAATTAGCTTAACCTCAGTTGTATGTAAAATGCTAGAAACGGTCATACGAGACAGACTCGTAAATCACTTAGAGGAAAATAACATACTTAAAGATACTCAACACGGCTTTCGTAAAAAACGTTCCTGTTTAACAAACCTCTTAGACTTCTTCCACGATATCCTCAACCTCTACGATGAGAGTAGAGCTGTAGATATTATATACCTTGATTTTCAAAAGGCCTTTGACAAAGTTCCCCACAAACATTTACTGCTAAAACTAAAAGCGCATGGAATACAAGACGGTGTGTTGAAATGGATAGAAAATTGGCTCAGCGACAGAAAGCAAAGAGTAGTCATAAACGGTAAGGCATCTAAATGGACCAATGTAAGTAGCGGGGTACCCCAGGGATCGGTACTAGGACCAATTCTCTTTCTAATTTACATCAACGACATAGATGAGGGCCTCACCTGTACAATCTCAAAATTTGCTGACGATACAAAAATTGCAAATAGCGTACTCTCAAAAGAACAAGTTGACGATATGCAACACAATCTAGATAAATTGTCATGTTGGGCCCAAATTTGGCAAATGAGTTTCAATGCGGATAAATGTAAAGTACTACATATCAGATACCTAAATGAGAAAGCAAACTATTCGATGAATGGCACTCAGCTTAAGAATGTAAACAGAGAAACCGATCTGGGCGTAACAATATCGAGTAACCTAAAACCGAGCCAACAATGTTCAGAAGTTGTTAAGAAGGCAAACAAAATCATTGGCTTTATAGGCAGGTCATTTGAGCATAAATCCAAAGAATTTATCCTAACCCTTTACAATTCCTTAGTCCGCCCTCTTCTGGAATACTGCGTTCAATCCTGGTGCCCTTATTACCAAAAAGATATAAACAAGCTAGAACGAGTTCAACGTAGAGTTACCAAAATGATACCTAGCCTAAAGAACAAACCATACGAAGAGCGTCTTAGAGAATTAAATCTATTTCCTTTAACCCACAGCGCAGATTAAGAGGTGACTTAATTCAAGTGTTCAAAATCATCAAAGGCATCGACAATATGAACTGTAGTAAGTACTTAACTATCGACCAATCTAATTACACGCGGGGAAACGGTTGCAAAATTATTGGTAAATCTTTTAACTCACACGAATCAAAGAATTTCTTCTTCAATCGAGTTGTCAACTTGTGGAATGGGCTTCCCCGAAACGTTATAGACTGCATCACCGTTGATTCATTTAAACTCCGCCTAGACAAATATCTCGCATCAAACCCGCGACTGACTGCGTTTGTAAATGAATAACTTTATTTTATCCCCCCCTCAGTTACTAACCCATCTGTCCCCTACTAACTTCCTAATCCTGCCACGGACATTAGTTCCAGGGCAGTAATTCCCTTTCCAATGTTCCCTTACCCACTCTAAACCACTGTTTGGACACTTGATCCTCAGTGTTTTGGAGGACAAGCAACCTAGAAGGGTCACTAGATCTGTTGTTGCTTGATTTCCTTTGTACTCCTTTGTACTCCCTTATCTCTCTCTTTTTCTCTCCCTCTTTTTTCTGTTTGTTTTTTATATATTTTCTCTCTCTCTCTCTCTCTGATAAGCGATTGTAATCTCTCCTATACTCAATGGATAAAAAATAACGAATCTTGCCATACATCAGGAAAAATTACCGAATAATTTACATAATTAACTTCCTATATCAATTAGTCCAGAAACCCAGACGGGAAGAAAATATTTTATAAATTTAGACCTATACCCTGTTCCAAGTAGATAGGCCAGAAAGTGTGAATCCTAACCTCTGTAACTCGGATAGGGCTAGCACAAATGGGCTGTCATTTTTCACACCTATTCCCTAGTTGACCCATGCCAAATGATATTAGCTTGATTACTCTAGTGACATCGTTTGAGTTATAAAATTAATTATTATTATACTGAAAGAATCTGGGTCTACATGAGGGAAGTTTTAGAAATCAGACACACATTTATTTAGGCTAGTGACATTTAAGAATTGAGTCAGAGGCTTCCAATAAAAATACTTGACCGAGTTATTATGGAACACCTTTGTCCGAGCAAGTGTAATTAAAATATAGTCTCTGTAAAAGACACTGACTTCTGCTGTCGAGATAGGACCGGCAGAGAGTGACAACAATTAAGATTTTAGTGCAAGTATCTACAGCAATAATAACAATGATGAGAACACAAAAGTATCAAAGTCGAGGATTATGGTTATCCACGAGGAGATGTACATGACGACTCTAGCCAGCTGGAGACAGAGTAAAATATAACTAACAAGTGACTGTAGATAAATTGAGGTTCCAGTTTTAGGATGGGGGGGGGGGTACATACATAAAATTTTAAGACTGAGTGTTCCACACATAAGTGCAGTTTCAGTCTCTTGTCCTAATGGCGGCGTTCCAGGCAACCCTGTTAAGGGCTGCTTCACTTGTCAATTTCTTGGATTTGAGATCGGCGCGTATAGTCCGATCCCAGGTCTTCCTCGGTCCACCCCTTGGTGCAGCTCCCTCCACAATCACAGACCTGCATTTTTTCACCCAATTTTGTTCATCCATTCTCTCCACATGTCCATACCATCCCAGTCTACTTGTACGCATCATCTCGCTAATACTCTTTATACCTAAACGTCTCCTCAGCTCAACATTTGTTATTCTATCCTCTAGCCTGGCCCCACACATCCATCTCACCATTCTCATTTCATTACGCTCCATTCTGTTGACATCCTCTACTTTAACGGCCCATGTTTCTGAGGCATACATCATTGCACTTCTAACACATGAGGCATACACCTTTCCCTTCAGGGGGAGAGGCATTCTTTTCATGGTCAGGATTGGCATAAATTCTCTGAACTTCCCCCAGCCACACCTAATTCTAGCAACAGTGGCAGCCTCGGCCCCACCACCGGCAGAGATGGTATCTCCTAGGTAACAAAACTTGTTCACCAGCTCCAAAGACTCATTTCCAAAATTCACAGCCACAGGATCATCACTTAACACAAGCTCACCTTTGCACACTACGCACTCCCTTGCTTGCCATGCCCTCTCTCCACTCTCTGAATTTGGCCTCAGCATCCTGCATACTGTCAGCTATTAGAACTAAATCGTCTGCATAAAACAGTTCCAACGGGAGTCCGCCTCTAAAAACTCTAGACAGCGCCTCCAAGACCATAATAAAGAGGAGGGGGCTTAACACTGAACCCTGATGGACTCCAACACGGACTGCGAACTCATCATTCAGTACACCCTTCACCCTCACCGAACTTTGCGAATCCTCATACATCTTCATTATCACACGCACCAGCCACTCTTCCACACCAAGTTTCCTCATAGCCCACTGCACAACATCTCTAGGCACCCTACCAAAGGCCTTCTCCAGGTCTACAAACACAAAGTAAAGATCCCTGCCTTTTAGTAAGTATCTTTCCTGTATCTGCCTGACTATGAAGATA
The DNA here is from genome assembly GCA_032716605.1 of Paralithodes platypus. Classification (NCBI taxonomy): domain Eukaryota; kingdom Metazoa; phylum Arthropoda; class Malacostraca; order Decapoda; family Lithodidae; genus Paralithodes; species Paralithodes platypus. The sequence continues at coordinate 36,574,447 of CM064489.1, read as the reverse complement.
GCATCGGTTGTACCACGTCCTGGCATAAAACCAAACTGCATATCATCAATAGAGATGCTTTGCCTGATCAAACCCTCAAGGACTCTCTCACAGACCTTCATGATTTGGTCAAGCATTTTCAGGCCCCTATAATTTCCTCTATCTAGCGCATCCCCTTTTCCTTTGTATATATTTACTATTACACTTTTGAGCCAATCCTCTGGGATTTTCTCATCTTTAATAATGGTGTTTATCAACTCAGTGACCAAGTTTACACCAATCTCCCCTGATGCTTTTATCATCTCAGCGACAAAGTCGGAGCAACCTGGAGCTTTACCGTCCTTCATTGTATTGATTGCGTCGCTCACTGCAGCTGGTGCTATCAAAGGAGGGGGCCCAGATATTTGTTTTTCGATACTAAGCTGTTCCTTATCCCATTCAAACTCTACATTTAGCAATCGTTCATAGTGTACCTTCCATGCTTCTCTGATTTCATTTTCTGCATACACAATCTTCCCATTATCATTTCTAACACACTGTTCACCTATAATATCCCTACTGTCACTTTTAACTCGCCTAGCGGGTATGGATAAAGTATGATGAGAGGGGGACGAATCTTAGGACCCGGGGATGTATAAGGGCAAGAATACGCGATAAAAATGTAAGATTGTCACAAGCGTTTTTCAAGAATGGGGAGAACTAACTTGAGTTTAACAGTGTACAAAGGAGTACAAAGGAGTACAAAGGAAATCAAGCAACAACAGATCTAGTGACCCTTCTAGGTTGCTTGTCCTCCAAAACACTGAGGATCAAGTGTCCAAACAGTGGTTTAGAGTGGGTAAGGGAACATTGGAAAAGGAATTACTGCCCTGGAACTAATGTCCGTGGTAACTAATGTCCGTGTGAGTGTATGTTGGTAGGCACTGGTCACTTAGAACTAACTTGAGTTTAATAGTGTGAGTGTATGTTGGTAGGCACTGGTCACTTAGAACTAACTTGAGTTTAACAGTGTGAGTGTATGTTGGTAGGCACTGGTCACTTAGAACTAACTTGAGTTTAACAGTGTGAGTGTATGTTGGTTGGCACTGGTCACTTAGAACTATCTTGAGTTTAACAGTGTGAGTGTATGTTGGTAGGCACTGGTCACTTAGAACTAACTTGAGTTTAACAGTGTGAGTGTATGTTGGTAGGCACTGGTCACTTAGAACTAACTTGAGTTTAACAGTGTGAGTGTATGTTGGTAGGCACTGGTCACTTAGAACTAACTTGAGTTTAACAGTGTGAGTGTATGTTGGTAGGCACTGGTCACTTAGAACTAACTTGAGTTTAACAGTGTGAGTGTATGTTGGTAGGCACTGGTCACTTAGAACCAACTTGAGTTTAACAGTGTGAGTGTATGTTGGTAGGCACTGGTCACTTAGAACTAACTTGAGTTTAACAGTGTGAGTGTATGTTGGTAGGCACTGGTCACTTAGAACTAACTTGAGTTTAACAGTGTGAGTGTATGTTGGTAGGCACTGGTCACTTAGAACCAACTTGAGTTTAACAGTGTGAGTGTATGTTGGTAGGCACTGGTCACTTAGAACCAACTTGAGTTTAACAGTGTGAGTGTATGTTGGTAGGCACTGGTCACTTAGAACTAACTTGAGTTTAACAGTGTGAGTGTATGTTGGTAGGCACTGGTCACTTAGAACTAACTTGAGTTTAACAGTGTGAGTGTATGTTGGTAGGCACTGGTCACTTAGAACCAACTTGAGTTTAACAGTGTGAGTGTATGTTGGTAGGCACTGGTCACTTAGAACTATCTTGAGTTTGACAGTGTGAGTGTATGTTGGTAGGCACTGGTCACTTAGAACTATCTTGAGTTTGACAGTGTGAGTGTATGTTGGTAGGCACTGGTCACTTAGAACCAACTTGAGTTTAACAGTGTGAGTGTATGTTGGTAGGCACTGGTCACTTAGAACTATCTTGAGTTTGACAGTGTGAGTGTATGTTGGTAGGCACTGGTCACTTAGAACTATCTTGAGTTTGACAGTGTGAGTGTATGTTGGTAGGCACTGGTCACTTAGAACTAACTTGAGTTTAACAGTGTGAGTGTATGTTGGTAGGCACTGGTCACTTAGAACTATCTTGAGTTTGACAGTGTGAGTGTATGTTGGTAGGCACTGGTCACTTAGAACTAACTTGAGTTTAACAGTGTGAGTGTATGTTGGTAGGCACTGGTCACTTAGAACTATCTTGAGTTTAACAGTGTGAGTGTATGTTGGTAGGCACTGGTCACTTAGAACTAACTTGAGTTTAACAGTGTGAGTGTATGTTGGTAGGCACTGGTCACTTAGAACTATCTTGAGTTTGACAGTGTGAGTGTATGTTGGTAGGCACTGGTCACTTAGCAAAATTCACGAGTCTATTAACTGAGTGGTTACTTAGAATCGAACAGATTTTGTTACGCGATAATTTTCCGTTAGGACAGGGTTTGTATTGTAAACAATATTGACCTTAACTGGTAATTAAGGGGGAGTTAAATATATTAAATTTCGTAACTAGACGGCTTTAATTTCTTATATCTGGTACGAAGCTTGTACCTGGGTAAGATGAGATCAAGTAGGATCCTCTTCCCTGATTAAATACTTCCTTGTTACCCACGCCCAAAACTAAAGGGTCTAAACGTAAGGGAAAAAGGGGGTCCACCAAAACGATATACCTCCCTTTAATATCTGGCCGCGACCATAGTATCATCAGGCTCCAGCTTAACCCCTTCTGTACCGGCGACGTCTTTTTCATTTTAGTCTAGCTCTATTTAGACAATGCTGTGCTGTCTAAGAAGGACCTGTGGAAGTATAAAGGGTTAAGGGGAGATGGGCGTATATATTTGCTCAATTATGCATATTTTGATTAGTTTATTCGTTTCCTCCGTAAACCTCCATCAAGCTTAAAAAACACCCGCCCAAGACCCTCCTTCAAGATAATGTTGTTACATTTTTCGATAGAAAAATGTCCCGACCGAAGGCCGCTTTCTATTAAATTACAGGCTCGCTATCGCTCGCCAAGAAAAAGATCGACAGCTAAATGACACAAAAAGTCTTAATATTGACAAATAAATGGGGTGAAAGGTCTTAAAATCGCCAAACTAAGGGGCTGAACGTCGTATAATCTGAAAACTAATGAGGCTAAACATGAGGAAGAAGGGATACCAGAAAAACGGCCCATCTCCCCTTAAGTGATAGAGTTCGAAGCCTGTTAAGCGTTTGAGGCCGTTTTTAAACTGAATAATATCGTCTGACAGTAGCCAGAATACAGTTAAAAGGATAACGCCGGTACTGAAGGGGTTAACGTGTCTCATACCAACAGTACTAACGAAACTTTATTGATTTATTGATTTATTCCCAATTATAATATGGCGGACGTTAATAGCACACACAACGAACTAAACAATTATAATATGGCGGACGTTAATAGCACACACAACGAACTAAACAATTATAATATGGCGGACATTAATAGCACACACAACGAACTAAACAATTATAATATGGCGGACGTTAATAGCACACAACGAACTAAACAATTATAATATGGCGGACATTAATAGCACACACAACGAACTAAACAATTATAATATGGCGGACATTAATAGCACACACAACGAACTAAACAATTATAATATGGCGGACATTAATAGCACACACAACGAACTAAACAATTATAATATGGCGGACGTTAATAGCACACACAACGAACTAAACAATTATAATATGGCGGACATTAATAGCACACACAACGAACTAAACAATTATAATATGGCGGACATTAATAGCACACACAATGAACTAAACAATTATAATATGGCGGACGTTAATAGCACACACAACGAACTAAACAATTATAATATGGCGGACATTAATAGCACACACAACGAACTAAACAATTATAATATGGCGGACGTTAATAGCACACACAACGAACTAAACAATTATAATATGGCGGACGTTAATAGCACACACAACGAACTGAACAATTTCTTTGCATCTCGACAAACTCACCAACATTGATGATATTTGGGAAAGATTCAAAGAAATATTCATGAGCGCACAAACAAACGTGTTCCTTTGTGCTTGAGGGGGCTCACCTGCTTTTTTTCTCTCCTTTTCTCTCTTTCTCTGGGTTGTATCCATCCGGCCCCATTCAGCCTACTGTTTTAAGACGTTTATCCCCATCCAGGTGTCGATTTTTTCCTGGCGAGCGATAGCGAGCCAGCATTGTATGGAGAAATCCGGCTTCGCCGCAGATTTTTTTATATCGAAACATTTTCAAATTTAGCCTCCTGTCAAAAATATTGTTTAAAATATGCTGGTTCGCTACCGCTTGCCAGGAAAAAATCGACACTTGGATGGGGGTAAACGTCCTTAAATAATAGGCTAAATGGGGCCAAATGGATACAACCCAGAGAGAGAGAAAGAGAGAGAGAGATAAAACACGAGGTGGGTCCCCTTAAGACACATTAAAAGTATGTATAAACCCCTTTGGTCCGATATTAATAGCCATAGAGAAATTAAGGAAAGGAAATGATTGCATAGATTAAAAAGAGAAACAAATATTATCATCAATACTCGGCCGCCAGACGGAAGGTAAAATATGGAACCAGCATAGCTAAAGTTAGTGAGACAAATACTCGGCCGCCAGACGGAAGGTAAAATATGGAACCAGCATAGCTAAAGTTAGTGAGACAAATACTCGGCCGCCAGACGGAAGGTAAAATATGGAACCAGCATAGCTAAAGTTAGTGAGACAAATACTCGGCCGCCAGACGGAAGGTAAAATATGGAACCAGCATAGCTAAAGTTAGTGAGACAAATACTCGGCCGCCAGACGGAAGGTAAAATATGGAACCAGCATAGCTAAAGTTAGTGAGACAAATACTCGGCCGCCAGACGGAAGGTAAAATATGGAACCAGCATAGCTAAAGTTAGTGAGACAAATACTCGGCCGCCAGACGGAAGGTAAAATATGGAACCAGCATAGCTAAAGTTAGTGAGACAAATACTCGGCCGCCAGACGGAAGGTAAAATATGGAACCAGCATAGCTAAAGTTAGTGAGACAAATACTCGGCCGCCAGACGGAAGGTAAAATATGGAACCAGCATAGCTAAAGTTAGTGAGACAAATACTCGGCCGCCAGACGGAAGGTAAAATATGGAACCAGCATAGCTAAAGTTAGTGAGACAAATACTCGGCCGCCAGACGGAAGGTAAAATATGGAACCAGCATAGCTAAAGTTAGTGAGACAAATACTCGGCCGCCAGACGGAAGGTAAAATATGGAACCAGCATAGCTAAAGTTAGTGAGACAAATACTCGGCCGCCAGACGGAAGGTAAAATATGGAACCAGCATAGCTAAAGTTAGTGAGACAAATACTCGGCCGCCAGACGGAAGGTAAAATATGGAACCAGCATAGCTAAAGTTAGTGAGACAAATACTCGGCCGCCAGACGGAAGGTAAAATATGGAACCAGCATAGCTAAAGTTAGTGAGACAAATACTCGGCCGCCAGACGGAAGGTAAAATATGGAACCAGCATAGCTAAAGTTAGTGAGACAAATACTCGGCCGCCAGACGGAAGGTAAAATATGGAACCAGCATAGCTAAAGTTAGTGAGACAAATACTCGGCCGCCAGACGGAAGGTAAAATATGGAACCAGCATAGCTAAAGTTAGTGAGACAAATACTCGGCCGCCAGACGGAAGGTAAAATATGGAACCAGCATAGCTAAAGTTAGTGAGACAAATACTCGGCCGCCAGACGGAAGGTAAAATATGGAACCAGCATAGCTAAAGTTAGTGAGACAAATACTCGGCCGCCAGACGGAAGGTAAAATATGGAACCAGCATAGCTAAAGTTAGTGAGACAAATCCAAAGCAATTATATAGGAATATAAACAAAGAGTGTCTGTGGAATAACAAATATATAAATAATGCAAGTGGTATATAATCCATACTCAATACTGACAGCTTATATTACTAGACACAGAACACAGAGACATCTACTCTTAAGGGCGGTGACTGCTTTTCTTCTCTCCTTTTCTCTCTTTCTCTGGGTTGTATCCATTCGGCCCCATTCAGCCTACTGTTTTAAGATGTTTATCCCTATCCAGGTGTCGATTTGTTCCTGGCGAGCGATAGCGAGCCAGCATTGTATTGAAAAATTTAGCGTGCTGTCAAAAAAATAAAAACATAATATCCTGGCTCGCTACCACTCGCCAGGTAAATATCGACACCTGGATGGGGATAAACGTCTTAAAACAGTAGTTTGAATTGGGCCGAATAGATACAACCCAGAGCGAGAGAGGGAGAGAGAGAGAAAACAAATACAAACGAGGGGGCCCCTTAACGATTATGTCAGCTATTGTTACCACTGCTAACAATATGGACTACCCCCAAGCTACTATTCAAACATGCACAGTTGTACTTCGTGCCTTTAAACTCACTCAATCAGATGTCTTGAGAAAGATTGATGTACTGACAATAGATATATCTCCCAGCCCAGATATGTTTGTCCCTTAAATCGTAAAAATGGTCAAAGACGAAGTAGCCGAGACTCTAACCCATAATTTTAATGTCACTCCAACATAGACATTTACCAATTGACAGGACGGCAGCGAATTTAACACCAATATTTAAACAGGGAGACTAAAATACCAGGTAAGTACCGGCCCATTAGCTTAACTTCTGCAATTATTAAACTATTAGAATCAATCAAAGAGACAACATTGTAATCTTCAGAGAATAACAATCTCATCAATAAGAAGGCAACACTGATTCAGAGCAATCGAACAACCTATTTTAGATCAATTATTGTATCAAAGTCTTGATATAGTGTACTTGGACTTTGAAAAGGCCTTCGACAAAGTCCCTCATAACAAATTGCTTCAGAAAGTCGAGAGCTTTGGAATACAGGGCAAAACTCATGATTAGATAAGAAACTGGTTAAGGGGAGATGGGTTGTTTTTCTAGATCCCCGTCTCCCTCATGTTTAGCCCCATTAGTTTTCAGATTTGTAAGATGTTTGCTCCATTAGTTTGTCGATTTTAAGACCTTCCGCCCAATTTCCTTGTCAATATTAAGACCTTTCGTGCTATTTAGGTGTTGATCGTTTTCCTGGCGAACGATAGTGAGCCTGTAATTTTGGAAGAGCCGGCCTTCGGCCGGTAAATTTTTCTACCGAAAAATGTACAAATTAATCTAGAAGGGGGATCTAATGGATTTGTTTAAAGTTTGATGGAGGTCTAGGGAGGAAACTAGAAAAGTAATTGATAAATGAAAAAATCGACCAAAAAGTGAAAGTGAAGGAATGAAAACAGAGCGTAAATATTAATAGAGTAGATTCCTGTTGGATCCCAGTTACTAATGGAGTCCCTCAAGGATCAATATTTGGTCCAGTTTTGTTAACGATATACATTATATAGATTATATAGATCACGGTATCAATAATATAATGTCCAAATTAGCTGATGACACTAAGATTATAGAAAGTGCAATAATTTTGGAAAGCGATAGAATTAGCTTGCAATCACATCTAAACAAAATCACGAAGTGGTCAGAAAATTGGCAAATGCCTTTTAACATAAACCAAATAATGTCATATATTACAAATAGGCTCCCAAAATAATAAATATGAATACTATATGAATGTAGAAAAGGTAAATAGTGTATCACAGATAAAAGGCATAGGAGTACATTTAAACGAAAATTTAAAATCTACATGCCAATGCACGGCAGCAGCTAACAAAGCGAAAATAGCACTAGGAGTCAATAGAAGAGCATTTCCATTATCATAAACACATAGTTATACCATTATAATTATAAGAGTATAGTGAGGCCGCATCTGGAGTATGCTGCGCAATTATCATCTCCCTACTTAATAATATACATATAATAACTAATTCACTCAGCGTAGGGCAAACAAAATAATCCCATCCCTTAGAGATATACCCTACAATGAGAGATTAAGAACTCTATCTGTTAAGAAACGGAGAACAAGGGGACAGTTGATAGAGTGTTTTAAGATTCTTGATGGATTTAGTAACATAAATGCCAATAATATAATTAGAGTTCCACAAGAGGAACACAATTAAAACTAATTGGCAAGAAAGCTAACCTAGATACAACTAAATAATGATGTCTTCACCCGCAGTATAACTAGTGAGTGGAATAAGCTCCCTAATGAAGTTATAGACCGTGGCTCAATACCCACTTTTCAGAGAAGGTTAGACTCTTACCATTGAGAAGTTGGGATGGATTATATAATCATTTGTAATAAAACAATATGGCAAAAATATACAATGTTTTCAGTTGAAGAGAGCAGAAGGGGGAAATAGTGAAGGTATGCATGAAATTTCCCTTCCATTCCCAACCATTTTGTAAATTCCTTCAGGCAATTTCCAAGCCCTCCAAGGTTGTTCACTTCTAACTATTTTAATGTACGGCAAGTCGCCGGAGGGACAGAGGTTGGGGAGAAGAGCCTTCATCTTTGCTATCCTTTCCTTCCCCTCTTCCCTTGCTATCTATACTAGGATTACTTCCAGGCTACCTCGCAGGAATCGCAAGATCTGTGTGGCCAGTGTATCTGTGTAAATCTATGTAAGTATCACTCTCTCTCTCTTTCAGACTATTAACTCCCTCCCCCCTCTCACCAATTTAAAGGGTAAGATAAGCACAAGGGCGTGCACACACACACACACACACACACACACACACACACACACACACACACACACACACACACACACACACACACACACACACACACACACACACACACACACACACACACACACACACACACACACACACACACACACATACACACACACACACACACACACACACACCCACACACACTCTTTCCTTTGTACATGAGGATTTTATTTTACTCTATTTTTTTATCTATGTGCGTGAGGGAGACACAAGCCAGAACTGTCTGTAGCGAGTGCCTCCCCGAGAGTTGAAAGAGTGACAGGGCCAAAATCAAGGGACGTTCAAGCCAAAATGCCTGTACACACGGAGTTTGAAGCACTTTAATTCATAGGAAGAAGGAAAGACTAATTCTGTGAGAGAGTTCCAGAGCTCAGCTGTTGAATAGAAGAAAGACTGAAAATAACGTTTCACTCTTGGGTTGGAGAGTTGCACAGAATAGGGGTGGGATTGTGTTGCAAGATGGATGCTACGTGCTCTACAAAGAGGAGGTGGTATACACTGAGACAGCTCTGAGGAACACTGATTATTGTAATAGCGGTAGAATAGTGAGAGAGATGCAACATTGCGGTGAAGAGAGAGAGACTGCAGATAATTGGTGAGAATGAGACGGAAGGCTTTCTTTTCAAATTTATCTAGAAGTGCTGTGTGAGAGGATCCTCCCTACATGTGTTAACAATATTCAATACATGGATGCACTGTGCCCCTGTACAGAACAAGAAGCTGTGCAGGGGCAAAGAACTTTTTGAAGCGGTTGAGCACGACCAGCTTCTAGGAGGCTACCTTAGCAAGACTGGTAATATGGTCCTTCCAAGAGAGAGCAGAAGAAAAAAAAGACACCGAGAATACTGAGAGAGGATGAAGGGTTGATTTTTATATTGTTGAAGTATAAGGGATAGTCTTCTGGGAGTTCACGATGGGTAGATAGCTGGACAAATTGGGGTTTGGAAGCATTAAATGCAACAAGGTTTTCTCTGCACCAATCAGAGATAATAGTTAAATCAGAAGATAAGTGTTGTATGGCTTCATTACATGAGTTTTGGAGTTCCTGCTGTGAATGTTGTTGAGCAAGTCCAATTGAATAGTGTAGTATAGAGTTGTCAGCGTATGAGTGAATGGAGCTGAAGGTGCATTTGAGAAGGTCGTTAATGAATAAAAGGAAGAGAATAGGAGATAGGACAGAACCCTGAGGAACACCGGAGTTGATAGGTTGAGGAAGTGAACGGTGGCCGTCAACAACCGCAGCTATGGAACGGCCGGAAAGGAAATTAGAGACAAAGGCACAGATGAAGGGATTGACACCGTAGGAGGTTAGTTTGGAAATAAGGGATTTGTGCCAGACTCTATCGAAGGCCTTCGATATGTCTAGCGCAACAGAAAAAGTCTCACCGAAGTCCCGGATGGAGGATGACCAAGAGTTAGCAAGATAAGAAAGAAGGTCACCAGTAGAGCCACCCTTAACCCATCCAGCCCTGGCTAGTTTTGTAATGTTTGTTCACCAGAACCCGGCCGGTTTTCAAAAAATGTTTTTATTCCAGAAACAATAGCGAATTGGTTAGGAATGAAGGAAAAACCACGAAAAACCGCTCAAAAAGCTTAAAGAATGGTCCTACAGAGCCCCCGAAAACGTATTTTACAAGAGTAAAAAATTGAAGGCAATTACCCCAAAAAACCAGGTTAATGCACGCTCACGCGCATGCACGTGGACTTTGAGAGTTTTCAACCATCGGCACGGTTGCGTGGGATACGTACACAGTTCCCATACAAATCTGAGCCCTCTTGAGTGGCTACACCTGAGGTTACGGTCGGCGCAATTAGGGTGACGCGCCAGGCACGTCTCTGGGGCTGTGCGTTACATACATCGCCGGCGCGTCAGGCACGTCGCTGGGGCTGTACGGGTTCAGGAAGCCATACTGGTGGTCTGAGAGTAGGTTATGGGAAGATAAATGCTTAAGACATTTTGAGGCAAGAATAGTTTCAAAACCTATAGAGATGCAAGAAATGAGAGCAATTGGACGATAGTTTGAGGGTTGAGAGCGGTCGCCCTTCTTTGGGACAGGTTGAATGAGAGCAAACTCCAGCAAGAAGAGAAGACGTTAGAGGAGAGACAGAGATGAAAGAGTTTGCCTAGGCAGGGAGTCAGCACGGAAGTACAGTTTTTGAGTACAATAGGAGGAACACCGTCCGGTCTGTACGCCTTCTTAGTATTAAGCCCAGAGAGGGTGGAAAGTACATCCTTGGAAAATATTATGATGTTAGACATATGTAGGAGAGAGGGGTATAGCACCGGAATCATCCAAAGTGGAGATATGCATGTATGTATGTATTTATCTGTGTCTAGGATCTTTCCTGTGATAAATACCTAGCCATCAAACCTACTGAGTCAGCAACCACAACCACGTTCTTCCTCTGTACACCCACTCGTCAGTATTTCTGTGACAGCCAAGAGATCACTCCTGTTCAACTCATCAGGGCAGCTCATCCTGCCCAGAGCTCTGTTTTTTTCCTTCTATGTGCATGAGGAAGACAGAAGGCAAAACTGTCTGTAACAAGTGTCCCCCTCAAAGTTGTAAAGAGTGATAGAGAGCCAAAATAAAGATATGTTAGAGGTAATTTAGGTGTGTTGGAAAGAAGTGTGGTGTGTTTGTTAAGTGTACTGAAATTAATAGGAGGAGGTGTTTGTGAGAGTTAGCTCTGTGTAAGTGAAGCACAAATAGAAACAGTGGGGGAAGCCAAGCAAATGAAACAGGAGTTCCAGCAACTCCTTATCGTATGCCTATGTGGCCTCCCCTGGGTACCGCCCTGCTCGATTGGTGCCATCCATCTAACCAACCTTAAAGCTGACTCCATCAATAATCACCCTCACTTACTTAGTTCTCATAGACTCATTTTAAAGAAGTACTCATACACAGAGTGACTTCATTCCCCATGTATAACTTATATAACTGATTCTAAGCCCCAGATCTCATACCTGTATTCTGAGAAACATAGTACCATAGTTTACTGCTACTTAACATGAACTTGTATATTGTTAACCTGAGCTATTCTAAACATTATACTTGTTTATTTATTGAGAACTAAAGTATTTAAGGGGAGATGGGCCGTTTTTCTGGTTCCATTTCTTCCTCATGCATATCCTCATTAGTTTTGGGATTTTAAGACGTTTGCCCCATTAGTTTATTGATTTTAAGACCTTTCACTCCATTTTTTTGTCAATATTAAGACCTTTCGTACCCTTTAGGTGTCTATTTCTTCCTGGCGAGCGATAGCAAGCCTGTAATTGTGGAGGAACCGGCATTCGGCCGTGACAACTTTCTACCGAAAAATATAAAAAATAATCTCGAAGGGGGATCTAATGGAGGTTTTTAAAGTTTGATGGAGGTCTAGGGAGGAAACTAAAAAATAAATTACTGTAATACATATATATATGTATATAAACAGACCCCCACAAAAAACAACTGTTTCTTTAACCTCATTATAGACCAGTCAAAGTAGGGCTGGACTTAGAACAAATTGCAATAGAAGGTTTTTTGGCTTTAACTTGTTTATTAGGTCCCTCTGATGAACATATAAAAAGTCTCCAACTTTTGGACACCGGGAAAGTGGTTAATTTGCATAAATTCAAGATGGCCGCCGTCCAAAGCTTCAATTTACAGATAACTTTTTTCTGGTTGCTCCTAGACCCTATAAATGTATTACAAACAACGTTTTTTTGGCTTTAACTTGTTTATTAGGTCCCTCTGATGAACATATAAAAAGTCTCCAACTTTTGGACACCTGGAAAGTGGTTAATTTACAGCCAAAAAACCTTACAGCCAAAAAACCTTCTATTGCAATTTGTTCTAGGTCAAGCCCTACCTTTACTGCACATTATTGTCTATTACATTTTGCCTAGGCCTATACTAATCCCATCATCTTGTTTCTTGTTTCAACAGATTGGTGCGACATCTATCGAAGCCATGGAAGAAGAGGTGGTGCATAATCCCTGCGGCATTTGCTCAAACACGTTAGACGAAGGAGAAACAGTCAAGCTGAGGGCGAAGGGAGCAGATACTATCAACAAGGCCAGTACTGAACGTGGAACGCCATCAATTACCGTGTCCGAGGGCCAAACGGTGCACATTGATTGCCGAAAGAAGCATGTCAATACGAAGCCAAATAGAATTCCTGGGAAGCAGAAGAAACGTCCTGAAAAACCTGCTCTTCGTTCTCAGACACCAGACTTTTGTTTTACAGAGAACTGCTTTTTTTGTGGTACAAAAATCTATTTGGACACAAAGCATGATTCAGAAGAAGTGTATCCAGTACGCACCTTCAACTTTCAAAGGACAATACTTTCTGCATGTGATGCCAGGGCTGATGAGTGGGCTGACACTGTTAGAGGCCGAATTAACTTTGCACGCGATCTTCCAGCAGCTGACGCAATATATCACAAGCAGTGCAGCTCAAATTTCCAGACACATAGGCAGATCCCTTCCAAATATCGTGATTCCGCAGACAGTGAACCTCCTCGCAAGGGTCGCAAAGTAGATGCCTCACGAGAGGAAGCATTTCTACTCGCAATCGAGGACCTAGTCAGTGGCAATGATGATGAACAGACTACAGTGGTTGATCTCGTTGATAGAATGTCCCAGTTGTGCCCTGATGTTGAAGCGTATAGTGTAAAATACATGAAACAGAAACTTATTTCATATTTTGGGGATGAACTGGTTATAGCAGAGCATAAGATGGGAAAGCTATGGATTCAATACATGGACATGATTGACCTGCTGCGTCGCTTCCTGAGGGCACTGAGAATGGGCGATTTCCTACTGTACCTCGGAACACTCCAGGAGATGTTGCCGTACTTTGCAGCGTGTGGTCATAACAATTATGCCAAGTCAGCCCATGTGTACATTCAAGACATGATTGAACTTGAGCAGCTCAACCCAGACATGTTCTGTCAATTGAACTCCGGTCTATTTGTGATCCGCCGAAGTGATCGGCTGTGGGCAGGACTGCCAAGCGACTTGGTTATAGAGCAGGTTTTGATGCGCTCTTTGAAAACGAATGGTGGATTGACACGTGGTAGGGGCATGGAGGAAACGCAACGCCTGCGCTGGTTACTTGCTATGCCAGCCTGCGCTGAGGTGAGTGAAGTTATGCAAGAACTGACAGGGAAGCATTTCCACACCTCTGAGCAGCACAAAGAAATGACTGAAGCAAGGCGTGAACGAGATAGGAAGGACACAGAGAAGGTTCTCGCATTCTTCAAGGATTATGATCCATTTCAAGAATCAAATGAACTCAGGAATATTGCCAACGGTGTGACAGGACCAGCCTCGGCCAATCCTCATTTACTGTATGAGGTTGGTATGAACATTGTGCAGAAGATGGAAGGTAGCAATGCTTTTGACTTTTCATTTAGGAAGAAAGATCAAGTTGAGTCGTTGGGTGCAAAGGTTACAATCAGTGCTGAAAAAGTACCAATCGACCCACAGCTCCTTTTCCAGAGGCTCCTCATCTTTGCTAATAACAGGGACTTAGGTGTTGAAGAGGTCTTTGCGTATGAGTTGTCTAGCTACCCTACTGCTCTGTTTGATAAGTGGGGGAGGCTCAGGGAAGCCAATAAACCACAGCTAGGAGATGAGATAGCTGCTGTTGTTCCCAAGTCGTCATTGGAATCATTTGAGGAAGAAAGGACTGTGACCCATGTTCTGGATGGTGGTTCCTTATTGCAAAGGATTCCATGGAAGAAGGGGGACACATTTGAGGACATTGCAAGCATGTACATGAAGCATGTTTCCAAAAACTTTCTCAACCCGGTGGTTGTATTCGACGGTTATAAATCAGGACCTACTACCAAGGACATGACACACAATCGACGATCAAAAGGAGTCTTTGGTCAAAAGGTGATGTTCAATCCAACCATGCCCCTTCGGTCAAAAAAGGAAAACTTCTTGTCAAACTCGGACAATAAGCAAAACTTCATTGACTTATTGTGTGAAACATTCAAGGCAAATGGAATTGACTGTGTCAATGCGCCAGCAGATGCAGATGTCATGATTGCGAAGAAGGGAATTGAGCATGCAAGGGAAACCGTGACATATGTGATAGGTGAGGACACAGACTTGTTGGTGCTGTTGTGTCATTATGCGGAACGAGGGATGAATGATTTGTACTTCAAGTCGAGCAAGGAAGGTGGGAAATGTTGGCATATTAACTCAGTAGCAGAAGCTCTCGGTGAAAGCATCTGTCGTGTCCTGCCAGTTGTCCATGCACTCTGTGGATGTGACACAACCTCACGACTGTATGGTATTGGTAAAGGGGCTGCCTTGAGGAAAGTGAGGGAAGACAACGGTTTCTTGAAATGTATAGAAGCATTCTGTTGCCAAAGTGGAAGTAAAGACGCGATATCATCAGCTGGTGAAAAGGCCTTGGTTTATTTGTACGGGGGAAAAGGAAATGACACCCTTGACGGACTGCGAAAGACAAAGTTTTGCAACAAGGTGGCAAAAAGTTCAACTACCGTTGAAGTTCACAGCCTTCCCCCAACAACCGATGCAGCCAAATACCACTCGTTCCGAGTTTATTGTCAGGTCCAGGAATGGATGGGGAACTGTGTGGACCCGAGAAATGGGGCTGGTGTCTGCGGAAGGGACAGCTTGAACCGAAGACGATGGATTCGCCAGTGGCTCCTGATTCACTACTGAAATTGGTCAGATGTCAGTGTAAGGGCAACTGTGACACTCAACGCTGTAGTTGCAAACGGAATGAGCTTGAATGTTCCAGTGCATGTGGTCAATGTAAAGGACTCTGTCAAAATAGCAACTTTGATGCAAGCACCGATGATCCAAGTGAATACGAACTCCTATCATGAATTACATAATTGGCTCTGAATGACGTCATACTACGTCATGTTTTTTTTTTTTTTTTTTTTATAAAAAAGAGGGACAACAGGTCAAAAAACCCATACAAGCACAAAGTGCCTGTGTCACCCCTTGTGAAAGAGACAGTTCAGCCTGTCTGTAAGGTTTTTCGGCTGTAAATTAACCACTTTCCAGGTGTCCAAAAGTTGGAGACTTTTTATATGTTCATCAGAGGGACCTAATAAACAAGTTAAAGCCAAAAAACGTTGTTTGTAATACATGTATAGGGTCTAGGAGCAACCAGAAAAAAGTTATCTGTAAATTGAAGCTTTGGACGGCGGCCATCTTGAATTTATGCAAATTAACCACTTTCCCAGTGTCCAAAAGTTGGAGACTTTTTATATGTTCATCAGAGGGACCTAATAAACAAGTTAAAGCCAAAAAACCTTCTATTGCAATTTGTTCTAGGTCCAGTTAAATGATTGCTAGATTTACTGGACTATTATTACCTTACTCACATGAGTAGTGTAACCTTACTCCCCCTACTATATCACCACACGACACTCATGTTTGCCTTTATGTGTCTCTGGGGGTTAGTTTTCTCTTGCCTGGAATTACCATTTGCGTTTTACTCAGACAATACAACATACCTGTTCAAAGTCTAAAGAACTTATTTTTTTCTTATTATTTCTATCAATTCTTGTTACAACCGTTATTGATGGCTTGGCCATTACATTAGATACATTTGCTTCCTTTATATTATTATAAAGGATGCCAAGTTTCTCCTTCAGCTCAAAATTGTCACGATTCATTTCATAAAATTTGGTTTTATGTGATTATATTGTGCATTCAAAGTATTGGAACTTTTCATCTGTTTTGCACATAAAACACTTGACAACTGGATATCCATACCTAGGAAGCCATTCTTTGTAATATGTCTAATCACAGTTTTTTCACAGATAATTCGCATGGGTGCCATTGAAAACACACAGATAAATGTTATAAACATAAAATATAGGGGGCAGATAAAATATAGGGGGCAGATAAAATATAGGGGGCAGATAAAATATAGGGGGCAGATAAAATATAGGGGGCAGATAAAATATAGGGGGCAGATAAAATGATACAACAATAGATGGGAACTTCCCTTGGGCTGAGGTCCACAGTCTGCAGGTGGATGGTGGGTCAGTTCTATTATATAGAAGGTCAGGACGGGCTCCTTAATCCTTTCAGTGCAGTGCCTTCTATAGGGAAGTTGCACCCAGGCGGTATTTTTACCGCTAATTCCGCGCTCAATATACGTCCCCCTAGCACCATATCCATGGCCCTGAGGGAATTGGAAGGAGCTCCAATGAAAAGATTGGCTCAAACTCTTCCTTTCTACCTCTTCACACTACCCATGAAAATGAATCAATACTTTGTGTGTTTCATTGCTGACCAGCCGACCCCCCACTATCATTGCTGACCAGCCGACCCCCCACTATCATTGCTGACCAGCCGACCCCCCACTATCATTGCTGACCAGCCGACCCCCCACTATCATTGCTGACCAGCCGACCCCCCACTATCATTGCTGACCAGCCGACCCCCCACTATCATTGCTGACCAGCCGACCCCCCACTATCATTCCCATGATCGAAAACATACAGCTTTCTCCTTCATTTCCACTCACAATATTTGCATGACATTTACATATATTTCATCATGTTTCATGTTTACAAGACAGTATGAGATGTTAAGTTGAAGACGAAATGAACCTCATATTTGTACCTGCTATATATCCGTCACAATGCCATGGAAAAGTAGCCCCATTTTTGTTGATTTTTAGCTTCTAAACCACCTCTTCATTGTACACAATGCACTGAGCATTGTGCATTGACACTGAGCATTGACCAATGCACGGAGCACACTGATCTGAGTATGAGTGGAAAACTTAGAGCTTCCTAGAAGCATCTGGTAACAAGCGGAGTGGGTTGGTGCAACTAACTCAGCCGGTAATACCAGAATATAATTATGTACGTCGGCCACTATTTAGTATTTTTTTACATAGGACGTATATATATAAACGTTGGCCGCAGTGATAGGGTTAAACATGTCTTAGGACTAGGACAACTGAGGATATAGATATATAGATAGATAGATAGATAGATAGATAGAGAGAGAGAGAGAGAGAGTTGGACTATGGGGCCTCAATGGCTATTTACAAGCCATTCCCTAGGGTCCGCATGGTGTGGGAAACGTTCACCGCACGTTTACAGGATGAGGTGGAACACGTTTAGGACACGTTTAAAGCTTGGCATTAACCCTCCAACTACCGGGGCTGCAGGGAATCATTGAACCTCTTGTTATTCTGTTTTTTATTAGATATAGTGGATTATTTTCATACAGCTTAGGAAGGAATGCTAGGAATACAAAATATCAATCAAATTTTCTAAACTACTGTACATACAGCATTTCAATCAAAATTGAAAACTATATCTTTAGTATATACAGTATATACTATATATATATATATATATATATATATATATATATATATATATATATATATATACCGGTAAATATATATATATATATATTGTATAATATATAAATCCAATCTTTTTAGTGAGTGACACAGTAGAACAACTATACAGTACACTTGCCACATAACAGTCCCGGGAAACACACACACACACACACACACACACACACACACACACACACACACACACACAGAACAAAAACAAAACGAGATAAACTTTACGGGGATCACAACCCACTGTAGCGCTGATCCTATCTCCATAGTCTTAAAGGAGCCCACCTCTTCTTTTTATCTTTCTCTTCCTCTCTCTTTGGCTTGTATCCATTCGGCCCCATTCAGCCTACTGTTTTAAGACGTTTACCTCCATCCAGGTGTCAATATTTTCCTGGCGAGCGGAGGCGAGCCAGCATATATATATATATTTTTGTTGATAGCAAGCTAAATTTGTACATTTTTCGATAGAAAAATTTCTCCGGCGAAGCCGGATTTCTCCATACAATGCTGGCTCGCTATCGCTCGCCAGGAAGAAATCGACACCTGGATGGAGATAAAAGTCTTAAAACAGTTGGCTGAATGGGGCCGAATGGATACAAGTCAGGGAAAGAGAGAAAAGGAGAGAAAGATAAAAGAAGCCGGTGACCCCCCTTAAGAGTTTGAGGGCTATAGAGACACAAACAGACACACCCACTGACTGTACACCTTTATATATGCGGTATAGATATATAGATATAGAAGGCTGAGTGGGAGGCAATAGTGTTATATAAAACCCAGTGATCCCAGACAGCTGGAATTGGAAACCTTTACTAGAACAGATGAACAATTCTCAAGCCCGAGCTCTCTATTCCATCGCTGTGTATTGTATCTATATCTATACATTCCCTGGGTGTGGGAATAGTGCAGTGTTTCAAGCGAGAGGGAGGTACAGTTGGCCGCATAAGTTGTGTTCCTCTCCCTGATCTTATACATGGGAATATAATGCGCATGATTGAATTACGAGTGTAGATCCTTTTGCAGTGGTTAACTCATTTGATTATAGGTAGCACCAACTAACTTGACAATTATCTCGATCCCTGACCTCTTCGTAACTCAAAAGGACTTTGAGTAGACTGGCTGTAAATTTCTACACCTATTTCCAGGTGGCCTCTTCCCAAATGATAGAAATGTCAACCCGATTGCTTTCATTCATTTTGAGTTATAAGAAGTTAAGGGATCCAGATTATTTTCAAGTTCGTTGGCGCTACCTATAGTCACCTGATAATTAAAAGAAACCACACTCGCAATTCATTCATACTATTTTACTTTATACATAAGATCGGGACGAGGAACAGAACTTATGTGGGTAACTGTACTCTCGCGGGAAAAAAACAACAACAACAATCTTTACACCGGTGAGCTGAATATTTATTTATGTGAACGGAATGAACCGAGTGAAGCATACGTCTGCACTGGATTATCACAAGCTTTCAACCCACTTCCAGAATGTTTAGAGCGTTAGTGTAAAGATTGTATTTATATATTTTTTTCTCGAGTGTACTACTAGCCTATAATCTCTCTCTCTCTCTCTCTCTCTCTCTCTCTCTCTCTCTCTCTCTCTCACACACATTGACACACTCTTTCACCCTTACTCCTAATAACCAATCTACTAAATCACTCCACAGGGACCGCCCTCTTCAACCGTATTAATTAATGTGTTACTCTAAACTATTCAATCACATCCAGTTCTTAATTTAATACATACTAAATCTAGCTCTATAAACCTAATTTGATTTCTGTGAAAATAATCTATCGAGCACTGTACACTTCTCTGAAATAATCCATCGAGCACTGTACACTTCTCTGAAATAATCCATCGAGCACTGTACACTTCTCTGAAATAATCCATCTAGCACTGTACACTTCTCTGAAATAATCCATCGAGCACTGTACACTTCTCTGAAATAATCCATCGAGCACTGTACACTTCTCTGAAATAATCCATCGAGCACTGTACACTTCTCTGAAATAATCCATCGAGCACTGTACACTTCTCTGAAATAATCCATCGAGCACTGTACACTTCTCTGAAATAATCCATCGAGCACTGTACACTTCTCTGAAATAATCCATCGAGCACTGTACACTTCTCTGAAATAATCCATCGAGCACTGTACACTTCTCTGAAATAATCCATCGAGCACTGTACACTTCTCTGAAATAATCCATCGAGCACTGTACACTTCTCTGAAATAATCCATCGAGCACTGTACACTTCTCTGAAATAATCCATCGAGCACTGTACACTTCTCTGAAATAATCCATCTAGCACTGTACACTTCTCTGAAATAATCCATCGAGCACTGTACACTTCTCTGAAATAATCCATCGAGCACTGTACACTTCTCTGAAATAAAGGGGGATGGTTGTTTAATAAAGCACTGTAGTTTAATTAAAGGGGGAGCACTGTTTAATTAAAATGGTTGTTTAATTAAAATGGTTGTTTAATTAAAGGGGATCGTTGTTAATTAAAATGGTTGTTTAATTAAAGGGGGATGGTTGTTTAATTAAAGGGGGATGGTTGTTTAATTAAAGGGGGATGGTTGTTTAATTAAAGGGGGATGGTTGTTTTTTAAAGTTCTGTCTACCCTTCTCCCTCATGTTAAGCCACATTAGTTTTCAGATTTTAAGAAGTTCGCCCCAATAGTTTGGCAAATTTAAGACCTTTCACCCCATTTTTGTGTCAATATTAAGACCTATCGTGCAATTTAAGTGTCGATTTTTTCCTGTAATTTACGAGGAACCGGCCTTCGGCCAGAACATTATTCTTTCGATTTTTTTTTACAAATTTATCTAGAAAGGGGATATTTTTTTGTTTTTTGTTTTTTTAAGCTTGATGGAGGTCTAGGGATGAAACTAAAAAAAATAATATATACATAGAGTATATAAACCGATCAATAAATATACCTTTCCTCCCTAATTGGTTGATGTGGAGTCGTTTTCATTGATAATACCAATATTGTGTCTCCTAACCGGATACTACGTAGTTCATTAATGTGTAAACATGCACTGGTATACCTGCCCGTAAATCATCTCCGTGCCCACACAATATGTTTCCCAAAATTAGAAACATAATCTGTCTTTAAGGGGAGGTAAGTCGTTTTTCTAGACCCCCTTCTCCCTCATGTTTAGCCCCATTAGGCTTTAGATTCTAAGATGTTTGCCCCATTATTTTGTCGATTTTAAGACCTTTCGCCCTAATTCTTTGTCAATATCAAGACCTTTCGTGCCATTTAGGTACCAATTTAGGTGTCAAGTGGGAGCGAGCGTGTAATGTTGGAGACAACTGTACAAATCAATCTGGAAGAGGGATCTAAAGGATTTGTTTTAAGCTTGGTGCATGGAGGTATAGGGAGGAAACTAAACAAATTATCAATATATGAACAATTCGACCAACAAATATACCATTCACCCTTAAGGGGAGATCAGTCATTTTTCTGGCCCCCATTCTCCCTCGTGTTTAGCCCCATTAGTTGTCAGATTTTATGACGTTCGGACCATTAGTTTGGCAATTTTAAGACCTTTCGCCCATATCTTTGTCAATATCAAGACTTTTCTTGTCATTTAGGTGTCGATTAATTTCCTGGCGAGCGATAGCGAGCCCATAATGTAAGAAGTGAATTTTTATATCGAAACATTTGCAAATTTATATTGAAGGAGGGTCTTGGGCGGGTGTTTTTTCAAAGCTTGATGGAGGTCTAGAGGGGAAACTAAACGTCTTACCCTTAACGTCTTGGGTATGATAAATCCCTGTTTGTTTTACTATGGATATCATGGAACCACTTTAGTCCCTTCTGTGATGGCGACGTGTTATTAACTTTAGTCCAGCTATATTTAGGCGGTGTGGTGCGGGATCGCCCGGTTTTCTGGACCACTTTCTCCCTCATGTTTAGCCTCATTAGTTTTCAGATGTTAAGATGTTTGCCCCATTAGTTAGTTGATTTTAAGACCTCTCGCCCCATTTCTTCGTCAATATTTAGACCTTTCGTGCTATTTAGGTGTCAATTTTTTCCCTGACGAACGATAGTGAGCCTGTAATGTTGGAAGAACCGGCCTTCGGCCGGGAAATTTTTCTACCGAAAAATTTACAAATTAATCTAGAAGGGGGCTCTAATGGATTTTTTGTTTTTTTAATTAGATGGAGGTCTAGGGAGGAAACTAGAAAAATAATGAATACATGCAAAAATCGACCAAAAAGTGAAGGGGGGTGACCTGCTTTTTTGTATTTCTCTCCTTTCCCTGGCTTGTATCCATCCGGCCCCATTCAGCCAACTATTTTAAGACGTTTATCCCCATATAGGTGTCGATAGCGAGCCAGCATTATATGAAGAAGTCCGGCTTCGCCGGAGAAATTTTTCTATCGAAAAATGTACAAATTTAGCCTGCTGTCAAACAAAACTAAAAAATATGCTGGCTCGCTACCGCTCACCAGTAAAAAAATGACACCTGGATGGGGATAAACGTCTTAAAACAGTAGGCTGAATGGGGCCAAATGGATACAAACCAGAGAGAGATAGAAAAGGACAGAACCAAAACAGGTCAGCCCCCTTAATTAAGTAGGATCTGTGGTGGTCAAATTGGTTAAGAGAGAGAGTGACAAGTCTGTAACTGCTGGAGGCCCTTTCTAACCTGGGTACAGTCGTCTAATAGTAACCACAATACAATTATAAACACGTGTCCGTACAGAAGGGCTTCATTCCTTGTTGGGCCCCGCATCAGTCCGTGGGTTATTTAAGGGCAGGTTTTTATTTTGCTCCCTAGCCCTCCATCAAACCTCAATAAAATCCTCAAGGGGTTAAGCTTCACAAAATCGTCTAAGTATAGCTAGAAGTAAATACAAAAGACGTCACCGGTACAGAAGGGGTTAATATTGTAGGGTAATCCATACGGGGAGCAGTTTCATTGCAGGAACTGATCCCACGTCTTTCCAGGTCTACCCCTTCGTATAGCTCCCACCACGTTCACACTTGCCTATATCTTCACCTAATTTAGATCATCCTACCTCCTCTCCACACACCCAAATCCTTCAAACCTGCACATCTCCTTTCTTATTCTCTTGATAATAACTAACCACCTTCTCTGCTCCTCATCAGATATCCAGAATGACTCCCCTTGGATGAGATAGTGTCTACCCCTTCTGTACCAGCGACGTCTTTTTAACTTTATTCTGGTTAATATTAGATGATTTTATCCAGTTATATAAGGGCTTCCAGCAATGATCAGGCTTCACTACCACTCGACCCTTTTTACTACCACTGATCCTACTTAACTGCACAAAATCGTCTAAATATAGCGAAAGAAAGATATAAAAAACGACGTCGGCACAGAAAGGGTTAATGTGTAAAGTACAGTCGCGCTAATAAGTCATATCTCAGCTGTTATTACGTTTGGCTCGCTCTGTGAGGTATTAATGTCTGTCAGATGTTGAATAGGGTGGGTAATTGTAGGCACAGGTTTGTACATCTCACTAGAAATGAATAAATCCCGTTTAGATATTGCTGATACTAATTACAGCTCAAAATATACTTGGTGCCGAGACTCGGGTTCATTTCATCTGACGGCAAATTGAATCCCTTAGCAACTGATTTCACGATAACTAACGGAACATTATGAAACTACTATGTCTGCTTCATATTAGTGCCAAGTTTTCAAAATTAACAACACATTTCGCTACAAAGCCTGCATATTAGGTAGGTAATGAAGTCGAGGAAATAGCGCTTTACCGTCAGTTGAAAGTAAACAGAGTATAGTTGTTGTCATGGAGGGGACAGTTATACCATCACAATATTGCGGTAGTACTGGGAATGGCTTTAACCTACATCTGCAACACCACTGGCTCTCTCACAGGCACTCACTCGCACTCTCTCTCTCTCTCTTTTAATATATCTATCTATCTATATGTTTATCTAATTTGCTATCAGTCTCTCTCTCTCTCTCTCCATTAAGTTCATGTTAGCGACAATTAGCACTGAGGAAACCATTTAGTATAACGGGCTATTTGGTGTGGATGTCATACACTGGGTGATACTTAACTACTTTCTGTAACGGCGACGTAATTTTTATGTTTATATTCTAGTTATATTTAGACGATTATCTGCAGTTTAAGAAGGATCTGTGGTAGCATAAAGGGGTAAGTGAGATAGTTCCAAGCCTGTGAATTGCTGGAGGTCCTTTTGAAACTGAATAAAATCATCAAATAGTAGCCATTATAAAGTAAAAAGGATGGCACCGGTACTCAAAGGGTTAACGGTTAACCCTCTCAGTGTAGTGCACTTACGCGTTCTCGTTAATTATATTCTGGCCATTATAAGACTATTTTAGGTAGTTTAAAATGGTTTTTGGGAGAGTCAAAGGCATACCTAGATAGATTTATTGTCTAAATAGATTTAAAGGTATAAACTGTATATAAAGAATATACCTATGGAAACTAGAAATACGAAGAAACAAAAATATAAAAACTTGAAACAAAGAGTGAAGAGGACGGTACAAGATGGTAAAAGGAAAACAGATTAAGAATATGGGAAAAAGATCAGTGAACAGTTTGTGAGTGACAGGAGGTGTGAAAGACGCCAGAGGGAGGAAGACCAAGAGTGTTTCAGGTGGTAGAATGAGGGACATGAACGGGGAGGTGGTGGAGGGTGACGGTGTGCTGGAGTAGACGATAGACAGATAAGCTAAGAAGAAGTAAAAGAAGCTGTAGACATAATGCATAGGTACTGGTAATGTAAATTAGCATTGGAAACGGAAAGTGTACCAGAGGACTGGAGGAAAACAGTGATAGTGCCCTTGTACAAAGGGAAGGGTAGTAAAGAGGAATGTGAGAGCTATAGAGGAATTATCTTGCTTAGCTTACCCGGAAAGGTATATGCAAGAGTAGAAACAGAGAGACTGCAGAGGGTAACAGATGATAAAATAGGTGAAGAACAGAGAGGTTTCAGAAAGGGCAGGGGCTGCACTGATCAAATAGCCTCAATGCAATTGTTGGTAGAAAAGTATTTGGCCAAGAACAGAACACTCTATGCAGCATTCATGGATTTGGAAAAAGCCTATGACAATATAGATTGGGAGATTCTGTTGGATGTGTTAACAGTATATGGTGTAGGAGGGAAGTTGCTAATGACTTTAAACCCTTTTTAAAGGAATGCAATAACGAATGTGAAGGTAGGTGATAAGTTAAGTGAGAATTCTGAGGTCAATTTAGGAGCACAAATGAAGTCGAGCAACAACAGCCCTAGCGACCCCTCTAGGATGCTTGCCCTCTATATCACTGCTGCTCAGAGTGTTCAACAGTGGTTTAGAGTGGGTAAAGGACAATTAGAAAGGGAAGTACTGCCCTGAGACTAATGTCCAAGGCAGGCTTAGATGTTAGTAGAGGATAATTTGGGTTAGTAAAATAACACAGCTATAAGTGATCCTTTGTGTATATGGGGAAAAGAGAGTAACATGTTAGTTAGTGATCCTCGGGATGTGTCATGACAGCGATGTGTCATGTCACCTAGGTTGTTTAATATATACATGGATGGAGTGATTAGAGAATGTAGGGTGGGATCAATGGGTATAGGAGATTGGAGGGAAGAGAGTGGAAGATTTAAACATGCCTATATGCGGATGATGTAGTCCTGTTGGCGGAATATGTGGAAGAACTTCAGAGAGTGGTCACAGACTTTGACATGGTATGCAAAAAGAGGAAGTTAAAGATCAATGTAGGAAAATGTAAGGTAATGGTGTTTGAGAGAAGAATACATGAAACTATAAACTTTAAGGCAAAACACAGAATCAAGAAAGAACATGAGAATAGTTGTAAAATTGAAATGAGATATTAAGAATTGGAAAAAGTTGAAAGTTTCAAGTATTTGGGAGCTATACTGTGCAAATATGGTAACATGGAGAGTGAGATGAAGGAGAGAAAAATGCAAGGGAAAAAGGTAGTTTGAGAACTTGATTGTATTCTGAAAGGAAGATTGGTTAGTCAAGAAGTGAAAAAAAATAACCGAGAAATAGTGTGATGCTCTCAACACTCTTATATGGAAGTGATACCTGGACAGCGGGTGAAAGCTGTGTAAATGTGTGGTGTTGTATATTATTTACGGTATGACAGGACAGATATATACAGTATTCAATATAGATGGATACGTCTATAAAACATTATTATTTATTGTAAGAGTATATAATTAAAAGGGATCTGCACGGAGAAGAACAGCACTTAATAGAATATAACTTCCTTGCTAACTTGGAAAGTAAGATACCAGCCCTCGTTATTAGATGTGGATGTGTGAGGGTTGCGTAACTATACTGTATGTATGGGTGTCTTAAACGGCTAAACTGCTAAAGGGAGAGGTTTTGGAGTGAGTAGTCGAAATAGATTTTCACACATTTATTGTAATTACGGTGATTGAAGATATAGGGCATAAGAGTCCCAACATGACACAAGAATAATTTATCAGGCAGTTTATTTACCTGTAGCATGGTCAAATAGTAGCAATTGGGTATTAACTTTATCTTATGTACCTGTAAAAATCAGAACTAGGACAATAATATATGCTCGTGTGTGGTTGGAATGAACGGGGGTTTCTAGCTGGACTCGAAGAAGATACAAGGTAAGGCAGAGTTTAGCTATCTATGAGTAGGCAGTGGCTAGATGACTAAGTGGTCATTCTGACATGTGACAATCTACTCATAAGATGGCAATATTAATTCTGATAGTGTACTGAAGGTTTGACTTAGAACTATGAATAATCGAATGCAAGTTACGTTAAGAGAGGGTCTGATAGACAGACCACGGATAATCTCAGCAGTGAGGCTGACCAAGATAGAAAGTACTTTTACGTCCAACAACGAATGGCTTCGGCAGTGAAACTGACCGAGGGACCAGGAGATATTGAATACTCCTTATTTTCTACCACACTGAGACTTTGGACTTTCGGTGCACCTAGGGAGGTCATTGACACTCAGCTCAGGAGGAAGGGTGAGATACCTTTCCTAACCTGGTCTGAGTACATGTTCACTCCTTAGGTCTTCCTAGACATGGGTTGGCTACATGGAAAAGGGGCGCCCTTGGCCCTTCCCAGCATTGACATAGATCCTTGTCGCTCCGGTGATTGGGGGAGGGGGGATAACAATGGTATATATGTTTATATATATGTTTATATATATGTTCAATATATGTTTACGTATTCCCTCCCACGTTCACTCTACAGGTGATGCTCCTTCCTGATTGGTGAGGTTGACCTGGCCGTCGGCCTACCCTGGGTCGGCTGGTGGTGGTGACGTCAGTCCTGTAGACATGGGGCCGTGTGACCGCCCGCTGGTACTCCAAGAAGTAGTTTCGGCTAGGTGTTGGTGGGGGGTTGGTACACCTGTCTTCGGGGAGACTTTTCTATATTTACCCCGATCTGCTTGAGAGAGAACGGTTGAAGGACGGGCTTCGTTATTATGCGGACCCAATGAGCGACGATGCCTCTGGTGATTCTGGTGCCGTACGGGGTTGGATTTGAGTTGAGGCTGTTGTATGTGCCCCTGGCTGTAGATGCGTGTCCGGTTCTGGTATAGAGGTCGGCTGGGGTCGCCCTGGTATTTCCCAAGGTCTGCGGGTGGCTGGTTATCCTGGGCGGCTTCATTTTCCCTTGGTATAACAAAGTATAGATTTACCTGGGATCTCGAGCAAGGTAGGACCCGGGCTTTTCATTCTAGTCTTCGTCTGCTTCCTCTCTGGGGTCTGGCTGTAGTCTTGTATGGGTGTCTTTTCTGGGGTTTGGCTGTAGTCATGTTTGGGCACCTTCTCTGCGGTCTGGCTGGAATCTCGTCTGGGCACCTTCTCTGGTATCTCAGACTTATTCTGCTGCGCTGTCGTTACGTTTGACAAAGGAGATACTTCACCATGCGTAAGGATAAGCCCTAGTTCTTAGCTATGCGAGTGTGTTGGTGTGAAGTTTGGAGGACGCAACACCGGGCAAGAATTCAGAGGACACAGTTCTCTAGAGGTTGTAAGATGCAACTATTTAGGAAGGCTCAGAGGACACAACAGTCATTTGGAGGATGCACTGGTTCTTCGGTCAGAGGATGCAGCAAGTGTACTTTGTTAGGGGAATCTAGCAAAAGAGCAGTCAAGCTGCTGAACAATCTCTCCATCCGATCCTATACCGTTGTGAGGGTGTGCTTCCAGGGAAGAGGGGCTGTGTGAATCCCTAGGTACTCGATGGACTTAAAACCCTTTCTTTTCTGGAGTGACAGGTAAAGGGGTAATTAGTGGCAGTGGAGGTGGGAGCACAGGTAGGGAAAATTGCCACTACAGGTGTTGTCCTTGTATTCCGTTAACTTGCTACTGGTTCGTAGAGCACGGCTGCATCAAAGGGGTGACTGTGCTTGTGTTAGGTGCTTGGGGTGGGGGGGGGGGTGTAAGCTGGACAGGTAGTGAGGTGACTGGCGATGTGCTTGGGCATTTTTAAAATCCGGCATAATAGGTCTACTGGTTGAAATGGTCTACTGATTGAACTGGTCTGTTGTTTGAAATGGTCTACTGGCTTAAATGGCCTACTGATTAAAGTAGTCTACAGGTCTACTGGATGAAGTAGTGTGCAGTTTAAAATCGCTATTGGTTGAACTATCCTACTGGATGAAATAGTCTACTGGATGAAATAGTCTACTGATTGAAATAGTCTACTGGATGAAATAGTCTACTGGATGAAATAGTCTACTGGATGAAATAGTCTACTGGATGAAATAGTCTACTGGATGAAATAGTCTACTGGATGAAATAGTCTACTGGATGAAATAGTCTACTGGATGAAATAGTCTACTGGATGAAATAGTCTACTGGATGAAATAGTCTACTGGATGAAATAGTCTACTGGATGAAATAGTCTACTGGATGAAATAGTCTACTGGATGAAATAGTCTACTGGTTAAAATAGTCTACTGGATGAAATAGTCTACTGGATGAAATAGTCTACTGGATGAAATAGTCTACTGGTTAAAATAGTCTACTGGATGAAATAGTCTACTGGATGAAATAGTCTACTGGATGAAATAGTCTACTGGATGAAATAGTCTACTGGATGAAATAGTCTACTGGATGAAATAGTCTACTGGATGAAATAGTCTACTGGTTAAAATAGTCTACTGGATGAAATAGTCTACGAGTTGAGATTCCCATTCACACCTCATCTAATCCCTCCAGTACAGCGAACTGATATAATGCGAGACAATAATCCTGTTTCCTCTCCATTAAAGTTGAGCCAATAGAGATTACACCGCTGAATAATCTGGCGTTAAGGGGGGGGGGGGGGTCACCGGCTTTTTTAATCTTTCTCTCCTTTTCTCTCTTTCTCTGGCTTGTATTCATTCGGCCCCATTCAGCCAACTGTCTTAAGACGTTTATCCCCATCCAGGTGTCGATTTCTTCCTGGCGAGCGATAGCGAGCCAGTATTGTATGGAGAAATCCGGCTTGGCCGGAGAAATTTTTCTATCGAAAAATGTACAAATTTAGCTTTCTGTCAAAACAAAAATACATATATACTGGCTCGCTACCGCTCGTCAGGAAAATATTAACACCTGGCTGGAGGTAAAAGTCTTAAAACAGTAGCTGAATGGGGCCGAATAGATACAAGCCAAAGAGAGAGGGAGAAAAAGATAAAAAAACGAGGTGGGCTCCCTTAATAACCAGACTCCGGGGAATTACGGTCATTTACATACATATTATAATTTACTACCTCCATCTCTCCTCCTTCCTTCTTCTGCCTATCTATCTATCTATCTAGCTAATTAGTTCAATACGGTCATTTAAATTCATATACTCATTCCCTACTCCCACCTCCGTTTCTTCCTTCATCTATCCATTTACCTGCCTATCTATCAATTTATGTATCTATATATCTATCTATCAATCGATCTATCTATCTAATTACAAGGTATTTTGCATAACTATTCAACATCCCCCATTTGCTTCTGTCGTCAATCTACTTATATATTTTCTTATATTTTTATTTTCCATTTCTAGTTGTTGTAGGCGTCTATACTACTGGTTGGAGCATAACATGGTTAATATGAGTTTCATCACAAACACAGATATAAATACGTATGCAGAAAAGGAGAGACGGCAGAGATATTATACATCAACATATGACTCAGGATGTTGACCAATAAGACAAAGTGCATCTATGGATCAATAACAACAACAACAACATCACTTGCTGGAGAGCAATAACACTAGCCAGGAAAATACACACACCCACAAACACATTATATATATATATATGTTTTAATCTCTCAGTGGGGTTCGAACCGTCGACCGTCAGGACGTTAGCCGACGCTTTAACCAACTCCACCACGGCGTCGGCTAACGTCCTGACGGTCGACGGTTCGAACCCCACTGAGAGATTAAAACATTTAGTGGCTCACGTGTATTTGTGAGATATACCTACTGTATATGCATAGCCTACGTGAGTTGCAGTTGGGATGTGTGTACATGCTTAGATTGATATGCAGGATTCGAAGTTGCATAATAAATCGTAGGCAGTGTCCACCAACCTTTAACTGTCTTCGTGGTGCGATGTATAAGGTGTTGATTTTCGGTGTGGGCATCCTGGGTTCGAATCCACGGACTGCCACATGTGTTTGTAAATTTCATTAATCGATTTTAGGAGTATGGTTGGTTGTAGGAAGGAACATAATAATTGATATTGGTTCAGGAGTAATTTATCGAGAGGACTTCCCTAAGTGGTTAAGGCCCCATTAATTGCTCTTTCCATTCACATATGCATAGCCTACGTGAGTTGCAGTTGGGATGTGTGTACATGCTTAGATTGATATGCAGGATTCGAAGTTGCATAATAAATCGTAGGCAGTGTCCACCAACCTTTAACTGTCTTCGTGGTGCGATGTATAAGGTGTTGATTTTCGGTGTGAGCATCCTGGGTTCGAATCCACGGACTGCCACATGTGTTTGTAAATTTCATTAATCGATTTTAGGAGTATGGTTGGTTGTTGGAAGGAACATAATAATATATATATATATATATACAGGGTGTCCCAGAAGGAAAGGTCATAACTTTGGGGAATGATAAAACAAGGTATTCTAAGTCTAAAATTTTCTATAGGACATATTCCAAATCTCAACCAATATTGAGATAATGCATGTTGAAAATGGTATTTTTCTCTGTATTTCCCCATAAGGGTGGCCTAGCTGTCCTAGTGCCCACCACACCTCCATCTAACTGCAATGATTTTACCATGTTATTATAAAGATATCATAATTCTGTAAGTTACAAAATGATTAGAGACATTAGCTCACTTTGGACAAGTTGGAAACTATTTGATATGGAAGAGTCCATTACAGTGATGCACTATATAAAACCTTCAATATTATTTTAACGGTTGAAATTTGAACTTTTTGTTATAGAACTTAGAATATCTTGTTTTATCATTTCCTAAAGTTTCCCAAAGTCCTGGGACACCCTGTATATACAGTATATACAGTACAGTATACATATATATATATATATATATCAAGTATATCTCAAAAATACATGTGACCCAATAAATGTTTAAATACTCCCAGCTGGGATCTAACCTCCGACATTCAGAACGAGTGTCTAAGCTTTTAACCCTCTACACCACGGCGTGACAAAGGAATTTTAACCTTTTCCTATTTATATTAAGGACAAGGTTAAAATTCCTTTGTCACGCAGTGGTATAGTGGGTTAAAAGCTTGGACACTCGTTCTGAATGTCTGAGGTACGATCCCAGCTGGGAATATTAAAACATACCTCAGACATTCAGAACGAGTGTCCAAGCTTTTAACCCACTACACCACGGCGTGACAAAGGAATTTTAACCTTGTCCTTAATATAAATAGGAAAAGGTTAAAATTCCTTTATCACGCCATGGTGTAGAGGGTTAAAAGCTTAGACACCCTATCCTTATATATATATATATATATATATATATATATATATACACATATATACATACTGTATATATATATACATATATATATATATATATATATATATATATTTATATATATATATATATATATATATATATATATATATATATATATATATATATATATATATATATATATATATATATATATATATATATATATATGCGTAAGTGAAGCCACAGGAGTATAGCCAACCAGTTGCTTACTAGTCTAGAGCAAAATCAAACTGCAGACTGGCCGAGTCAATCGAAAATGATACAATGGGGCCTAATGTCCACACCACGTGAAGATAGTATCTCTCCCCATGAGCGGGTATTCAACACTGCTCCTATGCTATTGCCCTTCAGGCACCATGCAACGCCATTCAACCCCGCCCATGATTCAAATTTGACTCTCTGCCACATATATATTTAATACTAAACGCAACCTCAATTACAGTTGAGCAAGTCCGCTTTTGCAAGTAAGAATTTAACACTTTGACTGTGGGCATATTTCCGCCTATTTCCAACATATTAGGGCTCCTTCAGGCACTCCTGATTGGTTAGGCAAGTGTCTGAATGAAATTAAATGTATTCGGACAAAAACTAGAAGAAAATAGGTTCAAAATGACACCAAAATGAGCTTTGTAGCTCACAGGCTTCACCCGCAGCGCTACCATAGACATTCGCTAAAATGAGCAATTATCGCTGATTTCATGCTACATTTGCCTTTGGCAGCGCTGTAACCTTTATCTCGCGAGACTCTGACTCAGAGCCCTCAGTGCTGCGGCCGGCTGGCTGGAGGAAGGAAGTGTGGCATGTTGCGCTCCCGCTCCATCGCACTTTATTCTACAGGCTTTAAGAGGCTTTAAAAGCCTGTAAATTGCTGTAAATTGCCATGGCAATCAGGAACGTCTCCAGCAGGCAATGGGTTAAGTTTGTGATACTTAATTTTTTTGCCTCTCACAATACCCGCCTTGTAGACATTCTAATTTTACGCCCCGCTACTATGCTTATCCAGGGCACTGGCGCAGTAATGTATACCCAGGTTACTGTGACAAACATCACCTTTATCAAGCCAGCCACCAGCCTAGCAGAAAGAAAGCGAGAATCAGGCGCCACCACTACCAATCATAACGACACACAGAAGCAGCGAAAAGGAAGGAGGCAAGAGGACTACCGGAGACACCTGAGATAGTGGAGCATTGTACATTCAGCTAGTATTGCTGTTCTCCATCTTTGAGATCCCTACTAATGATTTAACTTCAATATAACACACACGTGTCCCCTTGCTTATAACGATACAAATATACAGTATGTGTTATAGATGTAACGGATCTCTCGATCTTAAATATGAAAAATATGCAGTATATTGCTACCTTAACGTATGATCATATTTACAACACCACTAGAAAACATATTAGCTGCCCTCCCATGCTCCCCACTCTCCCTTCATTTTCAGGTGGTACCTTGTAATCTAATTGTATATATATATATATGTATATATATTCTCTTTTAAACAGACGAGGTTAAAAGAAATAGCAGTTTCAGCATTCAGGATTTTATTGTTATAGCTTTCAATAGTTCTAACAATTTTCCTCTGGGGTTCAGAGATGAGGTACAACAGGTTAGCAAAATTCATGGTGGATCCAACGTTTCACAAGTAAACATCTTGCATCTTCAGGGAATGGAGAGGTAATGATTAGAATAGGGACAAAGCATCATATTTATACAAAATTCGAGGATCAAGAATAGGGAGGTGGGCGGAGCTACTGGGTGTGTGGTGGCTGTTCATTGGTGGAAGGCAGTCTATTCGCGAGACGAGCACTAAATCTTATCGGTGGTTGGTTGTTGGCTGTGGGTGGCTGTGATTGGTTGGTGTTGTCAGTTGTGTGCTGAGCGCGGAAGCGTAAGGGAGGGGGGCACAGGGCGAGAGGAAGAGGGGCAGTATGCCTGTAGTGCTTGCCTGAAGGAAGAATTTGAAGGTCTTGTGTTTGGTTGTTGATGCTGGGGTTGAGTGTTTGGATGTATAGAGCTTCTAAAATAGCTAGTCTTCTGGGGTCTGATTCTTTATCGAGTATGGTGGTTTGTTTGTCTAGGTCGGCGCGAGTTAGGGCAAGATGGTGGGGGGCTTGATAGTGATCTTTTATAGCGCCTTTCCCGTCGGCTAACCCTCCACTTCAATCTGGCGCTATAAAAGATCACTATCAAGCCCCCCACCATCTTGCCCTAACTCGCGCCGACCTAGACAAACAAACCACCATACTCGACAAAGAATCAGACCCCAGAAGACTAGCTATTTTAGAAGCTCTATACATCCAAACACTCAACCCCAGCATCAACAACCAAACACAAGACCTTCAAATTCTTCCTTCAGGCAAGCGCTACAGGCATACTGCCCCTCTTCCTCTCGCCCTGTGCCCCCCTCCCTTACGCTTCCGCGCTCAGCACACAACTGACAACACCAACCAATCACAGCCACCCACAGCCAACAACCAACCACCGATAAGATTTAGTGCCCGTCTCGCGAATAGACTGCCTTCCACCAATGAACAGCCACCACACACCCAGTAGCTCCGCCCACCTCCCTATTCTTGATCCTCGAATTTTGTATAAATATGATGCTTTGTCCCTATTCTAATCATTACCTCTCCATTCCCTGAAGATGCAAGATGTTTACTTGTGAAACGTTGGATCCACCATGAATTTTGCTAACCTGTTGTACCTCATCTCTGAACCTCAGAGGAAAATTGTTAGAACTATTGAAAGCTATAACAATAAAATCCTGAATGCTGAAACTTCTATTTCTTTTAACCTCGTCTGTTTAAAAGAGAATCTATTACCTGGCTATACTAACATATATATATATATATATATATATATATATATATATATATATATATATATATACCGGTATATATAATATATATATATATATATATATATTTACATATATATATATATATATATATATATATATATATATACACTACTCCATTAGTTTTTCAGAACGCCCCAGCCAGCAATCCCTCAACGACAAACGTAATGAAGCCATAGAACTCTTAAATTCTGATCTAAATACTATTTCCAATTGGGGCAGAGAAAACCTTGTTAACTTTAATGCTTCCAAAACCCAATTTCTCCATCTATCTACCCGTCAGGATCTCCCAGCGGACTATCCCTTATTCTTCAACAATACAAAAATCAACCCTTCATCTTCTCTCAATATTCTTGGTGTCTCTTTTTCTTCTGCTCTGATTTGGAAGGACCATATTACCAGTCTTGCTAAGGCAGCCTCCCAGAAGCTGGGTGTGCTCAACCACCTTAGGGGGTTCTTTTCCCCTGCACAGCTTCTTGCTCTGTACAGGGGCATAGTGCGCCCTTGTATTGAGTATTGTTCACATGTGTGGGAAGGTTCCTCTCACACCGCTCTCCTAGACAAAGTTGAAAGGAAGGCCTTTCGTATCATTAACTCCCGTCCACTCACCAACTCTCTGCAATCTCTCTCTCTCCGCCGCAATGTTGCATCTCTCTCGCTATTCTATCGCTACTATAATAATCAGTGTTCCTCAGAGCTATCCCAGTGCATACCACCTCCTTTACGTAGGGCACGTGGTACCCGTCTTGCAACTCAATCCCACCCCTACTCTGTGCAACTCTCCAACCCAAGAGTGAAACGTTACTCTCAAACTTTCTTCTACTCAACATCTGAGCTCTGGAACTCTCTCCCAGAATCAGTCTTTCCCTCTTCCTATGACTTAAATTGCTTCAAACTCTGTGTGTCCAGGCATTTTGGCTCGAACGTCCCTTGATTTTGGCCCTGTCACTCTTTCAACTATGGGGGAGGCACTCGCTATAGGCAGTTATGCCTTTTGCCTCCCTCAATCACATAGAAAAAAAAAAAAAAAAAAAAAATATATATATATACAGTATAGCCTATATAGGCTAACTCACAAATACATGTGATCAAATTATGTAGTATAACTTGCAGGAAAAATCAAACATTGAAATACCAAGCTTTTGTATAATTTCTCATGACATCTTCAGGGTAATATTCTTGAGAGAATAGACGAAAGATTGTTTTAATTTTTTAGTTTGATTTTATAAACTAGGTTGGGTTCAATATAGCATACTTTTTAAAGGTGGGGGTGCATGGGTTGAGGTAATCATGGACAAATAATTGCCAACCTGCACATAATTATCTTGCAAAATGCAATGTCACCGAAATCATTATTAACAATGGTATAAAGGATTTTGTGGGTCGTCTATACCGGGCCTGTGACGTCATAGTGACGTCACAGAAGTATCCTTATCCTAGATATCACAGGCCCGGTATAGACGATCCACAAAATCCTTTATACCAATGTTAATAATTATTTCAGTGCCATTGCATTTTGCAAGATAATTATGTACAGCTTGGTGATTATCATTCCATATTTATCTCAACTCATGCACCCCCACCTTTAAAGGTAATGAACCCTAAAGAGTACTCATGTCCAGATTATAACAGATTATTAACAACGATCATGGATTCATAATCGTTGTGAACCCAAAACCCTCATAACCGCCAGCTTCATCTTCTTCTTTATTTTTCTTCTTGTTCTTCTTCCAAGGCTATATTTACTTACACGATGCTGTACTCACCCTAAATCAAAAGGCTTTGGTGGCCCTTTAACAATTATATCTAGTCATAGCTTCTCAAAGCAAAGCGATAGGTAGTCATACTGTAAATACATGTATCATATTCAGATACCCATTAAATTATTCCTAAAATCTGAACTTCCAGCATACTTAACCTCCAAGTTAACACTATAGCTGAGTATGGACTTAGTGGACAGCTGTTCATTCTTAACAGCCAGCCAGCTACCTGGCTGGTCGAGTGGATAGTGTCTTTACTTCCTAACCAGGAGGTCGGGCGCTCTGGTGTGAAGGGTATTTGTCCATAAACCCTGATTGGTTACTGTCTCCCTTGAGGGATGGGGTAATGGTCTCTGTTGGCTATTATGGCGCTAGTGAATCTTGAAGGAGAGAAATTACGCTTAATAGAAGACCCGACTATTCTTCTTCTTCTTATTATTATTATTATTATTATAATAATTATTATTATTATAATTATTATTATTATCATTATTATTATTATATATACCGGTACGGTAATAATAATGGTATACAGACCATTACTTTATCTATTAAATCATCCTAAAATAATTTTTAAACTTGAAATGATCAACTCACCGACAACCTCCAAGTTAACGATGTAGCTGAGGATGGGTTTGGTGGACAGTTGACATTCATACGTTCCGGCATCATCGTCCGTAGCATCCTTGATCCGCAGCCGCCACTGTCCGTCATGGTGTTCCACGCTGACCCGCTCATCTGTACTGTACTTGTATTGGGCCACCGTCAGGATGTGGAGGTCCCGCTGCCTCATCCATGACACCTGGAGGATACATTGGTCATGGGTTAGTTAGAGCCAAAAGCCAATAAGGCCGAATTACACAATTCCTTAACCTAATTTATGTCAAGTGGACAGCAGAATGACCTCGGTTGCAATTTGAACGCCTAAGTGCCCTCAAGTGGGTTAGAGGTGCCAAGGAACCAGGTGTTTCCCTGAGGCCAGCGTGCCCACACTCAACCTCCTTATCCAGTACATTTTGACAGAAACCTCACCTGCAGGTAGCTGGAGTCAAACACTTGCTACCTGGACTAAGCAACAAGCATTCAGAGCCTTAGTGGGATAGTGGATGTGTGTGTATTCATCATTATTGTACATAAAACCTGGGGATTTTTTTTTTTTTTTTTTATATATTCCTCTATCTTATAAACAAAAAGTGGAGATATATTGATGGTGGGTGTAGGGAATTTATATAGATAGGTTAATTTTCTAATTCACTGGTACATGAAATTATCCCAACAAATAGTTATACACCAGCGGCTCGCTGGTGTAGTGACTAGCGTCTTGGACTTCCACCCAGAAGGCCCAGGTTCGCGCCCACGCTCGGCGCATTCAAGTTTTTTCACAAGCACTGAGTCGTTACCGTCCCTCATGAGCAAGGGGATGGGGTAGTAGTACAGGACCCCAATGGAAATACGCCTAATCGGCCTTATTGGGTTATCCTTAGCTGGCGATGCGCTAGCTTTAAGAACTATTATTATTATTATTACCAACGAAAATTCGATGAGTGGAATTCGGTCCTCTACACAAGGCTAATTCATTTGCATGCCATGTAGGATGTTCACATAATACAATATCGATACAATGAACTTAGCTTAGAGGACTGGTGATGTAAGACTGTTGATATAGATTAATAATGGTAGCACATGGTGAACTATGGGTTAAGTCAGGGCCGGAGAGAGCTGTTGGCTGTATGGTGGTTTTTGAGAGACTGACTGCCGGCGTCTTATCGCTTGGCGAAGTTACATAATGACTGCCGGCTCATAATAATTATAACCTATGATTTGGTTTCATGATACATCTAGAGCTGATGTAAATATTTATGCATTACAGTTAATATTTAACCTACACTTAATAATAAACTACAGTACATAAAGAACTAGCCGAAAT
Source organism: Paralithodes platypus (assembly GCA_032716605.1). Lineage (NCBI taxonomy): Eukaryota > Metazoa > Arthropoda > Malacostraca > Decapoda > Lithodidae > Paralithodes > Paralithodes platypus. Next base: position 36,535,824 of record CM064489.1, on the reverse strand, counting down.
CGTACTTGCTATACAATACCGCCAAATTCAAATACCCAATTGGCCTCAACACTGTTGGGATCATCACACTATTCCCGACAGTGACACATAAAGCGTTCTCGCCACTACTGGTTCCGTTCCTTTGATGTCGAACTGCCAATACTAACTATCGAGCCTACCCTGCTAGCCACAGAGCTTAGCTACTATACTCGCCACAGGGGAGGACAAATCCTGGATGACCAGAGAAAGAATACTAGGCAGGTAATTGGCTGAGGAAAAGCACAGAAAGATAAGTCCCAGGGGATTAGCTCCCGAGATTACCGGGGCAAAGAGCCCAGAATCCCCCAGGAATAGTCAATATTCACATGGTGCCCTACAAGCCAACAGCCCTTTCCCTCCCCTCCTCACCTGCACCTACAACAGGTCCCTCTCCCTGCCTCCCCACCACCATCGCCACAATCCTCCATGACCCCTGAATATGAGCCTGAAGCTGAGTTCAAAGTTGTATAAACTACTGTTGCTGCCGCCGACCCTAGTCTTTACGAGGAGTTGCAGGATCTGCGAAGGCTGATTACCCCATTCCCTACAAATAGAGGAGGAGTAGAAGGCATACCTAGCTACAGCCCTTGGAGAGCAGAAGGAAGAAGACGAGGCACATAGCCTGAAGGAAATGGATAACCCGAGGATATTGAGAGGCTCTGTCGGTGTAACATGTGGTGCAAACGTCGACCCGAGCATGTTGAACCCACATTGCAAGAAACCACAGCCTGAGACAAGCAGACGTCTCTCCTGGAGAATGGCGAGACCCCTGCTGTGCAACTGTGGAAAGTAGACATCGGTCAAAGGTGTGGCTGGTCCACGAGCATGAAACGCCAAAGCTACGAGACGCCGTTCATCACTAGCAATGAGGCCTCTGGAGCCTACCTCCCCTTCGTTCGTATTATCGATTGTAATTCGTGTAGCTCTTCCTTGGCGACTACAATGTAGATAACCACCCTGTCCTTCCTTGTACTTTGTGGAGAAGTTAAGTACAATAGAATAAAGGTGTCAAGGCTGTAGTGCCCGGCTAGCATCAGTAAATTACCACATTCTCCCTTGTGCCACTTTTAGTTGCCTCTTACGACATACTGAATACCCATAGAGTCCCCTAAGCGTCCAAGGAGAAAGTTTACCAAGTCATTAACGGAGAGTATATGGGATGCCCCCTTAGCCATTCTCTTGGGATAATATATACTGAAATGTATTGCATAGTGAGATTGATTATTCTGTTATTGTGTGTACATGAGAATAGACGATCAAATTAGGGATAGGAAGTGTCTGAGGCTGTTGATCCCATACGATTCAAGTGAAACCAAGTGTAGAGTTCCGTATATATGTTCCGTAATTACGTATATAGAGTTCCGTAATTACTGTGATTATCTGATTACGAGTCCACATGGAAGGTTACCACGAGTGTTACTGTAATATATTCTGACATTCCCTGACCCAAGAGTGCACGTGTGACCACATTCCCTTTGATCGTAATATAGAATTATAAGACCCGTTTGACCCTTGTTAACCTTTTCACGCACGTGTGGACGCAGGGGTTGCCGATTAGCAATAAGAAATAGAGTTCTCTCAATCATATAATTACCTCTCCAAAATTGATTTTCTGCCCACAGCTAACTCAAAGTCAACTGCAGAGGTTGAGTAACTAACCTAAAAGTTTCTAAACACCCCTGATGGTCACAAAGGCTTTAAAGTATCCCAGCATAGGCTCAAATCGCGTCCTGTGCGCGAAAGGGTAGTCCCATTGCCATATCAGTTATTCATCTACATATAGTATCTCGAGGATACTCAGAAGTGTAACCACTTGTGAATTAGTCTCTTATATACTGTACAAACCCAGGGCACACGGTGGTGAAGTAGTGGATATCATGTATATATGTTTCTATCTTAAAGGGTAGTCCCATTGCCATATCAGTTATTCATCTACATATACGGTAGTATCTCGAGGATACTCAGAAGTGTAACCACTTGTGAATTAGCCTCTTATATACTGTACAAACCCAGGGCACACGGTGGTGAAGTAGTGGATATCATGTATATATGTTTCTATCTTAAACACAAAATCTAGGGATATGTTGGTGATGGGTTATAGTGAATGATATGCGTCTATGTATATTCCTCCGTCCCATACACAACGCTTGGGAAGCATTTGTTGGACTAGTTGATGTGTTTGCATTCTTCTGCCTTAGTCACACGACCATTTGGTAAAACATTGATCGATGAAATATTGATAAAAGAGAGAGAAAGAAAAAGAGAGAGAGAGAGAGAGAGAGAGAGAGAGAGAGAGAGAGAGAGAGAGAGAGAGAGAGAGAGAGAGAGAGAGAGAGAGACAGAGAGAGAGAGAGAGATTGAGGCTAGTGGAAAGAGATGGGAGAAAGTTTATTATAGGAATAAATATGACAAATAATAATATGCTAATGTACCACTTTGAGTAGAGCGATATGTCTTGGAGCTGCCAAACAAGTATACACAGTAATCCAAACAAGGCCATCATTAATGAGGAGGTAGTGGCTTTTTCTTCCTCATGTTTAGTCCCACTAGCTATGAGACTTTAACCCTTAACTGGCGGCGCGCATCGTATGTCGAGTGAAAGAAATTTGGACTATGTGGCGGCTCACAACATAAGTCGTGTGGCAATTTCAGCACGTAATGTTGCTGAGAGAGAGAGAGACAAGTGGTGGCAGGAGAGTAGCAAGCGTATGACTGCTCCAGACCACCGCGGTGGACCAACTGACATGAATCCCACCCTCCTCCACCCTCTCACACTCGCTACATAGTGAATTGTATGGGGAAAGTACCGAATTACATGGTTTTTGCACTCGTGTTACGCGGTTGTTGCAAGAAAACTAGCGGTCATACAAGGATCGTTGTGGTGTCATTGGAAAGCTCTGTTTATGCCCTTTCAGGAATAGATACTTGTTTTACGCTCTGGGTCTTATTTAGGCATGAAAATGATCACGTAAACAGCCCTATTTTGGGTAAAAACACCCCGCTGGTGGCTACATATTATTTACCGCCTAGGCCGCTTGTTAGGTGTTAAGACATTTTTTCCATTGGTTTGGTGATTTTAAGACCTTTCACCCTATTTGTTTGTCCATATAAATACCTTTCGTGCCATTTAGGTGTCGATTTTTTCCTTGCGAGCGATAGCGAGCCTGTAATTCTAAAAGGAACCGGCCTTCGGCCAGGACATTTTTTCTACGGAAAAATGTACACATTTATCTTGAAGGGGGTCTAGGGAGTATTTTCTTAAGCTTGATGGAGGTCTAGCGAGGTTACTATAACAAATGAATATATAGATAAACAGACCAAACAATATCCACTACCCCCTTAAACCTACTTATGGAGGGAAGAACCTTTGATACTGGCTTAACTCATTCAATCTCTGGGAAGGTGACTTTGCAACACAAGGATGGCCAAATGTTGATAATAGCTAATCATGAAAACTTCCCCTAATATATAGATAAAGCATGGTTGATATGCGGGCGCTGTTGCAGAAGAAGGGGGGGGGGGGGGCGGGGGGCTATACCAGTGGAAGATTGTTGTACAGTGGTGACGATAGATGAGTTATTTGAGACACAATACAAAACTGTTATAATTGCACCCCATACATAGCAATGTATCAACCTTCTCCAAACGAATCAAACATCCACACACACACACACACAAAACACACTTTTTTCACACACACACACACTCTGCTGTATGTATGCTTGTTTTGTTGAAGGGCAGACTCGTGCGCAGGTGTGTGTATACGATCACAGCGGCCAAGCGCGCTAAAGCACTGTACTTGGAGTGCTGGCTCTGACAGTAGGGATTCGAATCCACGCGCTGGTAGGGGAGATTTCTCTCAAAAACTTTTTCTGGCCGTGAAGGCTAGGTCAGGGCGGACCAGTCTCTGAGGACCACAAGTCTCCTGTCCACGTCCTACTCCCCCGGGGTGTATGTAGGTGCTCCCGTTAACAGCCAAGATCAGTCTACTGGTCACTTTGAATAATGTCTAGCTTAAAGGGGTAGTACTCGCTTTTTCTGGACCCCTTTCTCCCTCATGTTTAGACCTATTAGTTTTGTGATTTTAAGACGCTCGTTCATTAGTTTGGCAATTTTAAGACCTTTTGCCCCGTTACTTTGTCAATATTAAGACCCGTGCCGTTTAGGTGTCGATTTTTTCCTGGCGAGCTAAAGCGAGCCTGTAATTTTTTAATGAATCGGCCTTCAGCCGGGAAATTTTTCTACCGAAAAATTTACAAATCTATCTTGAAAAGGGGCATAGGGGGTGTTTTTTAAAGCTTGATGAAGGTCTAACGAGGAAACTCAATATTAAATAAATTAATACGTAGCCCCAAAAAACAAGAACTTTTTTTTTCTATGTTGATGAGGGAGGCAAAATGCAGAACTACCCGCAATGAGTGCCTCCCCCAGTTGAAAGAGTGACAGGGCCAAAATCAAGGAACGTTCGAGCCAAAATATCTGGACACACGGAGTTTGAAACAATTTAAGTCATAGGATAAGGGGAAGATGGATTCAGGGAGAGTTCCAGAGCTCAGCTGTTGAATAGAAGAAGGTTTGAGAGTATCGTTTCACTCTTGGATTGGAGAGGTGTACAGAGTAGGGATGGGATTGTGTTGCAAGACGGGTGCTACGTACCCTACGTAGAGGAGGTGGTATACATTGAGAGAGCTCTGAGGAACATTGATTATTTTAATAGCGGTAGAATAGCGAGAGAGATGCAACATTGCGGCGATGAGAGAGAGATTACATAGAGTTGGTGAGTGGGCGGGAGGTAATGATACGAAAGGCTTTCCTTTCTACTTTGTCTAGGAGTGCGGTGTGAGATGATCCTCCCCACACATTCAAACAATACTCGATACATGGACGCACTGTGCTCTTGTACAGAGCAAGAAGCTGTGCAGGGGTAAAGAACCTCCAGAGGTGGTTGAGCACACCCAGCTTCTGGGAAGCTGTTTTAGCAAGGGTGGTAATATGGTCTTTCCAAATGAGATCAAGAGAGAAAGATATTCCTAGGGAGTGGGCGTTAACTCAATTCAATGTAGCATCTGTCGATGTTGGGTACACCATGGGAGTAAGCGCTGTAGTAGAATAAAGGGACCCCTGCCGAAGGATAAGTCAGAAATAGAAAAATTTGAGTGCGTAGTGTGCAAAGGCGAGCTTGTGTTAAGTGATGATCCTGTGGCTGTGAATTTTGGAAATGAGTCTTTGGAGCTGGTGAACAAGTTTTGTTACCTAGGAGATACCATCTCTGCCGGTGGTGGGGCCGAGGCTGCCACTATTGCTAGAATTAGGTGTGGCTGGGGGAAGTTCAGAGAACTGATGCCAATCCTGTCCATGAAAAGAATGCCTCTCCTCCTGAAGGGAAAGGTGTATGCCTCATATGCTAGAAGTGCAATGACGTATGCCTCAGAAACATGGGCCGTTAAAGTAGAGGATGTCAACAGAATGGAGCGTAATGAGATGAGAATGGTGAGATGGATGTGTGGGGCCAGGCTACAGGATAGAATAACAAATGTTGAGCTGAGGAGACGTTTAGGTATAAAGAGTATTAGCGAGGTGATGCGTACAAGTAGACTGGGATGGTATGGACATGTGGAGAGAATGGATGAACAAAATTGGGTGAAAAAATGCAGGTCTGTGATTGTGGAGGGAGCTGTACCAAGGGGTGGACCGAGGAAGACCTGGGATCGGACTATACGCGCCGATCTCAAATCCAAGAACTTGACAAGTGAAGCAGCCCTTAACAGGGTTGCCTGGAATGCCGCCATTAGGACAAGAGACTGAAACTGCACTTATGTGTGGAACACTCGGTCTTAAAATGTTATGTATGTACGGAGAGAAGATGAAGGATTGATTTGTGTATTGTTGGAACATAAGGGATAGTCCTGTGGGAGTTCTTTACGGGTAGATAAATGGAGAAATTGGGTTTTGGAAGCATTGAAAGTAACAAAATTTGTTCTGCCCCAAATGTAAATGGTTGATAGGTCAGAATTTAAGTGTTTAATGGCATCTTCGCGTGATTTTTTGAGTGCTTGCTTGTTGGGGTGTTCTGGAAAACTAGTTGAATAGTGTAAGGTAGAGTCATCAGCATATGAATGGATAGGACTGGAGGTACAGTTGAGAAGATCATTAATGAATATTAGAAAGAGAATTGGAGATAAGACAGAACCCTAAGGAACATCGGAGTTGATAGGTTGAGAAGTGAACGATGGCCGTCCAGAACCGCAGCTATGGAACGGCCAGAAAGGAAATTCGAGATAAAGGCAAAGATAGAGGGATAAAAACCGAAGGAGGTTAGTTTAGAAATTAGAGATTTGTGCCAGACCTTATCAAAGGCCTTCGATATGTCTAGCGCAATAGAAAAGGTCTCATCGAAGTCCCGGAAGGAGGATGACCACGAGTTAGTAAGATATGAAAGGAGATCCCCAGTAGAGCGACCCTTAAGGGATCCATACTGGTGATCTGAGAGTAGATTATGAGAAGATAAATGCTTAAGACAGTTTGAAGTAAGAATAGTTTAAAAAACTTTGGAGATACAAGAGATGAGAGCAATTGGACGATAGATGGAGGGTTGAGAGCGGTCACCCTTCTTTGGGACAGGTTGAATGAAAGCAAACTTCCAGCAAGAAGGGAAGATGTTAGAGGAGAGACAGAGATGAAAGAGTTTGCCTAGGCAGGGAATCAGCACGGAAGCACAGTTCTTTAGTACAACAGGAGGAACACCGTCCGGACCGTACGCATTCTTAGATTTAAGCCAAGAGAGGGTAGAAAGTACTTCTTTAGAAGAGATTAGGATATTAGGCATGAGTAAGTGAGAGGGGGTGGAGAGGGAGGAATAGCACCGGAATCATCTAAGGTTGAGTTTCTAGCGAAGGTTTGGGCGAAGAGTTCAGCTTTGTCAGAGGAAGAAGTGACGGTGGTGCCGTCAAAGTGGAAAAGGGGAGGGAAAGACGAGGAAGAAAAATTGTTGGAGAGATATTTGGCAAGATGCCAGAAAGCTTGGGAAGAGCTAGAGTTGGATAGTTCAGTGCATTTATTATTGATGAAAGAGTGTTTGGCGAGTCGAAGAACAGATTTGGCTTGATTCCGGGCAGAAACATAGGAAGTATGAGATTCTTGAGTTTGAAGGCGACGGTACCATTTGAATGCTTCCTCCTTGTTGCGGACAGCAGTAGAACAAGCATGAGTACACCAAGTTTTTTAGCATTAGACTGAGAGAAAGAGAAAGGAATGCATGCCTCCATGCCCGAGAGGATTACCTCGGTAATGCGTTCAGCACTCTCCGAGAGTTCCCGGCTACGGAAGCAAAAGTAATTCCATGGGAAATCAAAGAAGTAATGCCGGAGAGCCTCCCAGTCGGCAGCGCCAAAGTGCCACAAGCGCCGCCGGCTGGAAGGATCGGGTGGCCGTACCGGAGAGATAGGACAGGTGACAGAGATAAGGTTATGGTCGGAGGAGCCCAAAGGAGAGAAAAGATGTTAGTATAAGCAGAAGGGTTAGAAGTTAGAAATAAGTCAAGGATGTTGGGCCGATCTCCGAAGCGATCTGGGATACGGGTGGGTCATTTAGGATATAAAAGATATAGGCTTGTTCACCAGGTTGATCAGTGGAAAAAGAGGAAAGTCATTGGCGGTGGTGAATGTTGAAATCTCCTAGGATGGAGATTTCTGCGAAAGGAGAGATGGGTCGAATGTGTTCCACTTGAGAAGTTAGATAGTCAAAGAATTTTGGATAGAAAGCGAGATTGTTGCGCACATATACGCAACATCCATCTTTGGCTTGAAACTGAGGATAGAGATAGTAGAAGGATACAGAGAAGTGTTTGCTGTCAGTAGTCCTACACACCTGAGTTTCGGTGAGAAAGAGAAGATCAGGGTTGGCAGAGGATCGGTGTTGTTCCACAGATTGGAAGTTAGAGGATAGGCCACGAATGTTGCAGAAATTGATAGTAAGAGTAGAAGGTAGTGATCCAGAGCATTTTTGAGAGTCATTACCAGGGGACAGATCAGTGGGGGCATTTCTGGCATTTCTGGCATTTCTTAGTTTTCAGATGTTAAGATGTTTATAGTTAGTCGATTTTAAGACCTTTTGCCCCATTTCTTTGTCAATATTTAGACCTTTCGTGCTATTTAGGTGTCGATGTTATCCCTGGCGAACGATAGTGAGCCTGTAATGTTGGAAGAACCGGCCTCTGGCCGGCAAATTTTTCGACCGAAAAGTGTACAAATTAATCTAGAAGGGGGATCTAATGGATGTTTTTTTTTTCAATTTGATGGAGGTCTAGGGAGGAAACTAGAAAAATAATTAATACATACAAAAATCAACCAAAACGTGAACCATCTACCCTTAAGTATAGGATAAAGAACTGCACATTTCCAGCCTCATTATTGCACACACACACACACACACACACACACACACACACACACAGAGCAAGCCATTGACCCCCATTGCTAACACACGACAGACACACGTAGCCCACACACAATATATATATATATATCCACGTTTTCAAACACAAACACAAACCCACATTTACACAAACAATTTACACACTAGTTCAAGGCTCAAACATACAGGATCCCAATATAAAACTGCAAATTGGCGCCGAAACTCACTAACGATAAAGCTGCATACTCATGGCTGTCTATTTCCATTGATATCCTATATTTTTGTTTATTTCTTACCAAGTAAATGAAAGACAAATGAATAAACATGAATGAATGAATGAATGAATGCATGAAAGGATGGATGAATATGTTAATGAATAAATGAATGAATGAATAAAATAAATATTAAATGAGTGAATGAATGAATGAACGAAAGGATGAATGAATGAATGAAAGGTTGGATGAATGAACGAAATAATGAATGAATGAATGAACGAATGAATGAATGAAAGGATAGATGAATTAATGAAAGGTTGGATGAATGAACGAAATAATGAATGAATGAATGAATTAATGAAAATATGGATGAATGAATGAAAGGATGCATGAATGAAAGAATGGATGAATGAAACGATGGATGAATGAACGAAATAATGAATGAATGAATGAAAGGATGGATACATGAATGCATAAATGAATGAATGAAAATATGGATGAATGAAGGGATGGATGGATGAATGAAAGGATGGATGAATGAATGAAATAATGAATGAATGGATGGATGAATGAATGAATGAAAGGATGGCTGGATGAATGAAATAATGAATGAATTAATACATAAATGAATGAAGGGATGGATGAATGAGTGAAATGATGGATGAATGAATGAAATAATGAATTACATGAATACACTAATGCATCAATGAAAGAATGGGTGATTGAATGAAGGATGGGGGGATGAAATAATGAATGAAATATTATATTAACTAATTAATGGATGGATGAATGAATGGATGAAGGGATGAATGGATGAAGGGATGAATGGATGAAGGGATGAATGGATGAAGGGATGAATGGATGAAGGGATGAATGGATGAAGGGATGAATGGATGAAGGGATGAATGGATGAAGGGATGAATGGATGAAGGGATGAAGGGATGAATGGATGAAGGGATGAATGGATGAAGGGATGAATGGATGAAGGGATGATGGATGAAGGGATGAATGGATGAAGGGATGAATGGATGAAGGGATGAATGGATGAAGGGATGAATGGATGAAGGGATGAATGGATGAAGGGATGAATGGATGAAGGGATGAATGGATGAAGGGATGAATGGATGAAGGGATGAATGGATGAAGGGATGAATGGATGAAGGGATGAATGGATGACTGGGTGAATGGATGAAGGGATGAATGGATGAAGGGATGAATGGATGAAGGGATGAATGGATGACTGGGTGAATGGATGAAGGGATGAATGGATGAAGGGATGAATGATGGATGAATGGATGAAGGGATGAATGGATGAAGGGATGAATGGATGAAGGGATGATGGATGAAGGGATGAATGGATGAATGATGGATGAAGGATGAATGGAAGGGATGAATGGATGAAGGGATGAATGGATGAAGGGATGAATGGATGAAGGGATGAATGGATGAAGGGATGAATGGATGAAGGGATGAATGGATGATGAATGGATGAAGGGATGAATGGATGAAGGGATGAATGGATAGGGATGAATGGATGAAGGGATGAATGTGAATGGATGAAAGGATGGGAGATAGATGAAGGGATGGATGGATGAAGGGTTGAATGGATGAATGGATGAATGGATGAATGGATGAATGGATGAATGGATGAATGGATGAATGGATGAATGGATGAATGGATGAATGAATGGAAGGGATGATGGATGAAGGGATGAATGGATGAAGGGATGAATGGATGAAGGGATGAATGGATGAAGGGATGAATGGATGAAGGGATGAATGGATGAAGGGATGAATGGATGAAGGGATGAATGGATGAAGGGATGAATGGATGAAGGGATGAATGGATGAAGGGATGAATGGATGAAGGGATGAATGGATGACTGGGTGAAATAATAAATGAAAGACTAAATTGCTTAATGAATGAATGAAAGACTGAATGGATTAATGACTGACTGACTGAATGAATAAAATAATGAATGTATGAATGAATAAATAACTGAATGAATCAAAGCAATCACAGTTGAAAGGTCTTGTCGTTTTAGAAGCTCATATTACAGGTTAACCCTTTCAGTACGAGTGATGCTCTTTTCATTCTATTTTGGTTACTATTAGACGATTGTATTCACTTTCGGAAGAGCTTCTATTAAGCATAGGACTACAAACTATCTCAATTAACCCTATTAACTACACAAATCCTTTCTATCTGCTAAAGAATCATCTTAATATGAAAAATTAATACTACTACTACTACTACTCCTAATACTACTACTACTACTAATAATACTACTACTACTAATAATAATGGTTAAGATGCTGGTAGACAAGACACCTAACTTAACTTCTAAAACACAACTCATCATCAATAAAACACGATCAGAATATCTGGACAATTACTGGAACCAAAGTTGTAATACATTGGTTATCTATTTATATCAACTGCTTGAGTTACAAAGCTCATATTTATGGGATTTACAAATGATCAAACACGATCTGGTATTTATCCTTACGTGTAGAACTGAACTGGTATTTATCCTTAGGTAGTGTAGAACTGAACTGGTATTTATCCTTAGGAGGTGTAGTACTGATCTTGTATTTATCCTTAGGAGGTGTAGTACTGATCTTGTATTTATCCTTACGAGGTGTAGTACTGATCTTGTATTTATCCTTAGGAGGTGTAGTACTGATCTTGTATTTATCCTTAGGTGGTGTAGTCCTGATCTTGTACTTATCCTTAGGTGGTGTAGTACTGATCTTGTATTTATCCTTAGGTAGTGTAGTACTGAGCTGGTATTTATCCTTAGGTAGTGTAGTACTGGTCTGGTATTTATCCTTAGGTGTAGTACTGATCTCGTTTTTTTTTTTTTTTTTTGTTTTTTTAAAAGAGACAATGAACGGAGGAAGGAAAACCACAGATAAAACAAAAAGGTCCATGTGCCTAAAGGCATCCTCCATTCATAAAATGTTTGTAACAACTGGATTTAAACATTTGTAGATTGTAAGTTTGTGGAAAGCAATTCGAGGGAAGTGAATTCCAAAGAGTAGTAGCTCTGGGGATAAATGAATTCTGATAAGCAAAAGTTCTGCATTGTGGAGGAGAAAGTGTAAATTCATGGGCGCTCTCAGCTGCCCTAGTTCTACGGGGAAAGATGTGGAGAGGCGGCACAATTGAAGCAAGTTCCTCGGAACAATTGCTGTGAAAATATCTGTAGAATAATGCAAGGGATGCAACGTTTCTTCGTATGGATAATGTAGAAGGTCCTGTGTGATTGCAGGGTTATTGATTAATCTAATAGCTTTATTTTGAATTTTGTCCAACTGCCTCAATGCAACCACTCCACTTCCACCCCACAGAGGTGAACAGTAATCCATCTGAGAACGCACATGACTTTTATATATCACGGCCAACTGCTCGTCAGTGAAGAATTCTCGAACTCTGTACAGGAGTCCCAGTTTTTTAGAGGCATTCTTAGCAATGCTTCTAACATAATGTGTCCAGCTCAAGTTAGTAGTTAATGTTACACCGAGAATGTCAATACTAGGGGAAGTGGGAATATTTACATCATTAAAAAATATATGGGAGTCAGTGAGATTCTGTCGGTTAGAAAATTGAATGTATTTGGTTTTCTGTGCATTAAAGGAAACTAGATTCTTTTGTCCCCATCCATTAATTCTAGAAAGGTCCTGGTTCAGAGAAATTGCAGTGTTTATTTTTGAATTTATAAGATCGGGTTGGGTGAAAGAATTGGTAAATGTGAAGGAACTGTGGAGTGTTGAGTCATCTGCGTAGGAATGTATTGGATTATGAGTGGTAGATATGAGATCATTGATATGATTGAGGAACAGAATTGGGGCCAAAACTGATACCTGGGGAACACCAGCATTTATTGAGTGAAATTGAGAATAAAGGCCATCTACCATTACACGTATTTTTCTGTTATGAAGATAAGAAGAAATTAGTGGAACTAATGATGCAAAGCCGTAGTGGTACATCTTTAGGAGGCATAGTACTGATCTTGTATTTATCCTTAGGAGGTGTAGTACTGATCTTGTATTTATCCTTAGGAGGTGTAGTACTGATCTTGTATTTATCCTAAGGAGGTGTAGTACTGATCTTGTATTTATCCTTAGGAGGTTTAGTACTGATCTTGTATTTATCCTAAGGAGGTGTAGTACTGATCTTGTATTTATCCTTAGGAGGTGTAGTTCTGATCTTGTATTTATCCTAAAGAGGTGTAGTACTGATCTTGTATTTATCCTTAGGAGATGTAGTATATACTGATCTTGTATTTATCCTTAGGAGGTGTAGTACTGATCTTGTATTTATCCTTAGGAGGTGTAGTACTGATCTTGTATTTATCCTAAGGAGGTGTAGTACTGATCTTGTATTTATCCTAGAGAGGTGTAGTACTGATCTTGTATTTATCCTTAGGAGGTGTAGTACTGATCTTGTATTTATCCTAAGGAGGTGTAGTACTGATCTTGTATTTATCCTTAGGAGGTGTAGTACTGATCTTGTATTTATCCTTAGGAGGTGTAGTACTGATCTTGTATTTATCCTAAGGAGGTGTAGTACTGATCTTGTATTTATCCTAAAGAGGTGTAGTACTGATCTTGTATTTATCCTTAGGAGGTGTAGTACTGATCTTGTATTTATCCTTAGGAGATGTAGTACTGATCTTGTATTTATCCTAAAGAGGTGTAGTATTGATCTTGTATTTATCCTTAGGTGTAGTACTGAGCTGGTATTTATCCTTAGGTGGTTTAGTACTGGTCTGGTATTTATCCTTAGGTGTAGTACTGATCTTGTATTTATCCTTAGGTGTAGTAATGATCTTGTATTTATCCTTAGGTGTAGGACTAATCTGGTATTTATCCTTAGAAGGTGTAGTACTGATCTGGTATTTATCCTTGGAAGGTGTAGTACTGATCTGGTATTTATCCTTAGGAAGTGTAGTACTGATCTGGTATTTATCCTTAGGAGGTGTAGTACTGATCTTGTATTTATCCTTAGGTCTAGTACTGATCTGATATTTATCCTTAGGTGTAGTACTAGTCTGGTATTTATCCTTAGGAAGTGCAGTACTATTGATTTGTTTATAGTATATCCACCATTACTTGTGCACTGGAAAAACACAAAAAACAATGGTGTATATTTTTATGCATTCAATTGGATTATATATATTTTTTCATATATTATTTATATTCTCCAAAACTGTATTTTAAGCCTTCCGGTGGGTTCCGTGCAGGTCCAGGAGCCATTATGTATTTCCCCCCTCCCCCTTCCTCCAATAAACACTACATCTTACTCTCCCAAACCACCAGCCATATTTCTTATATTGGTTTGCACATTTTCCCAATTCCTAAGCAGTATGTATTTCTAAGGTATACAACTTCCTAAATCTTCTTCACCTATTTTTAAGACATATAAAATATTAATTTTAGGAAAATTTTCTTTACTTTTTTTTTAGCTAATGACACGGTGATCAGCAGTGTAGAGATTTTTTTTTTTAACAGATGCGACATTTAATTTAACCCCTTCTGTACCGGCAACGTATTCTTAGCTCTACTCTGGTTACTATAAGATTATTTTATTCAGTTTAAAAAGGGTGTCCAGCAATTAACAGGCCTCAAACCAATTTACTACTACAGATAGTTCTTGAACTGCACAAAATCATCTAAATATAGATAGAATATACTTAAAAAGACGTTGCCAGTGCAGAAGGGGTTAATGTAAGAGACTTCTGCCAGAATCTATCTGCCCAGGCCACAGAACCACAAGGACACAATAACCCAGCCAGGTGAAGGGAACTTTCTTGCCTGCACTCCCAAGACCAGCAGGAGAACCAAGAGTGCCAAAGTAGATCGAATGCTGACATTGTTTGACACCTCACTGAACGGGAAATCGGTTAGTGATTCCTGCCAAGTGGATAGGGATTCCTTCCACACTTCCCAGAAAGTTCCAAGATTTGTAATTCCAACCTCGTCGGAGAGTGATTCCTGCCGAGTAATGGTTTGCGATTCCAACAATGCCCCTGCTCTGAGCTCTGGGATTCCAAGCCCGTCGGTTTTTGGAAGGAATCACTATCCACCTACGTGGATACTGATTCCTTCCACACATCCAAACTCCAAGGTTTGAGATTATAACCTTGTTGGCTAGTGATTCCTGCCAAGTCGATCTTACCAACTGATCCAAGTTTGACCCTTGAGCATGGTACAATAGAAGCCTGCATACCGATACAACTACAGGTAGCGCAAGCGAACTTGACAATAATCTTGACCCTTTAACTTCTTATAACTCGAAATGAATGAAAGCAATCAGGCTGACGTTTCTATCATTTGGGAAGAGTCCACCATGAAATAGGTGTGGATATTTACAGCCAGTTTGCTCCAGGCCCTTTTGAGTTACGTAAAGGTCAGGGATCAAGATTATTGTAAAGTTAGTTGGCGCTACCTATAGCAGCGAAGCAGAGACAACCAGCAGCCCTGTCGCATCCACCTGCCCGGCTCGTGACGTGAAGAAGAGGAGAAAAACGATCCCCGAGCTACCCCATCCCTCTTATTTCCTCTCCTAGTAAACATAGACAGAAGTACTCTCTTATATCTAGCACCCACGGAAAGGTGTCGAGTTTTGAACCAGAATCATCTTTGACATTTCTGCCAGCGATAAGAAAGATTTAATTATATTCAGTTACAGTAAATACCTCCTCCCTTACATCTAGTTATATAACTACATACTTCACATAACTCCCCCACCCTCCCGAATAACTACATACTTCACATAACTCCCCCACCCTCCCGAATAGTTGTCTATCTCTTACAGGTTCTATCACATATTTTATTCTTGAAATTCAGTCTTCTACATTGCCATTTATTTTCATTGTAATTACTATTACCTATCATAAACCTCAAACCTACTTCTACTAAACTAATATCAACTGTATTAATGTATCTCTTATATGAATAACTTCTTCCAATCAATGAACCCCTAACCTAGAATGTTCTAATGAAGACCAAAGGCCAAAGGCCGATTCCTCTTAAATTACAGGCTCGCTATCGCTCGCCAGGAAAAAGCGACACCTTAATGGCACCAAAGGGATTCATAATATTGGCATAAAAACAAGAGAAAGCTTTAACATTTGAAAACTAATGGGGCTAAACATGAAGAAGAAGGGGGTTCTGAAAAACACAAATACTTGCCGTTAATTAGCCCTCTGATGCCCTGTGTTTGATTCCGGCGTGGCTGAGAGGTAACGGGCGCGACTAATGGGAGGAAGGTCCGGGGTTCACCATGCCACTTAACGGATTTTTTGTTTATCTTTCTCTCCTTTTCTCTCTTTCCCTGGCTTGTATCCATTCGGTCCCATTCAGCCAACTGTTTTAAGACTTTTATCCCCATCCAGGTGTCGATTTTTCCTGGCGTGCGATAGCGAGCCAGCATTGTATGGAGAAATCCGGCTTCGCCGGAGAAATTTTTCTATCGAAAATTGTACAAATTTAGCTAGCTGTCAAAACAAAAATATATATATGCTGGCTCGCTACCGCTCGCCAGGAAAATATTGACACCTGGATGAGGGTAAACGTCTTAAAACAGTATGCTGAATGGGGCCGAATGGATACAAGCCAAAGAGAGGGAGAGAATGATAAATAAAGCGAGGTGGGCCCCCTTAAGCCCGACAGCTTTATTGACCCCAGGGTATGGATTATCGCACTGCTCACCACAATGGCACACATTAACCCCTTCTGTACCGGCGACGTCTTTCTAACTTTATTCTGGCTACTGTTAGACGATTTTATTCAGTTTTAAAAGGGCCTCCAGCAAATATCCCCTTCAGTACCGGTGATATCCATTTAATTGTATTCTGGCAACTATTAGACGATTATATTAAGCTTAGGAAGGACATCTAACAACAATAAGGCTTAAACTATCTCAGCCACCCATTTGAACCACCACAGATCCCTCCTAAGCTGTATAATATCGTGTAAATACAGCTAGAAGGCAACATAACACGTCGCTGGTACTCATAGGGTTAAGAAGCTTCGAACTATCTCACTTAGCCCTTTTTACTACCACAGATACTTCTTAAACTGCACAAAATCGTCTAAATATAGCTAGAATAACATTAAAGAGACGTCGCCGGTACAGAAGGGGTTAAAAGGCGCATTAGGCTAGTGTGGCATGTACACAAATATATGCTAGCACCTGATCGGCATGGGAGAGCGGATTACACTGGTTACAGACTACATTCATATCCACAACCATTCCAACAGTACAATACCATTCCACGTGCCCCTCCCACACTATACACACCAATGGTCGGTTGGGCCAGCGACCCCCAACCTTGAACAGGAACAAGCTAAATAATCAAAGAAGTCATCTCAGCATGTAGCAGCACATAAGGGGATAGTGGTCACTTTTTGGCCTACATATTTATCTATTAGTTTCCCTGCTAGATCTCCATCAAACTGTAAACAAAACAAAAAACCTAGACCCACCTTAACCCTTCTTTAGCGGCACGCAACATAAGTCGAGTTAAATAAATTTGGACTATGTGGCGGCGCGCGACATAGGTCGTGTGGCAATTTCAGCACGTAATGTTGCTGAGAGAGAGAGACAAGTGATGGCAGGAGAGTAGCGAGCGTATGACTGCTCCAGACCACCGCGGTGGGCCTACTGACACGAATCCCACCCTCCTCCACCCTCTCACACTCGCTACATAGTGAAATGTATGGGGAAAGTACCGAATTACATGGTTTTTGCACTCGTGTTGCACGGTTGTTGCAAGAAAACTAGCCATCATACAAGGATCGTTGTGGTGTCATTGGAAAGCTCTCTTTATGCCCTTTCAGGGATAGATGCTTGTTTTACGCTCTGGGTCTTATTTAGGCATGAGAATGATCACGTAAACAGCCCTATTTTGGCTAAAAACACCCCGCTGGTGGCTACATATTATTTACCACCTAGGCCGCTCGTTAGGTGTTAAAGATAGATTTGTAAATTTTCGGTAGAGAAATCTCCCGGCCGGTTACCCTTAAAATTACAGGCTCGCTCTCGCTCGTCAGGAAAAAATTGACACCTAAATGGCACAAACAATCTAAATATGGACAAAGAAATGGGGTGTAAAGTCTTAAAATCGCCAAACTAATGAGCCGAACGTCTTAAAAGACAAAAACAAAAAAATGGGGCTAAACACGAGGAAGAAGGGCTTCCAGAAAAACCAGCCCATCTCCCCTTAAGGCGATTCATTCGTGGTCATCCCCTCGAGGTATGAAGACGTTTGGCAACATGTGCCCACATTGCTATAGTCTATTCGCTGTAAGTAGGCGAGAAATCATGACTTCTATCCTCTGTAACTCAAAAAGGGCTAGAGTAATCAAGCTAATATTTCTACCATTTGGGAAGAGTCAGTAGTCAAGGAATAGATGTAGAGATTTACAGCCAATTTGCTCTAGCCCTTTTTGAGTTACAGAGGATAGAGGTCATGATTTCTCGCTTACTTACAGCAAATAGACTATAGGCTTGGTAAACAGGTAACCTTAATAGACTATAGGTTTGGTAAACAGGTAACCTTAATAGACTATAGGCTTGGTAAACAGGTAACCTTAATAGACTATAGGCTTGGTAAACAGGTAACCTTAATAGACTATAGGCTTGGTAAACAGGTAACCTTAATAGACTATAGGCTTGGTAAACAGGTAACCTTAATAGACTATAGGTTTGGTAAACAGGTAACCTTAATAGACTATAGGCTTGGTAAACAGGTAACCTTAATAGACTATAGGCTTGGTAAACAGGTAACCTTAATAGACTATAGGCTTGGTAAACAGGTAACCTTAATAGACTATAGGCTTGGTAAACAGGTAACCTTAATAGACTATAGGTTTGGTAAACAGGTAACCTTAATAGACTATAGGCTTGGTAAACAGGTAACCTTAATAGACTATAGGTTTGGTAAACAGGTAACCTTAATAGACTATAGGCTTGGTAAACAGGTAACCTTAATAGACTATAGGCTTGGTAAACAGGTAACCTTAATAGACTATAGGCTTGGTAAACAGGTAACCTTAATAAACTATAGGCTTGGTAAACAGGTAACCTTAATTTACACACACAGTCTCACGGTAAGGGGAGATGGGGCGTTTTTCTGGGCCCTCTTCCTCATGTTATCCCCATTAGTTCAGATTTTATGAAGTTCAGCCCATTTGTTTGGCGACTTTATGACCTTTAGCCCCATTTCTTTGTCAATATTAAGACCTTTCGTGCTATTTTGGTGTCGATTTTTTTCCTGGCGAACGATAGTGAGCTTGTAATTTTGGAAGAACCGTTTGGACGAGACATTTTTCTACCAAACAATGTACAAATTAATCTAAAAGGGGGATCTAATGGATGTTTTTTAAGTTTGATGGAGGTCTCCGGAGGTAACTAAAAAATAAATGAATATATAATTAAATAGACCAAAATATAACCACTGTCCCGTTAACCCCTTGAGGATTATGACACGTTTGACAGTTTAGTCTGGTTATCATTAGATGATATTATTCAGCTTAGGATATTTTTGTTTTACAGCAAGCTAAATTTGCAAATTGTTTGATAGAAAAATTTCTCCGGCGAAGCCGGATTTCTTCATACAATGCTGGCTCGCTTTCGCTCGCCAGGAAAAAATCGACACCTGGATGGAGATAATCGTCTTAAAACAGTTGGCTGAATGGGGCCAAATGGATACAAGTCAGAGAAAGAGAGAAAAGGAAAGAAAGATAAAAAAAAAGCAGGTGACCCCCCGTTAAGGCCTGGACCCCTCATATTGTTTATTATGCAAGAATGTGTTTGCATGATAATTTATGAATGAAACTTTGTACACAATAATAACAAAACCAAATATATCATTCATTATATAGCAAACTTCATGCATAAGCTAATTCCGACGGCTGTATATGCATAAACAAAAGCATACCAGTTCCCTGATATTTTATGAGTTACTTTACCGTTTTACATTACTCAATATACAACAAATAGTGTGGCTAATATACTGTATACACACACAGACCGCAAGTGGGGAACACGAGAGGAAATTGGGTTGTAAATATACTTTGCATGTGTTTGAGATTATTATGTTAGTACCAAGGTGCAGTATATCCCCATAAGGGCAAAACCCCCACTCCCCCTCTCTGTCTGTCTGTCTCTCTCTCTCCTTTTCTACCACTCACCTGTTTTGGGAGTTATGATTTATCTAATGCAATGGAGTCCTGATAACAAAATATATACGGTACAGCATATACTGTATATACTGTATATATATATATAATCTCTCTCTTACTCTCCTTCCAATCCCCAGCCTCATTCCGCCTCGCATTTCAACTAATCTTTCTCATCTTCCTTTCAGCATATTTGTGGTGTCTTTGAAGGGCCTGCCAGCTGGGATTTAAGTCCGCTCGGATTAGGGCGCCTTCCTTCCTCCTTATAAGACGCGTTTTATGTGGTGGTCCCGAGGGGCAACAGACTCAAACCTACTTGATTACAGCCAAGCCAGATTTCATTCACGATTCTACTACATGGTAACGGCATTTTTTTGTATGGTCAAGTTTACTATGTTTTAATTTTGTATTATTTTTTCTTGAAACTTACTTGTACTGTATGTATCTATGTACAGTATATACTCAGGCACATACCCCATACCTGGGGATGGCTGACTCGAGACAGAGCTAGAACAGAAATAACAAAATATAATATAAATACAAGTTCACACACATTTAGGTCGTCCAGGAGAGCACCCAGAGACCAAGGACCAATTGGGGGACCCAACAAAAGATTCCCAGGGCCAAGATCTCCCGGACAGGTTCTGGTCTCAGCAGGCAGACACACAGCGGAGCGCACCACAATGCCCGCCCACATCACTTCCAGGCATGGCCCTTCATATATACACCGGCTCACTGGGCCAGGTACCTGACAGACTATTATCTAGTCCAACTGGCGCCCGACCTCTACGACTGCTGTATCACTCATCTATTCACAATCCTTCTCCATTCATTCCTATTCATCACCACTTCTCTTGCCTGCTCTTCAGTCATCCCTCTATCTTCCAACGCTTTTTTCACACCATCTCTCCATCTCCTCCGAGGTCTTCCACTTAATCTATTTCCCCTTGTTTCTGACTCATATATTCTCTTTGTAATCCTTTCATCTCCCATTCGTTCAACATGTCCATACCATTATAGCACCCTTATTTCCACTCTGGCCGATAGGGATTCCTGTTGTCCCACTCTCCTACGTATCATTATAGCTTTACTTTACTCTAGATTTACTTCAGATCAGTGATGGAATATACATGCCCTGCCTGGGCTTCTAACATAGCTGAAACACATCACAAGACCTTACAGACTATTAAAAACAAAAGCCCTAAAAATCATCACAGGTTGCACAGCTACTACACCTCCAGATAAACTGCAACAAGAAACCAAAATCCTCAAAGTCAAAGACCACCTGGACATGAGAGGCACTCAATTCCTGGCTGCAGCCTCCACAAACGAACACCACTCACTACACTACATGGCAGCACACCCACAGACACCTACCAAGGAATATCAAAACATCACCCAGCACACGGTATCACACACAAATACTGTCATCTCTCCCTTCCTGCCCACCCCAAACCAGCTCCTAGAAGCACATCCATACTCATAATTATATATCGCCGTTCCATTCAATTACTCATAGACAACACGCAGCTGCAGGCACGACCTCCCGAAATCCATCCTTCTGAATCCTCCCTTCCTCGGTAGGACAGAGTCCACCTGGCCAGGCTGAGATGTGGGCACCATCCAGCTCTTCTGAGCTATCAGAGGAAACTGGATGTTTACGTTGTCGACATCTGCCCAGGATGCAACACAGCACCCCATACCATTAAATACAACATAGAAGATTGCATTCTACACAATCACTTACGCCAACAACATCATCTACACTCCTTGAGAGCCCTGTGGGAAAGCCCGATCGTGGCCATGGCCTTCCTTAGTGACTCGGGGCTGTTCGACCAGGCAGCCTAGGGAACGACGACAACAACAATCAAACAATTGTATTAAACATAATTAACACCATTTTTAACACTATCTGATCCGACATCTTGTGGGTTATTATACTTTGTATAATTATGGAGTTTCCTTGCTTTGTCATTTTCGAGTAATGTATCTTTTTAGCTTGTCCACTAGGCTAACAAATACGATTTCCCAGAATTCCTACAAACTAAAACATTTCAACCTAGACACCGTTCAAGATAAATGTGTACGTTTTCCCATAGAATATGATCCCGCCTGAAAGGTTATTTCTTTTAAGTTACAGGCTCACTATCGTTCACCCAGAAAACATCGATACTTGAATTAAGTGAAACGTATTATCGCCAAAATAATGGGGCGTAGCGTCTTAAAATCTCCCAGCTAATGTAGCGAAACATTTAAAGTCCAAAAAGGCCTCCCTCGGATAAATAGGGTTAATGGCTACAGATGAAATAAAGTTTCCGAAAATCTGTTCTTGACTCTCGATTCACTGTTAAGGGGGGTGACCTGACTGTTTTCTCTCCTTCTTTGGCTTGTATCCATTCGGCCCAATTCAGCTTACTGTTTTAGGACGTTTATCCCTATCCAGGTGTTGATTTATTCCTGGCGAGCGATAGCGAACAAGCATTGTATGGAGAAATCCGGCTTCGCCAGAGAAATTTTTCTATCTAAAATGAACAAATTTAGCCTGACGAAGAAAAACATTATACAAAATTTGCTGGCTTGCTCGCCAGGAAAAAATCGACACCTAGATGGGGATAAACGTCTTAGGAAAGTAGGCTGAATGTGACCAAAACAAATGAATACAACCCAGAGAGAGAGAGAGAGAGAGAGAGAGGGAGAGAAAAAAACCCTTTGAGAGTGGGAACCCTATAGCAACAATGTCCATCACAAAGGCTGTGACATACTATAGCTACACTCGGACGCCATACCCTATAACATACTATACCTTATAACATACTATAGCTACACTCGGACGCCATACCCTATAACATACTATACCCTATAACATACTATACCCTATAACATACTATAGCTACACTCGGACGCCATACCCTATAACATACTATACCCTATAACATACTATACCCTATAACATACTATAGCTACACTCGGACGCCATACCCTATAACATACTATACCCTATAACATACTATACCCTATAACATACTATACCCTATAACATACTATAGCTACACTCGGACGCCATACCCTATAACATACTATACCCTATAACATACTATACCCTATAACATACTATACCCTATAACATACCATACCCTATAACATACTATACCCTATAACATACTATAGCTACACTCGGACGCCATACCCTATAACATACTATACCCTATAACATACTATACCCTATAACATACTATAGCTACACTCGGACGCCATACCCTATAACATACTATACCCTATAACATACTATACCCTACAACATACTATACCCTATAACATACTATAGCTACACTCGGACGCCATACCCTATAACATACTATACCCTATAACATACTATAGCTACACTCGGACGCCATACCCTATAACATACTATACCTTATAACATACTATAGCTACACTCGGACGCCATACCCTATAACATACTATACCCTATAACATACTATACCCTATAACATACTATAGCTACACTCGGACGCCATACCCTATAACATACTATACCCTATAACATACTATACCCTATAACATACTATAGCTACACTCGGACGCCATACCCTATAAAATACTATACCCTATAACATACTATACCCTATAACATACTATACCCTATAACATACCATACCCTATAACATATACCCTATAACATACTATACCCTATAACATACTATAGCTACACTCGGACGCCATACCCTATAACATACTATACCCTATAACATACTATACCCTATAACATACTATAGCTACACTCGGACGCCATACCCTATAACATACTATACCCTATAACATACTATACCCTATAACATACTATACCCTATAACATACTATAGCTACACTCGGACGCCATACCCTATAACATACTATACCCTATAACATACTATACCCTATAACATACTATAGCTACACTCGGACGCCATACCCTATAACATACTATAACCTATAACATACTATACCCTATAAAACACTATACCCTATAACATACTATAGCTACACTCGGACGCCATACCCTATAACATACTATACCCTATAACATACTATACCCTATAACATACTATACCCTATAACATACTATAGCTACACTCGGACGCCATACCCTATAACATACTATTCCCTATAACATACTATACCCTATAACATACTATAGCTACACTCGGACGCCATACCCTATAACATACTATACCCTATAACATACTATACCCTATAACATACTATAGCTACACTCGGACGCCATACCCTATAACATACTATACCCTATAACATACTATAGCTACACTCGGACGCCATACCCTATAACATACTATACCCTATAACATACTATACCATATAACATACTATAGCTACACTCGGACACCATACCCTATAACATACTATACCCTATAACATACTATAGCTACACTCGGATGCCATACCCTATAACATACTATACCCTATAACATACTATAGCTACACTCGTACGCCATGCCCTATAACATACTATACCCTATAACATACTATACCCTATAACATACTATAGCTACACTCGGACGCCATACCCTATAACATACTATACCCTATAACATACTATAGCTACACTCGGACGCCATACCCTATAACATACTATACCCTATAACATACTATAGCTACACTCGGACGCCATACCCTATAACATACTATACCCTATAACATACTATAGCTACACTCGGACGCCATACCCTATAACATACTATACCCTATAACATACTATACCCTATAACATACTATAGCTACACTCGGACGCCATACCCTATAACATACTATACCCTATAACATACTATAGCTACACTCGGACGCCATATCCTATAACATACTATACCCTATAACATACTATAGCTACACTCGTACGCCATACCCTATAACATACTATACCCTATAACATACTACAGCTACACTCGGACACCATACCCTATAACATACTATACCCTATAACATACTATACCCTATAACATATACTATAACATACTATAGCTACACTCGGATGCCATATCCTATAACATACTATACCCTATAACATACTATACCCTATAACATACTATAGCTACACTCGGACGCCATACCCTATAACATACTATACCCTATAACATACTATACCCTATAACATACTATACCCTATAACATACTATACCCTATAACTTACTATAGCTACACGCCATACCCTATAACATACTATACCCTATAACATACTATACCCTATAACATACTATACCCTATAACATACTATAGCTACACTCGGATGCCATATCCTATAACTACATACTATATCATACTATACCCTATAACATACTATCCTAACATACTATAGCTACACTCGGACGCCATACCCTATAACATACTATACCCTATAACTATATACCCTATAACATACTATAGCTACACTCGGACGCCATACCCTATAACATACTATACCTATAACATACTATACCCTATAACATACTATACCCTATAACATACTATAGCTACACTCGGACGCCATACCTATAACATACTATACTATAACATACTATACCCTAAACATACTATACACTATAACATACTATAGCTACACTCGGAGGCCATACCCTATAACATACTATACCCTATAACATACTATACCTACACTCGGGCGCCATACCCTATAACATACTATATACCCTATAAATACTATACCCTATAACATACTATACCCTATAACAAACTATAGCTACACTCGGACGCCATACCGTATAACATACTATACCCTATAACATACTATAGCTACACTCGGACGCCATACCCTATAACATACTATAGCTACACTCGGACGCCATACCCTATAACATACTATACCCTATAACATACTATACCTATAACATACTATAGCTACACTCGGACGCCATACCCTATAACATACTATACCCTATAACATACTATACCGTATAACATACTATACCCTATACCATACTATTGCTGCACCCGGACGCCATACCGTATAACATACTATACCCTATAACATACTATACCCTATAACATACTATAGCTACACTCGGACGCCATACCCTATATACTATACCCTATAACATACTATACCCTATAACATACTATACCCTATAAAATACTATAGATACACTCGGAAGCCATATACTATAACATACTATACACTATAACATACTATACACTATAACATACTAAGCTACACTCGGACGCCATACCCTATAACATACTATACCCTTTACCATACTATACCCTATAACATACTATAGCTACACTCGGACGCCATACCCTATAACATACTATACCCTATAACATACTATACCCTATAACATACTATACCCTATAACATACTATAGCTACACTCGGACGCCATACCCTATAACATACTATACCCTATAACATACTATACCCTATAACATACTATACCCTATAACATACTATACCCTATAACATACTATACCCTATAACATACTATACCCTATAACATACTATACCCTATAACATACTATAGCTACACTCGGATGCCATACCCTATAACATACTATACCCTATAACATACTATACCCTATAACATACTATAGCTACACTCGGACGCCATACCCTATAACATACTATACCCTATAACATACTATACTATACCCTATAACATACTATAGCTACACTCGGACGCCATACCCTATAACATACTATACCCTATAACATACTATACTATACTATAACATACTATACCCTATAACATACTATAGCTACACTCGGACGCCATATACCCTATAACATACTATACCCTATAACATACTATAGCTACACTCGGACGCCATACCCTATAACATACTATACCCTATAACATACTATAGCTACACTCGGACGCCATACCCTATAACATACTATACCCTATAACATACTATACCCTATAACATACTATACCCTATAACATACTATAGCTACACTCGGACGCCATACCCTATAACATACTATACCCTATAACATACTATAACATACTATAGCTACACTCGGACGCCATACCCTATAACATACTATACCCTATAACATACTATAGCTACACTCGGACGCCATACCCTATAACATACTATACCCTATAACATACTATACCCTATAACATACTATACCCTATAACATACTATACCCTATAACATACTATAGCTACACTCGGACGCCATACCCTATAACATACTATACCCTATAACATACTATACCCTATAACATACTATACCCTATAACATACTATAGCTACACTCGGACGCCATACCCTATAACATACTATACCCTATAACATACTATACCCTATAACATACTATAGCTACACTCGGACGCCATACCCTATAACATACTATACCCTATAACATACTATACCCTATAACATACTATACCCTATAACATACTATAGCTACACTCGGACGCCATACCCTATACATACTATACTATACTATACCCTATAACATACTATACCCTATAACATACTATACCCTATAACATACTATAGCTACACTCGGACGCCATACCCTATACATACTATACCCTATAACATACTATACCCTATAACATACTATAGCTACACTCGGACGCCATACCCTATAACATACTATACCCTATAACATACTATACCCTATAACATACTATACCCTATAACATACTATAGCTACACTCGGACGCCATACCCTATAACATACTATACCCTATAACATACTATATACCCTATAACATACTATACTATACTACTATACCCTATAACATACTATAGCTACACTCGGACGCCATACCCTATAACATACTATACCCTATAACATACTATACCCTATAACATACTATAGCTACACTCGGACGCCATACCCTATAACATACTATACCCTATAACATACTATACCCTATAACATACTATAGCTACACTCGGACGCCATACCCTATAACATACTATACCCTATAACATACTATAGCTACACTCGGACGCCATACCCTATAACATACTATACCCTATAACATACTATACCCTATAACATACTATACCCTATAACATACTATAGCTACACTCGGACGCCATACCCTATAACATACTATACCCTATAACATACTATACCCTATAACATACTATACCCTATAACATACTATAGCTACACTCGGACGCCATACCCTATAACATACTATACCTATAACATACTATACCCTATAACATACTATACCCTATAACATACTATAGCTACACTCGGACGCCATACCCTATAACATACTATACCCTATAACATACTATACCCTATAACATACTATACCCTATAACCTACTATAGCTACACTCGGACGCCATACCCTATAACATACTATACCCTATAACTACTATATCCCGATATGTCAATGGGAAGATATTATTGGGATTGAATTTGTGCTGTACCTAGTATCAGTGCATTACCACAAAGCCCACCGAAATGCCAAAAAAATACCCTCGTTGTTCCCTGATTAAATAACACTGTATGAATATTCCCATATTCAAAATATGTTACAGGGGGGCAATGCCTAGTGAGTTCACTGCTCAATAGGTGGCGTTCTGAGAGTGAGGGTCTGAGTCTGGAGGGTGAGACTGTGAAGCACTTGGGCGAAGCAACCGGCCGCTTCAGAGATGGAGCTGCTTCGAGCCATGATGGATGCTTCGCATGTCTCACTCCCCAGACTGGAACAAGACCTCACGGGCTTCACCGTGTTGGGCGGTGGAATGTACAGGCTCTCAGCCTATGCCCGAGAGGGAGTAGTTGGAATATAGAAAAAAAAAAAAAAAAAAAAAAAACATACTATACCCTATAACATACTATAGCTACACTCGGACGCCATACCCTATAACATACTATACCCTATAACATACTATACCCTATAACATACTATAGCTACACTCAGACACCATACCCTATAACATACTATACCCTATAACATACTATAGCTACACTCGGACACCATACCCTATAACATACTATACCCTATAACATACTATAGCTACACTCGGACGCCATACCCTATAACATACTATACCCTATAACATACTATAGCTACACTCGGACGCCATACCCTATAACATACTATACCTTATAACATACTATATGCAGGGCTTTGGGTGAAGCTTTGGTTTCCCGGGCGTTTCCGCGCCCTCCTCGGCTCCCTGCCTTAGAGTGGCTTCGGTCACCCAGGCTTTATTAGTGGTAAGCAGGGAGGGTTTTGTGGGGGCGCTCGTTTATGGCCTTGGCGTTGCTCAGGACCTTGGGGCTGTTCGGCCAGGCAGCCTGGGGAACAACAACAACAACAACAACATACTATAGCTACACTCGGACGCCATACCCTATATCATACTATACCCTATAACATACTATACCCTATAACATACTATACCCTATAACATACTATAGCTACACTCGGACGCCATACCCTATAACATACTATACCCTATAACATACTATACCCTATAACATACTATACCCTATAACATACTATAGCTACACTCGGACGCCATACCCTATAACATACTATACCCTATAACATACTATAGCTACACTCGGACACCATACCCTATAACATACTATACCCTACAACATACTATAGCTACACTCGGACGCCATACCCTATAACATACTATACCCTATAACATACTATAGCTACACTCGGAGGCCATAACATACTATACATACTATAGCTATAATATACTATAGCTACACTCGGACGCCATACCCTATAACATACTATACCCTATAACATACTATACCCTATAACATACTATACCCTATAACATACTATACCCTATAACATACTATACCCTATAACATACTATAGCTACACTCTGACACCATACCCTATAACATACTATACCCTATAACATACTATACCCTATAACATACTATACCCTATAACATACTATAGCTACACTCGGACGCCATACCCTATAACATACTATACCCTATAACATACTATACCCTATAACATACTATACCCTATAACATACTATAGCTACACTCGGACGCCATACCCTATAACATACTATACCCTATAACATACTATACCCTATAACATACTATACCCTATAACATACTATAGCTACACTCGGACGCCATACCCTATAACATACTATACCCTATAACATACTATACCCTATAACATACTATACCCTATAACATACTATAGCTACACTCGGACGCCATACCCTATAACATACTATACCCTATAACATACTATAGCTACACTCGGACGCCATACCCTATAACATACTATAGCTACACTCGGACGCCATACCCTATAACATACTATACCCTATAACATACTATAGCTACACTCGGACGCCATACCCTATAACATACTATACCTTATAATATACTATAGCTACACTCGGACGCCATACCCTATAACATACTATACCCTATAACATACTATACCCTATAACATACTATACCCTATAACATACTATACCCTATAACATACTATAGCTACACTCGGACGCCATACCCTATAACATACTATACCCTATAACATACTATACCCTATAACATACTATACCCTATAACATACTATAGCTACACTCGGACGCCATACCCTATAACATACTATACCCTATAACATACTATACCCTATAACATACTATACCCTATAACATACTATAGCTACACTTGGACGCCATACCCTATAACATACTATACCCTATAACATACCATACCCTATAACATACTATAGCTACACTCGGACGCCATACCCTATAACATACTATAGCTACACTCGGACGCCATACCCTATAACATACTATACCCTATAACATACTATACCCTATAACATACTATAGCTACACTCGGACGCCATACCCTATAACATACTATACCCTATAACATACTATAGCTACACTCGGACGCCATACCCTATAACATACTATACCCTATAACATACTATACCCTATAACATACTATAGCTACACTCTGACACCATACCCTATTACATACTATACCCTATAACATACTATACCCTATAACATACTATAGCTACACTCGGACGCCATACCCTATAACATACTATACCCTATAACATACTATACCCTATAACATACTATAGCTACACTCGGACACCATACCCTATAACATAATACTGATTATAATTTAAGGGGGAAGATGGGTCGTTTTTCTGGTCCCCTTCCTCCCTCATGTTTAACCACATTAGATTTCAGATTTTAAGATGTTTGCCCCATTAGTTTGGCGATTTTAAAACCTTTCGTTCCATTTCTTTGTCAATATTAAGACTTTTTGTGTCATTTAGTTGTCAATTTTTCCCTGGCGAGCAATAGCAAGCCTGTTATTTAAGACGAACTGGCCTTTGGCCGGGAAATGTTTCTACCGAAAAAAGTACCAATATATCTTGAAGGGGGATCATGTTTTTTTGTTTTTTATAAGATTGATGGAGGTCTACGGAGGAAACTAGAAATACATTAAATATATGAACAAAATCGACCAAAAAGTGAACCATCCCCTTAATTATGCAGATAAAAAGGTATGTCAAATAATACAGGATATAACACTAGCTATAAATCTATCTTGACACAGGTACACTCGGATACCATAGTCTCTAGCCCACTCATAAGAATTCCTGAACCCCCTATGTTTATCTTTATGCAATTATAACTATCTGCATTGATTTTTGGATAGAACTTGCTTATCAATTATAATAGTATATATAGATGGATATATAGGTAGTGATTTATTCTTGATTATATGACATACCTTTCTATCTGCATATCATATTAATACCAATATCTTTTTATGCGTAAGTGGGACATCAGTCTGTTTTAAATTTCGCTGTTAGCCAATGGTGTGACTCACCACGTCGTAGAAAAAAACAAAAACAAAAATATATATATATATACATATATTTATATATATATATATATATTGTCACAATGACCAGGGTCTTTTAGGGTCTTTTAGGAGTAGATAGACTTTAGTGGCACCAGACTTCCTGAGAGCAGCTGTGCCAAGTCTATTAGAAAGACCTGACATTGTGAGTTTCTCTCCGATACCCTTCCAATTGGGCATGATTAGTTTTTCCGTGCCTCTAAGCATTTTTGTCTCGATAAACATTTGTGTAGAATGAGCCAATAGAGTGTTACTAGTTTCGTCTAACCAGTTGTTAGTTAGTGGCAGCGCTGTATTACTGCTGCTAGGTGTGGCTGGTCAAGCGAGGAAGGGGAGGACGGAATGTTGCTCTCTCGTGGGTGGAGGTAGTGTTGCTAAGCAACACGAGTTTAATTAATTGTGTGACCATTGCAAGTTCAGTTGTGTTACAATATTAAGATGTACTTTATTTTATCTGCCACACTGTTTTAGTTAATTTGTTAACACAGGAATACTTTAGTACAAGTTATTCTTGTGAAGTGTCTTAGTCTTATCATATCATGTGGTGAGATATTGCAACCCCCTTAGTTTGAGCTTAGCTCCCGCTAGCTACGCCAGGGCCAGGCCTCGTCATTCTCTTGTGGGCAGCCAGACAGTATAGGTGGTGGTAGATCTCTCTTGTGGCACCCCAGTCGGCCCCCTGTTTATTTTCCTTGCTTGCATAATAGTAACGTAACGTAATTAACAGAGAATCCTAGACATTCGTTCATTCTTTAATTATTCTTTTCCTCTGATCAGCATTTATTATATTTCCCTTTGTTTCATATGTTCTGTACTTCCGGTGGCTTACGTCGGAATCTGTGGTAGGGAAGAGCTGGGAGGCTTGCCGGGGTCCTTACTAATAAGCACTGTTAATCCCATAGACAGTCCACACACACATACATCCATACCCCTACATATTTTCCCAGTGTTCGTGCTTAGGACTCGGTAACAACCTTGACGGTTCTGCCCCAGCACTTGTGTGTTCCCTATCTCGGGTTTCAAACTGAGGCAACTGAGTGTTTAATATTAATTAGGAATCCAGCTTCAGTCTGGACCCCCCCCCCCATAGTTAAGTGAGCGTGGGAGGTGGACTCCAAGAGTTCATTGTTTGGGCGGTAACTCACTGGTGTGATGCATGTCCACGTGTGAGCATGCTGTACAGAACGCCTAGTTATGCCCCACTCTCGCTAGGATCGTCAGGGCAGGAACTTTGGCTGTAGTCTATGTAGAGTTTCCTAACTTAGTTCATGTGAGCCGTTGTACTATAAGTATTATGAATATGTATTTTGTTTTCATCTGAGTCAACGAGTTCTATTTTATATCATTAGTTATAAATATTGTGTGTAAAACTTATTTGTAATGATGGGAAGAGAAACAGCCACAGTTAGGTGTCAGTGGGTACACCAGGCAGGAGGTAGGCCTAACTCATTCGCACTCCTCCCTCCTTCAGTGCTAGGAGAGCCTTTGTGTATCCCAGAGGAGAGAGAGAAATGACGTCATGGTTGTCAGTGGGCGGTCCTTAGTAGTTCACGTTGGGCTCACTAGAGGGCCGGGTATAAAAGGGAAGTCTAGCCATTTTTTCATCAGAACTCATTAGGCAGAGCGACTTCTCATTCCCTTGCTAACTATTTATATTCTTCAGACTGATGGGAACTTTCTCTACTACCTTACATTCTTATTTCCTCTTTTCCCTGCCCTGTTTAACTTCCATGGTCCCGTTGGTGCAGAGCTAGTCAGACAACGTATTATCGCTTGAGTTCTCACGAGATACTTGCCTATTAGATAGCCTATTTTGGAAGGGTTGACTTAGAATAGGATTGATTTATGTTTGTTGCACTTGTATATGCATTTCCCTGTGTGTTATTATTATTATTCCTGTTTTCTGCTAGTCTAGGTAATGCTAGACTGGGTTAAGGCTTTTTTGTGTTACGAGTTGTTGTTTGATGCAGTGGTTAAGCGATAAACCTGCATACTCGTTTCGGTTCAGTGAAGCCTAGGTTGTCTTCGCGGCTGACTGTGTTGAGTTTATAATTTACAGTGCGTGAGGGCAAGAGCCTAACCACCCTGTATTTTATTAACAGTTTGTTTTTACTTTGTCAAGGAGCCGGGAGAAAACCAGATACAAGGGATCTGGATTTCTCAAAGTGTACTTGTTAGTTTTAACGTAATACTTTAAACAAGTCGTGAGGACTTCGCTAGGCTACAAGCCGTTTTTGCTCAGTCACTGCTACCTTTTGCCCACAGTACCCCAGCTAGACTTTACTCGATTAGTAGATACAGAATAGTATTGAAGCTTTCCTTATGTATGATATTGTTTATGCACTATTGACTTCATGTGTTGCAAGCTTGGCTACTTTAGTGATTAGTGGCCCACGAGCATAATCCGAGTAGGCTATTGCCGTTGCATTTGCGGAGTACTTCCTTTTAATGTTTGCCATTTACTATTGCATATTCTTTTAATTATTTTTATGCCATTTTAAGCCTTTAATAGTATTTAATTGCCAGTGTTTTTGCTTATTGAATTACTGTTCAAAATCCGATACGTACTTCTTACGAGCATCCGAGAAGCATCTAACTTTTTTCAGAAGATTCCTTGCTCGAAGCTTAAGGACTATTAATTAACGTAACGTAATAGTGCCGATCCGAAGTAGAGGGTGGTGAACTTCTTAAGTTCATAGTCAAGGGTGGATTACTTCGGCTTCGGCCAACACTATTCTTTTGTGTTGTTGTTTTTTACTTCATAGTTTGATTGTTGACCAGACTAGATAATTCCTGTCTCTTTATTAGTCTGTTGTTGAACACTAGTACCGAGTTCTTGTATACCCCGTTATAGCAGATTGAACTCTGGAGGGTATTGGTGTTTTTTGTTCAGCTGGCAGTACTCAGGGGTTGGGATCGTGTGTTTCCGTTGTGGCAGCGAGCCGTATTCGAGTCCTGATTGAGAGCCCTTGTGCCAGTTCGTAACAAATGGCGACCTTGCTTAGGATTTTGTGAACAGTATAAATTTTTGCAGAGTTGTACAACATTTGTTTGTTTGTATTTTAGCGTGCATATTGAAGAATTTTTTTTTTTGTATGGCAATTAGTAAAGCATTTAAGAGACTCCAGTTAATTTAGTAATTAGTGCTTGCATAAGAAGTTTAACACTTTTGTCTCGAGAATTTTTTTGTGGACTTCAGTATGTCGTGCATTAGCACTGACGATGAGCGAGAGATGTCATTTGAAGGTGTGCCGTTAGTAACCAGTGAGGAGGATGCTAGAGTTTTTGTGAGTAAGCGGTACCACGTGACGGAGGAGAGGCTGACTGGGGTGGATGTTTGTGGCTTGCACCTGATAGCCAAGGTTTTGGGCATTTCCAATGTAGCAGGGATGTCCAAGGGGGAGCTGATTTCCTGGGTGTTGCGTGGGCGACATGGGGTTTCGGAGGAGAGGGCGTTTGGGGGGGTTCCTCCCCAGATCCCCTCTCACTCGACTCCCACAGTGCCGTCCACTCAGTTACCGGAGGTTAGCACTCTCCCACAGAGGGATGAGAATTGGCAGATTGGAGTGCCCTCGGGTGGTGCACGTGGTGGTTCCCCAGTTTTTGCCCCCCCTCCTTCAGTAGTGGCAGCTCCCTCTTCCTGCCTGTCTCCAGATATGGTATTTAGACTTGAGCTTGCTAAGATTGAGGCTAGGAAGCAGGAGAATTAGACTAGGAGGCATGAGATTGAGGTTAGGAGGCAGGAGGATGAGACCAGGAGGCAAGAGGATGAGACCAGGAGGTATGAGGCTGAGCTTAGGTACGACTCGGAGAAATATTGTGCTAAATTAGATTTAGATAAGACTCGTGCAGAGTCGACAGGGACTCGGATGGGCTGTGAGGGCCAAGTAAGAGAACAGTCCTTGGCCCACTTAGTCAAATTGGTGCCGGTATTTAGTGAAACTGAAGTCACAGAATTTTTTAATCGTTTTGAGAAGAAGTGTAGGGAGCATAATTGGCCTGAAGAGAAGTGGGCAGCTCTAGTCTCCTCAAGACTTACGGGTAAGGGTCTGAAGGCTTATGATGCACTGCCTTTAGAGTCTTGCATTGACTACCCAGAATTGAAGAGAGCTATTCTACGGGCATACGAGTTGCAACCGGAAACATATCGATTGAAGTTTCGGGGTGTTACAAAGACTAGGGAGGCGACCTTTCTTGAACATGCCCGGGACTTAAAAGATGCACTTAAAAACTGGACACGTTCTGAGAAAGCTGAGACGGCAGAACAGTTGACTGAGCTGTTTCTGCTCGAGCAGTTTTATAAGTGTACTGGTGCAGAAATGACTTTAACTATTAAAGAAAAGAACCCAAGAACTCTTCAAGAGACAGCTAAGATGGCTGACCTCAGGTTGTCGCTAATCAGGGGATGTGAATCTGTAAAGCATTTTGATGCAGTTCCCAAGGAGCGCGATACTCCAAACCCTCGAGATCAGGACAATCACTATAGATATAAACCTCAGTTTAAAAGCCAAGATACCAGGACTGAACCAAAGACTACAGCCGTCCCATTACAGAAGGGTCAGAACTCCGCCCCTTATCAGAAGAGACCGATAGGGGAAGTGGAATGTTTTCATTGTAGAAAGAAGGGGCATTATGCAAAATCTTGTCCTAGTAAGCTGCCAACTGCAGCCGTGTCTTTGGTGCGCAGCATAGGTGTGGCTGAAATGTCGTCTGGATTTACCCAGGGTAGTTTGCCAGCGGCAGGGTCACAGGCTATGTAGAAGACTCAGGAAGGCTCGTCCCCTGTCCGTGATGTCTTTTGCACCCATAGAGGGACTGGTAGGGTAAGTTGGGCGGGTTGCCAGCATAAGGTGGAAGTTTTGCGTGATACTGGAGCTTCACAGACACTTTTGAAGAATTTCACGGGGCGACCAATTAATGCGGCACGGGTGGTTGTTGTTCAGGGTATTAATGCGACCAGATCATACCCGTTGGTTCATGTGGAGCTGGAAATTGATGGTGTGATTAAGGACTTAGATGTTGGGATCGTTGAGAAATTGCCAGTGGAGGGCGTCGACCTTCTTCTCGGCAACGACTTTGCGGTGCCTACTTTAGAAGTTCCACCCTTAGTCGTTGCCGAGAGGCCGGCCGACGTGAGTAGGGAGGAACAAGAGTGGGTAGTGAGTTGTCAACGCCAACAGATGGCATGTGTGGTAACTCGTTCCCAAGCATTTAAGGTATCACAGCCTATTTCCCAGGCCACAGAACAGCGGAGGAAGGGAATTAAGGAGAAGCGGAAGGCTGGGAAAAGTTTGAAGAGTTTAGAACCAGTGGCTCTCCCAAAAGACCCAATAGCAGGACCTTTGACCGAGTCTGTTGTAACTCCAGTGCCTAACACAGTTGATAAAGTAGTGGAGGAGGCAGAGACTCAGAGACATCACCGTTACCTGCAGCGAGAAAACCGGATGTCTAAGTTGGATGATGGGGGAGGGCATGAGTTGTTGACCAAGCAGTTAGACATGTTGGCTCCCACAGACATTCGAAAGTTGCAATTAGAGGATCCAGAGGTTTTGCAGTGTACCAATGGGGCTGTGGAGTTAGAAGAAGATAGGGATGCAAAGGCAGGGGATTTTTTGTTCTTTAATGGAATTTTATACCACCGATATCAAGATCCTAAAAGGAACTGGGAGGGCGGATCAGGTACAGTTGACCAGCTGGTCGTGCCAGAGGGCTGCAGGGAAAGTTTGCTTAGGTTGGCTCATGATTCTCCATTATCAGGACATTTGGGTGCCAAGAAAACGGTGGCGGCTTTGGGGAAATTGTTTTGGTGGCCGGGGATGAAGTCTCATGTGCAGTCATGGATAAACTCATGTGATATTTGTCAACGTGTCGGGAAACCGAACCAAGTTATTCCTAAGGCTCCGTTACACCCTATTCCTGTGATTGGGCCACCCTTTAGTAAAATTATTGTTGACATGGTTGGTCCCCTCCCTCCCACTAAGGCTGTAAATACATTTTTGTTAACCATAATGGATGTTGCCACTAGATACCCCGATGCATACCCTATGAAAAATGGAATGGCTAAGACGGTAGTCAGTAACTTGTTGTGGTACTTCTCAAGGTACGGGTACCCGGAGTAGATTCAGTCTGATCAGGGATCTAATTTCACCTCCAACATGTTCAAGCAAACAATGCAACAGCATGGGATACGAGCAGTAGTATCGTCAGCGTATCACCCTGAGAGTCAAGGGGTGCTTGAGCGGTGGCATGCTACACTTAAAAGCATGCTCAGGTGTTATTGTGCTGACAACGGTATGGATTGGGATCTTGGATTGCCTTATGTGCTGTTTGCTGCTCGGGAGGTACCTGGTGAGAGCCTGGGATTTAGTCCAAACGAGCTGATTTTTGGACACCGTGTCAGGGGCCCCTTAACATGCTGAAAGAAATTTGGGAGGGGACTGTGCAGCCTTGTCCATTATTAAAGTATGTGCTTGAAAGCCGTGAGCGCATGCTTAAGAGTCTGGAGATGGCAGGTAGAAATTTGACAGAATCACAAGCTTTGATGAAGGACAGGTATGATCGCAAAGTGAGGCTCCGGAAGTTCACTGTAGGACAAGAGGTATTCATTTTGTTGCCTTTGGTTGGTAACCCCCTCTCTGCGAAGTACGCTGGACCTTATAAAATTGTAGAAAAAATTTCAGACTTAGATAACCTTGTTGCCACTCCAGACAGGAGGAAAAAGAACCAGTTATGTCACGTGAACCTTATTAAAGAGTATGTGAGGCGCCCCTCTGAGCCTCTCACTGTCCCTGTGTTGGCATGTTGCGGCCGTGGTGGAGAAGGAGAGGGGGACAGTCAAGCTTCAGAGGAGGATAGCTGGGATCAACATGTTTCAGCGGATCAGTGGGCGGGGAACTCGAGCCTAAGGGCTGACGAGGCTATAGCTCATTTGCCTGAGCCACAGTTTGATGCTATCCATCAGTTGTTCGGTTCATACCCCACTGTATTTGCTGAACACCCAGGCCTCACTACTCAGGCTATGCATGAGGTTGACGTGGGGGACCATATACCCTTTAAGTCAATCCCGTACCGTGTGCCCCCCATAAAACTACCAGCTCTGAGGGATGAGTTGGAGTATATGCTCGGTAGAGGGTTGATAGAGAAAGGCACAGTTAAGTGGACTTCCCCCGTAACACTGCAGCCTAAGCCAGATGGCAAGGTACGCTTTTGTATTGATTTCCATAGGTTAAACGGTTTGACTCCAACTAACCCATATCCTCTTCCTCGGGTTGATGATAGTGTTGACAAAATTGGTAATGCTCGTTTTTTTGTCTAAAGTAGATTTAGTAAAAGGTTACTGGCAAGTACCTTTGTCCGAGCGTGCTAAAGAGGTATGTGGTTTTGTTGTGGACGGGAGTACCTACCGGTGCAATGTTATGCCTTACGGACTTAAGAATGCACCAGCAACGTTTCAGAACCTGATGAATGAAATTGTAAAGGACATTCCGAATTGCACCGTATATTTGGACGATGTAATCATTTATGATGACGACTTTGAGAGCCATTGTGAGCACCTTGAGACCTTGTTCCGGAAACTTAGTGAAGCAGGTCTGGTAGTAAATTTGGCAAAGTGTGACTTCGTAAAAGCCACTGTGCAGTACCTTGGGTTTGTAGTGGGAAGGGGACAGGTGTGCCCTCCTCAGAACAAGGTACAGGCTATCAATAAATTTCCGCACCCAACAACCAAGAAGCAGATTATGAGATTCTTGGGTATGATAGGCTACTACAGACGCTTCATAAAAGGTTACTCAACGGTATTGGCACCTCTCACTGTTTTCTGATAGTCTAGGTAATGCTAGACTGGGGTAAGGCTTTTCTGTGTTACGAGTTGTTGTTTGATGCAGTGGTTAAGCGATAAACCTGCATACTCGTTTCGGTTCAGTGAAGCCTAGGTTGTCTTCGCGGCTGACTGTGTTGAGTTAATAATTTACAGTGCGTGAGGGCAAGAGCCTAACCACCCTGTATTTTATTAACAGTTTGTTTTTAGTTTGTCAAGGAGCCGGGAGAAAACCAGATACAAGGGATCTGGATTTCTCAAAGTGCACTTGTTAGTTTTAACGTAATACTTTAAACAGTCGTGAGGACTTCGCTAGGCTACGAGCCGTTTTTGCTCAGTCACTGCTACCTTTTTGCCTACAGTACCCCAGCTAGACTTTACTCGATTAGTAGATACAGAATAGTATTGAAGCTTTCCTTATGTATGATATTGTTTATGCACTATTGACTTCATGTGTTGCAAGCTTGGCTACTTTAGTGATTAGTGGCCCACGAGCATAATCCGAGTAGGCTATTGCCGTTGCATTTGCGGAGTACTTCCTTTTAATGTTTGCCATTTACTATTGCATATTCTTTTAATTATTCTTATGCCATTTTAAGCCTTTAATAGTATTTAATTGCCAGTGTTTTTGCTTATTGAATTACTGTTCAAAATCCGATACGTACTTCTTACGAGCATCCGAGAAGCATCTAACTTTTTTCAGAAGATTCCTTGCTCGATGCTTAAGGACTGTTAATTAACGTAACTTAATAGTGCCGATCCGAAGTAGAGGGTGGTGAACTTCTTAAGTTCATAGTTAAGGGTGGATTACTTCGGCTTCGGCCAACACTATTCTTTTGTGTTGTTGTTTTTTACTTCATTGTTTGATTGTTGACCAGACTAGATAATTCCTGTCTCTTTATTAGTCTGTTGTTGAACACTAGTACCGAGTTCTTGTATACCCCGTTATAGCAGATTGAACTCTGGAGGGTATTGGTGTTTTTGTTCAGCTGGCAGTACTCAGGGGTTGGGATCGTGTGTTTCCGTTGTGGCAGCGAGCCGTATTCGAGTCCTGATTGAGAGCCCTTGTGTACCCGAGTGCCAGTTCGTAACACTGGGGGGCCCAGGTTGAAGCAGGATATATTGGTGTGATATTAGAGGTGGTCAGGTCAACCTGCTTCTACTAATATCACCCCGAGGTTAGTAGTCATAGTAGGACACTGCCTTGTATTGTTTGTTCATTATATGTATACAATATTATTATGTGCAACTCTCTTGGGTTGAGGGTGGATTACCGTTGGCTGGTTTGCGCATGGTATAGTATTGTCGAGGGCGCGCATAGCCTGTTATGCTCGAAGTACACCTGCACTCTTTTTTTCGTTGATGTCTGCTGGTAGCCTAAATGTATTTAACTGTTTTGATTATCCAACCCAGCATTGCTAATCCCGGTGTTGGTTTCGAGTTCTCGTAGCTAGTAAGTTACAGGAGTATTTCTGTTCTACTTATTATTCAGAATAGGAGCAGGGCAGTGTGCACCTTAAGCCCTGAGAAGAGCCTGGAAGCGTTCATAAAGCTCTTGCCTGTTGCGTCGTGGTGTTGTTTGGTAGAGAGACAAGGTGCATTTGCATTAGTCATTATTTTCGTATACCGTCTCTAAACAACTGAGGTCCATATATATATATATATATACCGGTATATATATATATATATATATATATATATATATATATATATATATATATATATATATATATATATATGTATGTATGTATGTATGTGTGTTTTGATAATAATATAACAAACAATACTTCATACTCGCACCTACACACTCACTCACACACATTCTCTGTCTGTCTCTCTGTCTCTCTCTCTCTCTTTTTCCCAAACCCAGCTTATAAACTCCAAGCTCTCCAAGTCCAGCATAAACACACACACACACACACACACACACACACCAGGGTTATCATAATCCAATTGTTTTTCACACACAGAGTTTAAAATCTCATAATTTTGTTGTAACCCACTTTCATAATATCATTGGTTCTCCCAGACAAACTCGCGGTTTTATTATCCACGTTAAGGAGGGATGGGCGTATTTATATGTTCATATATACAGTATATCTTTTTATAACTTCTTTAGTTTTCTCACTACTTTTCCATCAAGCGTAAAACAAAAACACCCTCCAAGATAAAAGATAAATTTGCAGATTTTTCGATATCAAAATGTCCTGGCCGAAGGCCGGTTCCCCATAAATAACAGGCTCGCTATCGCTAGCCAGGAAAAAATCGACACCTAAATTACACAAAAAGTATGAATATTGACAAAGAAATAGGGCAAAAGGTTTTAAAATCGCCAAACTAATGAGCTGAACGTCAACAGATTTGAGACTAATGGGGCTAAATATGAGGAAGGGGGACTAGAAAAACGACCCATCTCCCCTTACCACAGTTTACCTCACAAGATGGGACGTTACAAAGGTTCACTAACTACAGACTTTATTTACTGGTTGGTGGACAGAGGCATACACCCTCCCCCTTGAGGGCATCCTAATCCAACTCGAGTTCTCCTGGTTGTCATTCGTACTATTATTATTATTATTATTATTATCCCTTACTGTACCACAGGGTATTACTATAAATGTGGCCTCCAGTCCCAAGCATTGTGGCCAAAATGGCTTCAAAGACGAGAGAGCGCAACCTCTCACCTCAAAAGCTAGACGAGTACTGAGCCATCCTGCCCGTGGGACATTAGATACATACATACATACATACAATGGTTTAACGTCATTTTTCCATTACATGCGTTGTAATGGCTCAGACAGGATTGCC
Organism: Paralithodes platypus; assembly: GCA_032716605.1. NCBI lineage: Eukaryota > Metazoa > Arthropoda > Malacostraca > Decapoda > Lithodidae > Paralithodes > Paralithodes platypus. The sequence continues at coordinate 36,493,490 of CM064489.1, read as the reverse complement.
TTTCAGTAGTTGGAGTGTACTGTAGTACAATAAAGTATATTAGACAATTTGGACTATAGAACAATAAAGTCCTGCCCCAACATGCAAACACTGTTGCCGACACAGAAGTGGTACCAAACAGCGCCCAGGTAAGACTCAGTCCCCTGTGGCACCTATCCACACCCCACCAGCCTTGGCAGTGCCATACCAAGACAGTGCTAAGACAAAGACTTTATTGCATATTAATGGCTGTTGGTCCACAAGGCTATCGCCATCCCCCCTATAAGTCGCCTTGTACGACATGCAGTAGGACGCGTGAGACATTCTTTTTTTTCCTCCACCATTAGATGAAGGCCCCCTTACCCCCTGGGGTATACACTCTGAGAAGTGTTGCCAAGATTTCAAAGCAGTGTTTACATGTCGCGGTGCCTGGTACCGCTCGGCACAAGGACCGAATATTACTGACGGACATCGTACGGTGCTGGTACTGGCGAGTTACTTTTTTACTGTCGGCCATTGTACGTCGGGTTATTATGATGATGATTGGGGTGGGGGAAAACGCCTTGACCAAACAGCGACGAGTAAGAGGGTTTAGTGGATTTTGGGGTGGGACTACAGGACACAAAGTTGTAAACATCTCGACCAATCAGAGCCCAGCAATTACCAGGAGAGATAAGTCGTCTCAGCCACACCCTCACATAGACTATGCGCGCTCTGATTGGCTAACTTCAAATACTTTATCCTACACCGATCCCGACTTCATATATCCCATCAATACTAGTTTTGTTGCCTACCAACAAGATCACTGTCACCGAAAACATAAAAAGAACAGCAATAAACACTTGCCGGGACAATATTGCGGCGAGGGGAAAGCTGAGGTATTAGCCTTTAAATGGCAAACCTACGGTATTTGAAAGTGCCCGCCAGTCGAGTATATTTTGATATATTCCAAACAAAAATTGTCATTATCAGATTAATATCGTTATTACTTATTCATATGCACCTATTTTATGTTTAATATGAAGATATTAACATGTAACGGCAATAAAACAAGTGGGAATAGTATTTAGGGGGTGAAAAAGACTAAGTATTGCCGATTGGTTCATTCATGAGAGGAGAGCCGGCGCAGCACACACCCTCCCTCTCTCACTTATCGATCGACACTGATGTCTTGTTAGTGAAGTCTCTTTCTTGCCACTATCTCTATATGCCTCCTTTTCGACCTTGAAACCGGGTGGGGGATATTGTCGCGGAAAATAAACCGATAAACAAGGGAAAAAAGAGGAAAAATAGGTGATAATTGGGTGGGGGAAAGGGAGGGGGGGGGGGGGTTTGGTCACATGTGGAAGAGTGATAGGAGATATGGAGGGGAATGATCTCACTTAATCAAATATTCCTTTGTTTTGAATGCCACTGGGGTCTTTTAAAATACCTATTTTAGGCCTTGGATCTTAAGAGTCCCGTCTCCTTCGCCCAGTAAAACCTCTTAAGAGTCTCGGCGCCGTTCACGGGTTAAAGAATATAAAAGGAGCCATGCGGATAAAGAACTTACTTGCCGCCCGACTCTACCAATCACCGCGCTCCCTGACGTGACAACCGGATATACAGTATATGTGCCAAAGAATAAACCAATTGGCAGACAGAGAATGGCACTACCAATCCTTTCGTGTAAGAATAGCTGTATCACCATTTGCCCATTTTCACCTGCAGTATTCAAGAGCCTGTGCACATATCGCCCTGTACCGAGCATCCCAGAAGCTGCATGGGGTGACCGAAAGTGTGGCAGAAGAGAGAGAATTTTTTTTTTTTTTTTTTGAGACAATGAACGGAGGAAGGAAAAACACAGATAAAACAAAAAGGTCCATGTGCCTAAAGGCATCCTCCATTCATAAAATGTTTGTAACAACTGGATTTAAACTTTTGTAGATTGTAAGTTTGTGGAAAGCAACTTGAGGGAAGTGAATTCCAAAGAGTAGTAGTTCTAGGGATAAATGAATTTTGATAAGCAGAAGTTTTGCATTGTGGAGGAGAAATAGTAAATTCATGGGCGCTCTCGGCTACCCTAATTCTACGGGGAAAGATGTGGAGAGGCGGCACAATTGAAGCAAGTTCCTCGGAGCAATTGCTGTGAAAATATCTGTAGAATAATGCAAGGGATGCAACGTTTCTTCATATGGATAATGTAGGAAGGTCCTGTGTGATTGCAGGGTTATTGATTAATCTAATAGCTTTATTTTGAATTTTGTCCAACTGCCTCAATGCAACCCCCTCCACTTCCACTCCACAGAGGTGAACAGTAATCCATCTGAGAACACACATGACTTTTATATATTACGGCCAACTGCTCGTCAGTGAAGAATTCTCGAACTCTGTACAGGAGTCCCAGTTTTTTAGAGGCATTCTTAGCAATGCTTCTAACATAATGTGTCCAGCTCAAGTTAGTAGTTAATGTTACAACGAGAATGTCAATACTAGGGGAAGTGGGAATATTTACATAATTAAAAAATATATGGGAGTCAGTGAGATTCTGTCAGTTAGAAAATTGAATGTACTTGGTTTTCTGTGCATTAAAGGAAACTAGATTCTTTTGTCCCCATTCATTAATTCTAGAAAGGTCCTGGTTCAGAGAAATTGCAGTGTTTATTTTTGAATTTATAAGATTGGCTTGGGTGAAAGAATTGGTAAATGTGAAGGAACTGTGGAGTGTTGAGTCTTCTGCGTAGGAATGTATTGGATTATGAGTGGTAGATATGAGATCATTGATATGCGTGAGGGCCAAAACTGATCCCTGGGGAACACCAGCATTTATTGAGTGAAATTGAGAATAAAGGCCATCTACCATTACACATATTTTTTCTGTTATGAAGATAAGAAGAAATTAGTGGAACTAATGATGCAAGGCCGTAGTGTGACATCTTCGACAATAAGGATTGATGCCAGACTCTATCAAATGCCTTTGATATATTATCCAGTGCTATTGTATGTGTTTCACCATGTTGGTCTGTAGCTTGGTTGATTTGATGCGTAAGAAGGCAAAGAATGTCTGCAGTTGATCGACATCGTCTAAAACCATATTGCCTATCACTGATTAATTTATTATTCTCAAGATGCTTAATTATGTGATTATTTAATATAATTTCAAAGACTTTACCAAGTAGTGGGAAGTTATAGCTATTGGTCTGTAGTTTGATGGATCTGAAGAGGCACCTTTTTTAGGAACTGGATGGATGTTTTCTTCTTTCCAGGGTACTGGGAAGCATGAGGTACGAGTACACAGACGGAATTTTTTTGCCAATACAGGAGCGAGCACCAAGGAGCAATTCTTAAGTACTATTGGAGGAATTTCATCTGGACCAGGAGCCTTATCTACTGAGAGATTCTGCAAAATAGTTTTGACATGTCTGGTGTGGATCTTAAGTGAGGGAATTTCAGGCGAATTAAAATTAAGTACAGGGACATCTTGATTTATTTCATCTAAGGTTGAGATGGTGGAGAAAATATCCGCAAGAAGGTTAGCTTTACCTCGTGGGTCACTTACAAGATTGCCAGTCGGAGATTTTAATGGTGGAATGGATGAAGCAGTAGTGAAGTTGGATTTGAATGAGTTAAGAGTAGACCAAAATATTTTGTTATCATTTGGATTATTTAGAAGTTTATTTGCCTGCTTGTGGAGAAAGTTTGATTTAGTTAGGTTTCATACAGTTTTGGCATGATTTCTGATGTTTCTAAAGTAATTAAAGGCTTCATGTGTTTTTGATCTTGTGTATGCATTGTAGGCTATTGCTTTTTGTTCAGTTACTCTTGCACAATTATGGTCAAACCATTTAGGTGAATTAGATCTTTTACTGTACTTTTGATGAGGAATAAAAGTTTCCATTCCAATTTTTACAAAATCTTGTATACGGCTCAAGGTGGAGTGTGCATCATTAGAAAACAAAGAGGTCCAAGGAATATCAATAAAGAAACCTTGAAGACCCTCCCAGTCTGCCCTATCGTAATGCCATTTAGTCACCAAAACAGGATCAGAGTGGGAAGGTGTGGTAGATGATAGACAGGTGGCCTGTATCAAACAGAGATCAGAAGATCCAAGCGGGGACCTCACTGTAACATCATAATTTTCTGAATTGGTTATTAAAAATAAGTCCAGTAGGTGGGAATTATGTTTAGGATTATACACCCGTGGCTGAATGAGTGAACCATTCAACATTATGGACATTAAAATCACCCAACACAGTGATTTCAGAAGAAGCATTTAAGTTGAGGACACTGAGTTGTGAGGACAGAGAATAAAAAAGACTGAGTAAATACTGGTGGCCTGGCGTGACCAGCTGAGGAGAAGAGAGAGGAACAAGAGGCTGCTGTTGTCCAATGTTACAGGCTTCTAGACCGATGCAATAATATCCAAGGAGCTAATGAAATCTTCAAGATAATTACCGTTAATTCAAATGGCAAGGGAATATTTCATAGGGAGTGAAATTGTGAATGAGATTACTTTAAGGTCACGGCAGTCTGGCAGCGAGACCAGTAATTAGTGTGAAATGCCAGATAACCTAGGATTTGTGGTTATAGTAATTTAGTTAATGACATAGACCTAATTAGGAAAGGCAAACATTGGCGGTGAACTGAACTTGTTTTTTTTTAAAGAAAAGCTAATTATGAACGGATATAGCCTATATATTACGAAAACAATTAGCATGCAAACGTAACGAAAATATGTTTTCTAAACAGTCACAAAGAATTAAGTGCTCTGATATAGTTTCCTTTGTGTTCATTATTCGTGTGAACCTAAGTTCAAATCTGAAATAAGTCAAATAGTTAACAGCGCTTAGAGCGATAGGTAGTCATGGGAACACAAAATTCCAAGGGACGAAGATAAACACTGATGTGGTCATAATATTCAAAACCTGTAATATAATTTGAATCTATCTCAGTTACAAGTGAGGAAATACATATACTGTATTACAGAGGAAGTATATATACTGTATATATACAGTATATATATATATACTATATAATAATTAATATATATATATATATATATATATATATATACCGGTATATATATATATATATATTTTGTTTTTGTTTTGTTTTACTAAATCAGAAAGAAAGCAAAGGTGGGAACACTTTAATGATGCATGAGCAACACTTAAGAGCGTCATATGTGCGTGAAAGGGTTAAGGGGGTGGTGCTTGGTTTTTGGTCTATATAATTATGTATGAATATGGTTTTTAGTTTCCTCGCTAGACCTCCATCAAGCTTTGACAAATTCCCAGTAGACCCCCTTTCGAGATGAATTTGTACATTTTTCGGTAGAAAAATGTCCCGGCCGAAGGCTGATTCCTTCTAAAATTACAGGCTTTCTATCGCTCGACAGGAAAAAATCGACACCTAAATGACACGAAAGGTCTTAAAATTGACAATTAAATGGGGCGAAAGATGTTAAAATCACAAAAATAATGGTCCGACCGTCTTAAAATCTCAAAACTAATGGGGCTAACTAAACACGAGGGAGAAAGGGATCCAGAAAAACAAGCACTACCCCCTTAAGCATACTATTATTCAACAGGGATAACGGAATGCTGGCTTAGCTCACTCATTACATAATAAAACAATAATTATTCTGACTAAAAATTTAAAACTGTTTAAGATCTAGTATTATATAATCCACATGTTGATATTACAGACCCATTACAATTATTACAACTTTGAACCCTATCTAGTTCGAGGTGGTCCTATATTTTGCACCCCCCCCCCCCCTCTCTTATTTCAGCCTTTTTTCAACTTTGGGGGTTATAAAACGTTGACAGAATTAATATAAACACCATATGAGGAGGAGCACTTTACTGACAACGTTGACAGAATGAATATAAACACCATATGAGGAGGAGCACTTTACTGACAACGTTGACAGAATTAATATAAACACCATATGAGGAGGAGCACTTTACTGACAACGTTGACATTAATATAAACACCATATGAGGAGGAGCACTTTACTGACAACGTTGACAGAATTAATATAAACACCATATGAGGAGGAGCACTTTACTGACAACGTTGACAGAATTAATATAAACACCATATGAGGAGGAGCACTTTACTGACAACGTTGACAGAATTAATATAAACACCATATGAGGAGGAGCACTTTACTGACAACGTTTCGCAGATAGCTTCTTCAAGTCACTCAACGTTGTCAATAAAGTGCTCCTCCTCATATGGTGTTTATATTCATTAACAAAACGTTTCACCCCATTTGAGTTTTCCTGGGTGAGTGATACCGAGGCTGCGAGTTAGGGGATACTGTTACTTTGGCTGGCAGTTGTTTCTACCGTAAGATGTACAGTATAACTTTAGCTTGACGGGATCCTGGTGAGGCGAGGTCTTTTCATTATTTTATCTTTTCTTTTTCTGTTGTTATAGCTGGCATAGGGTCTGGGAGGATTTTGGGTTTCTTATGAGCAAATATACATATATTGCTCGAAAATGCCCCCCCCCCCCCCCCACCTCCTTCAAAAAAACAATAGCACTAACCCCGGAAAGGTCGGATGTGCTATAGTTCGTGTTCTTCAAATTGGTCTGGTAATTTAGAGTGTTTAAAAATCTGTGTGTGATAACCCAGGTTCGAATCCTGTAAGATCATATATATGTTTTCATTAATTTCATTGGAGGTGTTTGGTGTTGGGGTAAAATTAATACAAAATAAAATAACTGGCCAAGCGAACAATACAGACGACAGTGAGAGGTGGGTGGCAAAGGTGGGATGTGTTCAGGTATACTGTTTAGTTCTAAGTTACTGGCATAATATATTTGTGGTCACTATACGTTAAAGGCAATACGTCTAATGTGATAAGTGGACACTTAATTAATTTATATTTAATTTAATTTATGTAACTTCTTAAGCTATTGGATAATACAAAATCTATTTATGGCAACTGAGGTACCAGGTATCTAATTGAGAAACTGTAACATGGCAATACTTCACTGATATGTGTATACCGATTCAAGAGACCAATAGTACAATCACTTGCCTCTGACACTCGGATGAATTTAAAAAAAAAATCCTTTACGCACATGTGTGAGTATGTGCATATTTTCCCTCATTCATTATTTACTGTATAAAGGTTATCATGCAGTAATGAATCAGCTGCTTGTGTAGGCAATTGTAAGTACATCTAATCTCTGACTGTCGACTATTTTCCTTAAGTTCAGGCAGACATTACGAATATTAACCCAAGAACGGCAACATTTCTTCCGGAATGTTTGACTGGGCGAATACGACGTTCCTTCTGGTGAAATGGAAGCAATATGTGATTAGGTGGCATGTCTCCTTACCACAACCTGCTGTCCTCCCCTTACATGTGTCTCCTCCTTTCATGCTCTCCTCCCCCTATTTCTCCCTCCACTTCCCCCCTCCCCCTTTATTCTGCCTTTTCCCTCCAATTTCCTGCCCTACTTCCTCCCTCCAGTCTGAAATACGTCCAGGCACCCTCTTCTACACTCCCCTTACCCCCCTCCATCCTCATACATGCACGAGAGACGACTAGACTCGCCAGTGTCTCGAGAGACGTCCGAGAGAGTATTGTTTCACTGGATATTTGCTCTTTATTCCTATTTTCTGGTTCTTCAATGTTTACATGTTCATTATAAAAGTAAAATATGCACATATGATGCTGCATTATTGCTTTATAAGGTAAATATAACGATAATTGTTCAAATTGACCTTTAGTGGTCCGCACTGGCGGACGCTTCACAAAAACACGTTTGTCACACTTTGTTAATATTGTTGATGCCAACTTCCATGAAAACAAAGGTCCTTATACGGCAGTGCTTGCAACTACTAATCACTAAGAATATGGAATCATTTTCGTGGCCACTCAATAAGAATATGAAAATATTCCAGCTGACAATCACTAAAGTCCCTTTCCCACCTACAAGAATCATACCCCGACTTGCCACGAAACGCGGTTCGTGACCTATTTGGCATCCAAAGTTTGACATGTTTCGGATACTCCGTGATATGTCTCAGAGCTTCTTGATGTACCGTGGCGAATGGTCAAACACCTGGGAAATTTTGAACATGTTAAAACATTCTGTGTTGTACGCTGACTTTCAGCCACTCCGTGCCGAACCCAAACTCTTCTATTTTGCTCCGGCGTGCATCTTTTTACTTTGCAACAATGGAAAACAGTTACGAGACCATGGTATTGCAAGGAACCGCACAGAATACCAAGCAGTGACAGGGAATGTTGGTCGGTCAGTCAGTCAGTCAGTCAGTCAGTCAGTCAGTCAGTCAGTCAGTCAGTCAGTCAGTCAGTCAGTCTCTCTCTCTCTCTCTCCATTATCAATCATATACCTTCCACTTTATCATAAGGTTAATGTTAGCTGTTGTTAACATACAGAACAAATATTCCTGTCTCCCTCCATAATTTGTTGTTTTCATTCTCAATTTTCTAACACTAACATTTCAAATGATTTCTCGCTATATGTACTGCAGGCTTTACTGTTATTATTGCAGCTACTGTTGTTAAATATTTCACCTTGTAATTATATATTCTCGGTTTTATTACTATTTTGTCTTTCATATTATGGATAAGCCCGTCTATTTGTGTGAATGTCTTGTGTGTGTGTGTGTGTGTGTTTTATATGTGTGTATGAGAGAGAGAGAGAGAGAGAGAGAGAGAGAGAGAGAGAGAGAGAGAGAGAGAGAGAGAGAGAGAGAGAGAGAGAGAGAGAGAGAGAGAGAGAGAGAGAGAGAGAGAGAGAGAGAGAGAGAGAGAGAGAGAGAGAGAGAGAGAGAGAGAGAGAGAGAGAGAGAGCACGTATTAGCTTTACTAATTCTTCATATATTTGTGACAACTATATACCAGGTATGAATGTGAGATTTATTTCATATTAAAGGACTTCACTCTAACAAATACATTAGTCATTAAGTGCCTAGTTATTTCATCAAGCTATTGCGAGCGTAATGCCCCTTTCCCACTGCGATTTTCATCGCAGACACCAAGAAATGGGCACATTCGTGACATGTCGCAACAAAATCTTGAACCCTCACATGATAATCGTTTGACTCGCAAGGCCTCGCAAGGGCCCTCGCGGGTCATCGCAAATGTTCGGATTGTTCAAAATTTGGGACGGGGACTTGCGAGGGATCCGAACCCTCGCAAGCATCATCGAACAATGCCGAGGGATCGGCGAGGCCCTCGGAGATCCTCGGCGAGACATCGATGAGGGTGTCGCACGAAAAAAAGCGTCACCGAGAATATACCCGCCACGGGTATACTTCGCAGAGGCGTGCGAAGGGCTGTGCGACGTAGTTGAATGCTCCGAAGACACCTCGCCGAGGCCAAAGAGCACCTTCGGCGAGGTGCGTAAAAAAAATGATTAGGCCTATAGCGAGCCAGCATTGTATGGAGAAATCCGGCTTCACCGGAGACATTTTTCTATCGAAAAATGTACAAATTTAGCTTGCTCTCAAAACAAAAATATAATATATATGTTGGCTCACTAGCGCTCACCAGGAAAATATTGAAACCTGGATGGGGGTAAACGTCTTAAAACAGTAGACTGAATGGGGCCGAACGGATACAAGGCAAAGAGAGAGGGAGAGAAAGAGAAAACAAAACAAGCGAGGTGGGCTCAATTTTAAGCCGTAACGTAAACATACGGCAAGGACATTGCCAATCTCCGAAATAACCCCCCCAGACAGAAATAGTTAACTTACTGACGAGGAGGCGGACGACACGGTACTATCCTCACAACTGTCAAAATATCACTGTGGGACCGATAGAAGTTGGAGGAACTTGGGGTTTCCACCATTCGACAGATTTTGATCTAACTTACCTAACTTACTGAGCTCAATATGAAGCTAGAGCGTCATATAACTTATTAGAGAGATATTAAGATAAGTTCATATGACGCTCTAGCGTCATATGAGTATTTTGGCAAAACTGCCATATGACGCTCTAGCGTCATATGAGACGGAGAGTGTTAAGAGGAGATGGGTCGTTTTTCTGGTCCCCTTTCTTCCTCATGGTTAACCCCATTAGTTTTCATATTTTATGGCATTCGGCCCATTAGTTTGGCGATTTTAAGACATTTCACCCAATTTCGTTGCCAATATTAAGACTTTTAGTGTCATTTAGGCGTCGAGTTTTTCCTGGCTAGCGATAGCGAGCCTGTACTTTTTGAGGAACCGGCCTTCGGCCAGGATATTTTTCTAACGAAAAATTTACAAATTGATCTTGAAGGAGGGTGTTGGGGGGTGCTTTATATGCTTGATGGAGGTCTAGGGATGAAACTAAATAAATCATAAACAAATATATAAATGAGCAAATATTACGCCCATCCCCACTTAAGGGGAAACGGACCGTTTGTTTGATCATTCATACCTTTATTTCTTAGTTTCCTCACTAGACCTCCATCAAACTTAAAACATAAAACTCTAAACCACCCTTCAAGATAAATTTGTACATTTTCGATGGGATGGGTTGGGTATGAGGGGGGATCTGCTTGGTGTGGGCCAATCGGCGCTCTGTAGACCCCCGTAATCTTGTGTTGATCTCTGACCGTTTTGGTGAGGTCAGTCCTCAAGGCATTAGTGAGTTGGGTCTATAATTAGGCCTTGTAATTGGGGTTGGGTGTGACAGGGATCTGCCATGTGTGGGCCGATCGGCTTTCTGAAGACTCCCGTTTTCTTATGTTCTTATGTTTGTGCCATGAAATATATGCAATTTTGTTTTGATAATCTCGCCGAGGTATCCGCCGAACCATCGCTTAATTCGCCGAAGACGTCGCAGAACATACGCCGAGGATTCGTTCATCCTTCGCATTATTTCACAATATTTTATTCAAATGTGACAGTTCTCGCCGAGGTCATCGGCGAACCATTTGCTCAATTTGCCGATGAAGTCAGATATTGTCGCCGATTACGTCGAATCCATCGGCGACATCGTCGCCGAGTGTAAACTTGTCAACGTTTTTTAACCTCTGAAGTGCGCATGGGGGGTATGAGACACCACACTCCTATGCTGACGTATTTGAGCTGTTCCCATCACTAACATCATTATTTTACTATAAATAGCATTAATACTTATCCATATGCGCCTATTTTAGGTTGATTATAAAGGTATTAACCTGTTACAACAATAAAACAAGTGGAAACGGCGTTTGGATGGTCAAAATCGGCGATACAGGCCGGGAGTTACATAATGTATGGCTGAGGCAACCTCCCTTCCCACCACTTTTCTCCACGTCTGGAGAGAGACTGTCGATCGATACTCTCTCTCTCTCTCTTGCACTCGCTTGCTAACAGTGATGACAATGCCCTGCTTGCAACTCGCTAATGTTAGTACGAAAATATACCACAGAATAAGGGAATAACAGGGAAAATAGGTGATAACTGAAGGAGGGGAGGAAAGTGGGGAAGGACGGGAGGTGGAGGAGTGATATTTGGCATGGCCAAGGGGCAATAAAAAAATAAAAAAAATAAAAAAATAAAAACAAAACAATTTTTTTTTTTGGGTGTTTTAAATGGATTATTTTTTTCCCTTACTCTTAAGAGTCTTCCCGCAGTCCACCGGGGGAACTCTTAAGAGTCTTCCCGCAGTTCCCGGGTTAACGGTAAAAATTGTTGACGTCGCACAAATTCGTTGCGAATTGACAAGACTACGTCCTCGGCGACGAAAATCGTATGAAATCGCATCAGTGGAAAAGGGGCATAAGGATATGAACAATTGAGAGAGACAATTATAATAATCATGGCCGCTCGCTCAGGAGTGGAGGAAACTTTTGATCAACAAAGCCAAGGTCAGCGGGTGGATGAATGAATGACTGAACACTTTTATGGGGAGTATTCGACCTAATCTTTTCATTGGAACGTGTTTGTTTTTGGTCAAGACTACATATATGGCACTATGGTGAAGTATATTGAGCGGAAATAGCGGGAAAAACCCACGTGGGCGTATTATTTAACTTGCCGTAATAAAAGAGTGTGCCCTACACAAGTTAGTAATCCTTCCTAATAGCCTATAGGTGATGCGAGTGATGATTCATGAAATGTAGCTTATAAACAAGCACAGGTAGATGTGGTTGGGCCACAAGCAAAGGTAGAACTGTAATGGTCAATTAACCTGGCTCTCTTTTCATAGTGTTTGGAAGCAAAGGCCGTGGTTCGTCTTGACATTCGATGGGATTCCGTAGGTGGTTATTATTAGTTCTAAGCTTATCTTTATTGCTCCATAAGGTGTCACAGGACTTTGTGAGCTGTCAACCGTCAATTTCCGGGACAAATCCCAACGTTCCGTAAGTGTTCCGTTTTATTCCGTAGCTACACTGTAGCATGTCTGTTTGACAGCGAAACAGGGGTAAACATCTCAGGATTCATCTAATTCGTGGCAACTTGGTGCATGGATCTTGTAGGTGGGAAACGGGCTTTAGAATATGGCAATATTTCAACTGCCAATCACTATGAAAATTACAATATTTCTGAGTCTCAAATACTATTTCAAACTCTCACATTCTACCTGACAACATTGATATAAAGTTCATGGGTCAAAGATAATATTGATACCATCCAAGATAGTTTACAAATGTAATTAATATCTACAAGACATATTTTGCTTTGTTGTGAAAATATTACTTCTAAGTGATAATTTTGTCAATAGGTTTATACAATATTTGCAAGTCGATTAATGAATAATAGACTGAAACTTTGCCTCTTTAGATAGTATCAATTTGCGACTTTTTGTGATCTGGCCCATGGAATAATATGTGTATCAACTTACCGACATGTTTCCCATGTTGACGACCCGGCACACCAACATGGCCGTCTTGCCGGCCTGAATCGTCACGCTCCTCGGCTGGGTACGGTCAAAGTGTGGACTGTCGGGGTGTGGCTCGGGTACTATAGGTCCGTGGGTGCCTCTTGTTCCTGTCGTATCACTCTGTGGGGATGACAGGTAGACATTCTGACCCCCTGTACTGATCTCTTTGTCATCTACAAGCCCCTCTTTTCTGGATTCTTCGCTGTTGTCATAGTCGTAATACTCATCATGTTTATTAGGATCGCCTTCGGTAAACTTCCAGCGGCTGTTATCATCACTTTCATGTTTGCTGCCCCCACTACCACTCTGGTCATAATTATAGTCGTTGCTGCTACCAGACACACGCTGATGATAATTATAGTCACTGCTACTACTGCCAGAAACACCTTGGTGATATTTAGAGTCTTTATTACTACCAGAAACTGACTGGTGATAGTTATAATCGTTGCTATCACTCCCAGCAGATGAATGGTGGTAGTTGAAGTCCCCAGGAGCTTTAGGCTGTGAGAAGGATGGTAGGAAGGGCGGGTCAGGTAACGTGTATGGCAGCTTGGGGTAGTGACGGCCGGGCAGCTTGATGTCAGCGTCGTGTGGGTCTGGGTCATCCAGGTGGGGGTCGCGTTGGGGGTCATCGTCGTCATAGTGGTGGTGAGGTATGTAGTCCATAAACCGCGCTGCTCCACTACACAACTCTGCCGGAGGAGAAATATACGAACATTAATGGTGGCAAAGTTAGGGAATATTTTCTATGATTAAGAATAGGGGTTATATCACACTTTTTTTTCTGTTTTTTTCTATGTGGATGAGGGAGACAAAGGGCAAAACTGCCTGTGATGAGTGTCTCCCCCAGAGTTAAAAGAGTGACAGGGCCAAAATCAAGGAACGTTCAAGCTAAAATGTCTGGACACACGGAATTTTAAGTCATAGGATGAGGGAGAGATGGATTCAGGGAGAAAGTTCTAGAGCTCAGCTATCGAATAGAAGAATGATTGGGAGTAACGTTTCACTCTTGAGTTGGAGAGTTGTACAGAGTAGGGTTGGGATTGTGTTGCAAGACGGGTACTACGTAGTACGTACCCTACATAGAGGAGGTGGTATGCACGGAGAGAGCTCTGAGGAACACTGATTATTGTAGTAGGCATAGAATAGCGAGAGAGATGCAACATTGCGGCGAAGAGAGAGAGATTGCAGAGAGTTGGTAAGTGGATGGGAGTTAATGATACGAAAGGCTTTCCTTTCTACTTTGTCTAGAAGTGTTGTGTGAGAGGATCTTCCCCACACATGTGAACAATACTCAATACAAGGACGCACTGTGCCCTTGTAGGCTACAGAGCAAGAAGCTGAGCAGGAGTAAAGAACCCCTTGAGGCGGTTGAACACACCCAGCTTCTGGGAGGCCGCCTTAGCAAGACTGGTAATATGGTCCTTCCAAGATAGAGCAGAAGAAAAAGAGATACCAAGAATACGGAGAGAAGATGAAGGGTTGATTTTTGTATTGTTGAAAAATAAGGGAAACTCCGCTGGGAGTTCACGGCGGGTAGATACAGTAGATGGAGAAATTGGGTTTTTGAAGCATTAAAGGTAACAAGGTTTTCTCTGCCCCAATTAGAGATGGTAGTTAGAGCAGAAGATAAGTGTTCTATGGCTTCATTACATTTGCTTTTGAGGGATTGCTGGCTGGGGCGTTTTAGTAAACTAATTGAATAGCGTAAGGTAGAGTCGTCTGTAGAGCCGTCTTCATATTAATGGATAGGACTGGAGGTACAGTTAAGAAGATCATTTATGAAAATTAGAAAGAGAATAGGAGATAGGACAGATCCCAGAGGAATGCCAGAGTTGATAGGATGAGGAAGTGAACGATGGCCGTCCACAACCTACCTAAAACTACTGCCTTACATTTGACGAATATCAGGAATATTACATATATATTTAAATAGACTTTGGCGGGAGTTTGTACAGCCAATGTAAATAATTAATGATATACTTATAATATTGAAACCATTTCGAGCTAAATTGAATATTCGTATTATCAACCTGTTTTTCACATTTTATGGATTCACTACAGCAGTTCGAGGACTCCTAACACGTCTAGTTTTTTTATTGTGAGCTTTAAACTTGTTTTTTAGCTGGCGGGAAATTGCCATGTCCCCATCTTGATTACTGACCTATAATTATATTATGTAATGAAATATGCTGCTGATAATGAAAAGAATTGTATTATGATTCACACGCATATCATTTTCACACGTTTCCATTAACACTTATGGTGCGGGCATTTTTCCGCTATATTAGGGCTCATTCAGGCACTCCTTGAATGATTGAGCAAGTGTCTGAATGAAATGAAATTTATTCAGCCAAAAATTAGAAGAAAATAGCTTCGAAATGACACCAGAACAAGCTTTGTAGGGCGCGGGGTTCATTCGCAGCGCTACCATAGACATCGGCAAATATTTGCTAATACTGAGCGAATATCCCTAATGTCGCGCTACACTTGCATTTGGTAGCACTGCATATGTCTAGCAAGACTTGACTGATGTCCCTCAGTACCCCGGCCACCGTGCTGGAGAGCAGACGGGGGCCTGCCTCGCTCCTGCTCACTCGCATTCGTCTCCACAAGCTTTAACCCCCCAAAATCGGGGCCGTTTGTAACATCTACTACCTGCCAAGCGGGCAGATTTACCCTAAATGAGCTTCATTCCATGTTCTCTTTCATGCATAGAGAAGAGCCAGAGTTTAATATAATTATGTATCCGTGAAAGGGCGATAATAGAGCTTTCCAATGACACCTGAATCATCCTTGTACGACCACGGGTTATCCGGTAGCAATCGAGAAACCGAAGATGAAAAACCCTAAAATAAGGTAATTTCCCCAGTTTTTTCCTGGTCTCGCGAGGCCGAGTGTGTGGGATGTTGCAGCGGCAGTCTCAGTAGAGGCACCGTGGTCATGCCCAACGATCAGAGCCCGCCTATCATCCTCCCAACGCACATACTCTTGCTCAGAATGCCTCCCGTCATATGACGGGTACCGCTTCATTGTCCATTTATCTCTAGCCCGTCATATGACGGGTATCGCCAGTTAGGTGTTAAGAGCCTGTAAATTGCTATAAATTTCCATGGTGTTCCAGAACGGTCACCGCAGCCAAAGAGTTAAGGATCCTAAAAATTGCTGCTAATGGATAACAATTTCCGGCAGTTAGAAGGAAAACATAGCCTATAGTTTATCATATCAAGAGTCGGTCATCATGAACATTTAACCCATTCAGTACCAGTGACTTCCTTTCCATTATATTCTGGCCAATATTAGACGATTTTATTCAGTTTAAAAAAGGGCCTCCAGCAATTAACAAGCTTCGAACTCTATCACTTAATCCTTATTATTACCACAGAACCTCCTTAAACTGCAACAAATCGTCTAAATATAGCTAAAATATAATAAAGACGTCGCCGTTACAGTAAGTGTTAACAACCAGGGAATGGATCACGATGGCAAACACGAACCTATTCAAATCCAGCCTTAAAACCAAAATCCACACCTGTTTAGTTATTATTATCGAATATATAATGCTAATGTCATGTATTACTGTTCTAATTATGTCTTTGGAAGTTATAAAATGGCCAACAAGGATAATGTCATGTACACTCGCTCCAAGAAGTATCTGCACCCCTATGCTGATCATCTGGTGTGTACAGCTTGATAGGGCTGGCACCTCTGCCTGCAACTATATCCATGTGTCAGAGACAATCTGACACATGGATATAGTTGTAGGCAGAGGTACCAAACCTACCGAGCTGTACACACCAGATGATCAGCATAGGGGTGCAGATACTTCTTGGAGCGAGTGTACATATTTCTCATATTTGTTACGATAAAGGAAAAGAAAAATATAAAATAAGTCGCCGTTCGCAACCAATGGATATATATATATATATATATACATATATAATATTCAATAACAATAGGATCAATGGAACCAACATAATTTACAAACAAAATAGCACCACCAACCATCCCGTGCAACACAACGGAAACAAAAACAACAACCATAACAACAACAGGAACGGAGCACGACCCACCTGGACAAAATAAGCTGGACACGGAGCTATTAAAGGAACAATGGTTATATTTTTGATCTATTTATATATATATATATATATATATATATATATATATATATATATATATACACCGTATATATATATATATAATTATATATATATATATATATTCATATATTTTAGTTTCCTCCCTAGACCTCCATCAAACTTTAAAAATAATATCCATTAATTTGTATATTTTTCGGTCGGTTCTTCCAAAATTACAGGCTCACTGTCGTTCGCCAGGAAAAAAAATCGATACCTAAATAGCACGAAAAGTCTTAATATTGACAATGAAATGGGGCGAAAGGTCTTCAAATCACCAAACTAATGGGGCGAACGTCATAAAATCTTAAAACTAATGGGGCTTAACATGAGGGAGAAAGGGGGCCAGAAAAACGACCCATGTCTTCTTAAACAGAATTATCGTGACCTCAAGATGAATTAGTAAAGAGTCTACTGTATATGTATCCATCAATATATTAGTAAAGAGTCTACTGTATATGTATCCATCAATATATTAGTAAAGAGTCTACTGTATATGTATCCATCAATATATTAGTAAAGAGTCTACTGTATATGTATCCATCAATATATTAGTAAAGAGTCTACTGTATATGTATCCATCAATATATTTTTAGACTCGCTCATGTTTGACTTACTCGAACTATTCCCATTTTACTCACTGAATGATTATGAACTTAGTCACTTACCGGTACTTTATTAACTTTTGTCCACTAGCTCACTTGAATATATAAACCACGTAACATAGAACCTTTGAATATACAGTCTATTTTGATAATTACACAAACAACTGTAATGCCGACTCATGCCTGGCTAATTTTAGAAATATTTCTATACCTCATTCTGAGTATGTGTATATGGACAACAATTTCTATACCTCATTCTGAGTATGTGTATATGGACAACAATTTCTATACCTCATTCTGAGTATGTGTATATGGACAACAATTTCTATACCTCATTCTGAGTATGTGTATATGGACAACAATTTCTATACCTCATTCTGAGTATGTGTATATGGACAACAATTTCTATACCTCATTCTGAGTATGTGTATATGGACAACAATTTCTATACCTCATTCTGAGTATGTGTATATGGACAACAATTCGGTGTTGAATGATAATTATACAGTTTATATTTTATTGAATGTCAGAAGCATACCATCCAATCTTCAAGACGTACCGTAATTGATCAGACATTTTTAATAATCAATTAGATAATCAATTAGACGTATTGGGGTTTCAGCAACTAGACTGGACAATGACCTTTTGCCAATATATAACATTTCTTGTTAAACGATGTGCACCCAGTGTAGAAATAGAGAAGGCGGAGGGGTTGCAGCTGCTTTATCTATATAGAATATATATTGGTCGTCGTTGATTGCAGACATATTCCTAGAATGCGTTTGTGCTGAAATACATATATTAAATCATAAATATTTGTTTGCTTCAATCTACAGGCCACCTACAAGAAACATAGATCATTTTTGTCCTAACTAATTTAAATGTTAAAATATATTGATACAACATAGTACAAAACGGTATATATTGGAATTGGAATTTAGGCTTACTAGAACAAAATGATAACATAGTGTGCTGGAATTCCTGATAACTAAGTACTCCCAGTCTTGTATTCCTGTCGCTACTAAACCAACGCAGATAGGTACAACATCTGCATCACTCATTGATCACATATGGACGGCACGAGCAAATATAAACCTAATTTGTTTCATCATCTGTTGCGACATATCAGATCACTGTCCTGTTCATCCATCCATCCATATACTCAGGCCCAATTTCCACTTTTCATATTTTTTTTTTTGGGGGGGGAGGGGGTTCAAGACAGAGCCAGAATAGGGACAACACAACAGCAAACAATGAAACAAAAATACAAATTCACACTGTCCTGTACTTGCAAAAACAAATCTTAAATCTGAGCCACCTACCATTATATTAATTTTTTGTTCACCAACTCACCAATTAATTTACAAGTAAACCTAACTAACGAAATCAATGAGAGTAGAAGAAGATGATTACTGAGCCTAACATTTACTATTTAGTAGAAGATGATTACTGAGCCTAACATTCACTATTTAGTAGAAGAAGATGATTACTGAGCCTAACATTCACTATTTAGTAGAGAAGATGATTACTGAGCCTAACATTCACTATTTAGTAGAAGAAGATGATTACTGAGCCTAACATTCACTATTTAGTAGAAGAAGATGATTACTGAGCCTAACATTCACTATTTAGTAGAAGAAGATGATTACTGAGCCTAACATTCACTATTACTGAGCCTAACATTCACTATTACTGAGCCTAACATTCACTATTTTGTGCACGAAATTACCGAAACAAACTGGAATGAAACATTACAATACAGCTGATGGCAAGTTTAAGAGGAGTCACCGGCATTGTTTATCTTTATCTCCTTTTCTCTGTTTCCTTGGCTTGTATCCATTCGGCCCCATTCAGCCAACTGTTTTAAGACGTTTATCCCCATCCAGGTGTCGATTTCTTCCTGGCGAGCGATAGCGAGCCAGCATTATATGGAGCAATCCGGCTTTGCCGGAGACATTTTTCTATCGAAAAATTTAAAAATTTAGCTTGCTGTCAAAACAAAGATACTGTATATATATGTTGGCTCGCTACCGCTCACCAGGAAAATATTGACACCTGAATGGGGGTTAACGTCTTAAAACAGTAGGCTGAATGGGGCCGAATGGATACAAGCCAAAGAGAGAGGGAGAGAAAGAGAAAAAAAGCGAAGTATGCTCCCTTAATCACATAGTACCTGATTTCTCGATAGTTAATTGAAAAATACGTAACTACCATGTTTCTGCATCTTATGAATACCACGTTTTCACTATAAACGACATAATTTAGTTCAAAATCATCGTAAAAGCTGAAATCATGATGAAATCATGAAATGATGAAAACCTGGCCAAATCCCATCAGTTGGAAATATACAGACTATAGCGATGACAGGTCCTCTTGCGGGTGTTGATGCTGTCTTCAACACCTTCAGTAAACTATTTGATAAACATTGTCATGTTTATTATATAACAAATCATTCGAACACTGATTCCTTACATCTTACATCACTCTTGCAAATGCCGATAAAGAAAAACATCGACTGGTTTATTAGATATTTATCATATAATACGACAAACTGTAATTTGCAACAATATTTATTCTTCTTTAAAATCAATATTGGGTCCAATTTTATTTTGATGTATACAGTATATAAATGTCATAACCTTAGCTAGCAACTATGCGAAATGTGTGATAAATGCCGATGACACAAACATATTGACTGCTAACAAGGATATCAACCAGTTGCACACAAAATTATCCCAGGAAATCAGTAATTATGGATCATATCGAGTAGTAACTGTCAATTAACCCTTTGAGTACCAGCGACGTGTTATATTTTATTCTAGCTATATTTAAACGATATTATGCAGCTTAGGAAGAATCTGTGGTATTTGAAAGGGTCGATTGGAATATATATATTGTTTTTTCTTCTATATTCTAACTACTTCCTTTTGGGCATAGGCTGAGAGCCTGTACATTTAACCGTACATTGAACGCCGAAGCCCGTGAGGTTTCGTTCCAGTCTAGGGAGTGAGACATGTGAAGCACTTTGGGATACAATCAGCCCGATATCTTGTCTTCTCAAGATGCAGGGTAGCCCACCAACGGCTCGAAGCAGCCACATCTCTGAAGCTGCTTCGCTCAAGTGCTTAACTGTCTCGCCACCTAGACTCGGATCCTCACTCTCAGAACGCCACCTATTGAGCAATGAGCTCACTAGGCATTGCCCCCCTGTAGCATAATTTGAATATGGGAATATTCATACAGTGCTATTTAATCAGGGAACAATGAGGGTATTTATTTGGCGTTTCGGTATTGGGGTTTGTGGTAATGCACTGATACTAGGTACAGCACAAATTCCATCCTAATAATATCTTCCCATTGATACAGCTTGAAGCCTTATCATTGCTAAAGGTCCTTCCTAAGCTGCATAAAATCGTCTAATAGTTGCCAGAATACGAATACAAGGTCGTCCCTGGTACTGTATGGGTTAAGGGGGAAGGGTTCATGTATTGCTCGATTTATGTATCTATTTATTAAATATTATTTTAGTTTCCTCCCTAGACCTCCATCAAGCTTAAAAAAAACTTCCCGACGATCCCCCTTCTAGATAGATTTGTAGAAAAATGTAGCGGCCTTCCCTCCTAAATTGCAGGCTCGCTATCGCTCGACAGGAACAAAATGAACACCTAAATGACATGAAAGGTCTTAACATTGACAGATAAATGGGGCGAAAGCTCTTAAAACCGCCAAACTAATAGGTCGAACGTCTTACAATCTGAACAGTAGTGGAGCTAAACCTGAGGGAGGAGGGGGACCAGACAAAACAATCATCCCCCCTTAACGTAAAATACAACAACTCGATACTTGCTGTTTGAGCATCATCCCGTCGCTCTCCATTTGTCCTGTGATATTAGCAAGAGCAAAACTTGACCGTGTAAAATCAAGTAAATTTTAAGGAGTATTAGTAGATGATAACTTAAGGGGGTCACCGGCATTTTTTATCTGTCTCTCCTTTTCTCTCTTTCCCTGGCTTGTATCCATTCGGCCCCAATCAGCCAACTGTTTTAAGAAGTTTATCCGCATCCAGGTGTCGATTTCTTCCTGACGAGCGATAGCGAGCCAGCATTGTATGGAGAAATCCGGCTTCGCCAGAGAATTTTTTTTCTATCGAAAGATGTACAAATTAACCTTGCTGTCAAAACAAATATATATATATATATATATATATATATATATATATATACTGTACTGTATATATATATATATATGCTGGCTCGCTACCGCTTGCCAGGAAAATATTGAAACCTGGATGGGGGTAAACGTTTTAAAACAGTTGGCTGAATGGGGCCGAATGGATACAACCCAAAAAGAGAGGGAGAGAAAGAGAAAAAAGCGAGGTGGGCTCCCTTAAATAGGAATCGTCACAAAAACTTGGTATATATATAAACTGTCTGGACTGTGTGGACTCGTATATATAAACTGTCTAGACTGTGTGGACTCAAATATATAAACTGTCTAGACTGTGTGGACTCAAATATATAATCTGTCTAGACTGTGTGGACTCATATATATAAACTGTCTAGACTGTGTGGACCCATATATATAAACTGTCTAGACTGTGTGGACTCATATATAAACTGTCTAGACTGTGTGGACTCATATATATAAACTGTCTAGACTGTGTGGACTCATATATATAAACTGTCTAGACTGTGTGGACTCATATATATATAAACTGTCTAGACTGTGTGGACTCATATATATAAACTGTCTAGACTGTGTGGACTCATATATATAAACTGTCTAGACTGTGTGGACTCATATACCGTATATAAACTGTCTAGACTGTGTGGACTCATATATATAAACTGTCTAGACTGTGTGGACTCATATATATAAACTGTCTAGACTGTGTGGACTCATATATATAAACTGTCTAGACTGTGTGGACTCATATATAAACTGTCTAGACTGTGTGGACTCATATATATAAACTGTCTAGACTGTGTGGACTCATATATATAAACTGTCTAGACTGTGTGGACTCATATATATAAACTGTCTAGACTGTGTGGACCCATATATATAAACTGTCTAGACTGTGTGGACTCATATATATATAAACTGTCTAGACTGTGTGGACTCATATATATAAACTGTCTAGACTGTGTGGACCCATATATATAAACTGTCTAGACTGTGTGGACCCATATATATAAACTGTCTAGACTGTGTGGACTCATATATGTAAACTGTCTAGACTGTGTGGACTCATATATATAAACTGTCTAAACGGTGTGGACTCATATATATATATATAAACTGTCTAGACTGTGTGGACTCATATATATATATAAACTTTCTAGACTGTGTGGACTCATATATATAAACTGTCTAGACTGTGTGGACTCATATATATAAACTGTCTAGACTGTGTGGACTCATATATATAAACTGTCTAGACTGTGTGGACTCATATATAAACTGTCTAGACTGTGTGGACTCATATATATAAACTGTCTAGACTGTGTGGACTCATATATATAAACTGTCTGGACTGTGTGGACTCATATACCGTATATAAACTGTCTAGACTGTGTGGACTCATATATATAAACTGTCTAGACTGTGTGGACTCATATATATAAACTGTCTAGACTGTGTGGACTCATATATATAAACTGTCTAGACTGTGTGGACTTATATATATAAACTGTCTAGACTGTGTGGACTCATATATATATAAACTGTCTAGACTGTGTGGACCCATATATATAAACTGTCTAGACTGTGTGGACTCATATATATATAAACTGTCTAGACTGTGTGGACTCATATATATAAACTGTCTAGACTGTGTGGACCCATATATATATATAAACTGTCTAGACTGTGTGGACCCATATATATAAACTGTCTAGACTGTGTGGACTCATATATGTAAACTGTCTAGACTGTGTGGACTCATATATGTAAACTGTCTAAACGGTGTGGACTCATATATATATATATATAAACTGTCTAGACTGTGTGGACTCATATATATATATATATAAACTGTCTAGACTGTGTGGACTCATATATATATATATAAACTGTCTAGACTGTGTGGACTCATATATATAAACTGTCTAGACTGTGTGGACTCATATATATAAACTGTCTAGACTGTGTGGACTCATATATATAAACTCTCTAGACTGTGTGGACTCATATATATATATATATAAACTGTCTAGACTGTGTGGACTCATATATATAAACTGTCTAGACTGTGTGGACTCATATATATAAACTGTCTAGACTGTGTGGACCCATATATATAAACTGTCTAGACTGTGTGGACCCATATATATAAACTGTCTAGACTGTGTGGACTCATATATATATAAACTGTCTAGACTGTGTGGACTCATATATATAAACTGTCTAGACTGTGTGGACTCATATATATAAACTGTCTAGACTGTGTGGACTCATATACCGTATATAAACTGTCTAGACTGTGTGGACTCATATATATAAACTGTCTAGACTGTGTGGACTCATATATATAAACTGTCTAGACTGTGTGGACTCATATATATAAACTGTCTAGACTGTGTGGACTCATATATATAAACTGTCTAGACTGTGTGGACTCATATATATAAACTGTCTAGACTGTGTGGACTCATATATATATAAACTGTCTAGACTGTGTGGACCCATATATATAAACTGTCTAGACTGTGTGGACTCATATATATAAACTGTCTAGACTGTGTGGACTCATATATATAAACTGTCTAGACTGTGTGGACTCATATATATTAAACTGTCTAGACGGTGTGGACTCATATATATAAAAACTGTCTAGACTGTGTGGACACATATATATATATATATATAAACTGTCTAGACTGTGTGGACTCGTATATATAAACTGTCTAGACTGTGTGGACTCATATCTAGACTGTGTGGACTCTCATATATAAACTGTCTAGACTGAGTGGACTCATATATAAACTGTCTAGACTGAGTGGACTCATATATATAAACTGTCTAGACTGTGTGGACTCATATATATAAACTGTCTAGACTGTGTGGACTCATATATATAAACTGTCTAGACAGTGTGGACTCATATATATTAAACTGTCTAGACTGTGTGGACTCATATATATAAACTGTCTAGACTGTGTGGACTCATATATATAAACTGTCTAGACTGTGTGGACTCATATATATAAACTGTCTAGACTGTGTGGACTCATATATATAAACTGTCTAGACTGTGTGGACTCATATATATAAACTGTCTAGACTGTGTGGACCAATATATATATAAACTGTCTAGACTGTGTGGACTCATATATATAAACTGTCTAGACTGTGTGGACTCATATATATAAACTGTCTAGACTGTGTGGACTCATATATATATAAACTGTCTAGACTGTGTGGACCCATATATATAAACTGTCTAGACTGTGTGGACCCATATATATAAACTGTCTAGACTGTGTGGACTCATATATGTAAACTGTCTAGACTGTGTGGACTCGTATATATAAACTGTCTAGACTGTGTGGACTCATATATATAAACTGTCTAGACTGTGTGGACTCATATATATAAACTGTCTAGACTGTGTGGACTCATATATAAACTGTCTAGACTGTGTGGACTCGTATATATAAACTGTCTAGACTGTGTGGACTCATTTATATAAACTGTCTAGACTGTGTGGACTCGTATATATAAACTGTCTAGACTGTGTGGACTCATATATAGAAACTGTCTAGACTGTGTGGACTCATATATATAAACTGTCTAGACTGTGTGGACTCATATATAGAAACTGTATAGACTGTGTGGACTCATATATATAAACTGTCTAGACTGTGTGGACTCATATATATAAACTGTCTAGACTGTGTGGACTCATATATATAAACTGTATAGACTGTGTGGACTCGTATATATAAACTGTCTAGACTGTGTGGACTCATATATAGAAACTGTCTAGACTGTGTGGACTCATATATATAAACTGTCTAGACTGTGTGGACTCATATATAGAAACTGTATAGACTGTGTGGACTCATATATATAAACTGTCTAGACTGTGTGGACTCATATATATAAACTGTCTAGACTGTGTGGACTCATATATATAAACTGTCTAGACTGTGTGGACTCATATATATAAACTGTATAGACTGTGTGGACTCGTATATATAAACTGTCTAGACTGTGTGGACTCATATATAGAAACTGTATAGACTGTGTGGACTCATATATATAAACTGTCTAGACTGTGTGGACTCATATATATAAACTGTCTAGACTGTGTGGACTCATATATATAAACTGTCTAGACTGTGTGGACTCATATATATAAACTGTCTAGACTGTGTGGACTCGTATATATAAACTGTCTAGACTGTGTGGACTCGTATATATAAACTGTCTAGACTGTGTGGACTCGTATATATAAACTGTCTAGACTGTGTGGACTCGTATATATAAACTGTCTAGACTGTGTGGACTCATATATATAAACTGTCTAGACTGTGTGGACTCATATATCTATAAACTGTCTAGACTGTGTGGACTCATATATATAAACTGTCTAGACTGTGTGGACTCATATATATAAACTGTCTAGACTGTGTGGACTCGTATATATAAACTGTCTAGACTGTGTGGACTCATATATATAAACTGTCTAGACTGTGTGGACTCATATACTGTATATATAATAGGAGCAGATAGGAGTTGTGGTTGATGATAAATTAAGGGGACACTTATTTGGCCTATAAATTCATTCATTCATAAATTCTTAGTTTCCTCGCTAGACATCCCTCAAACGGTAAAACGGTAAAAAAATGTCCCAGTCGAAGGCCGGTTCTTTTTACAAAATCTAAATGGCACGATAGGTCTTATAATGTATAACGAAATGGGACGAAAGGTCTTAAAATCGCCAAACAAATGGGCCGAACGTCTACAAATTTAAACAATAATGGGACTAAACACGAGGGAGAAAGGGGACAATAAAAACTACTGTCTCCCCTTAAATTGGAAGCATGACATACACTTGATATGTCTAAAACTGTCTACAATGTGTGGACTCGTATAATATAGGATCACATATAGACACTTACAACTGAAGGGGAGACGGTCGTTTTACTGGTCCCCATTCTCCCTCTTGTTTAGTCCCATTAGTTTTGAGATGTTTAGACGTTCGGCCCAATTGTTTGGCGATTTTAAGACCTTTCATCCCATTTCGTTATAAATGTTAAGACCTATCAGGCCATTTAGGTGTCGATTTTTTCTGGCGAGCGATAGCGAGCCTGTAATTGTAGGAGGAACCGGCCTTCGGCCGAGACATTTTTCTATCAAAAAATTTACAAATTGACCTTGAGGGGTGATCTAGGTGATGTTTTCTAAGTTTGAGGGATGTCTAGCGAAGAAACTAAGCATTTAGGAATGAATGAATGTATTGACCAAAACAGCAATCAGTGTCCCCTGAAACTATGATAAACATATACTTCACTCTTTGTTAATCTCAAATCATATATTGTCTTTCTCTTTGGGGTTGTATTTGGCCAGCTTATATGAACAGTTTAATTATTGCCCAGAAGAATATCATAAGGCGTATTACTTTCGAGGAAGAATATCATAAGGCGTATTACTTTCGAGGAAGATTATCATAAGGCGTATTACTTTCGGGGAATATGATTCAACACATGAATTATTTACTTCCTTAAGGGGGTAGAGCTTGGTTTACTTCCTTAAGGGGGTAGTGCTTGGTTTACTTCCTTAAGGGGGTAGTGCTTGGTTTACTTCCTTAAGGGGGTAGTGCTTGGTTTACTTCCTTAAGGGGGTAGTGCTTGGTTTTCCTTAAGGGGGTAGTGCTTGGTTTACTTCCTTAAGGGGGTAGTGCTTGGTTTACTTCCTTAAGGGGGTAGTGCTTGGTTTACTTCCTTAAGGGGGTAGTGCTTGGTTTACTTCCTTAAGGGGGTAGTGCTTGGTTTACTTCCTTAAGGGGGTAGTGCTTGGTTTACTTCCTTAAGGGGATAGTGCTTGGTTTACTTCCTTAAGGGGGTAGTGCTTGGTTTACTTCCTTAAGGGGGTAGTGCTTGGTTTACGTCCTTAAGGGGGTAGTGCTTGGTTTACTTCCTTAAGGGGGTAGTGCTTGGTTTACTTCCTTAAGGGGGTAGTGCTTGGTTTACTTCCTTAAGGGGGTAGTGCTTGGTTTTTGGTCTATATATTTATGTATTTGTTTATTTTTGAGTTTCATCGCTATACCTCCATCAAGCTTAAAAAAAACACCCCCTTTCAAGATAAATTTGTACATTTTCGGTAGAAAAATGTCCTGGCCGAAGGCCGGTTCCTTCTAAAGTTAGAGGCTCGCTATTGCTCGCCTGGAAAAAATAGACACCTAAAGGGCACGAAAGGGTTTAATATTGACAACAAAATGAGGCGAAAGGTCTCAAAATCGCCAACCTAACGGAACGAACGTCTTAAAACCTCAAAACTTAAACAGAAAAAGCGAATAATACTCCCTATAAGACTAATACAAATAGTACCCCCTATAAGACTAATACAAATAGTACCTCCTATAAGACTAATACAAATAGTACCTCCTATAAGACTAATACAAATAGTACCCCCTATAAGACTAATACAAATAGTACCCCCTATAAGACTAATACAAATAGTACCCCCTATAAGACTAATACAAATAGTACCCCCTATAAGACTAATACAAATAGTACCCCCTATAAGACTAATACAAATAGTACCCCCTATAAGACTAATACAAATAGTACCCCCTATAAGACTAATACAAATAGTACCCCCTATAAGACTAATACAAATAGTACCCCCTATAAGACTAATACAAATAGTACCCCCTATAAGACTAATACAAATAGTACCCCCTATAAGACTAATACAAATAGTACCCCCTATAAGACTAATACAAATAGTACCCCCTATAAGACTAATACAAATAGTACCCCCTATAAGACTAATACAAATAGTACCCCCTATAAGACTAATACAAATAGTACCCCCTATAAGACTAATACAAATAGTACCCCCTATAAGACTAATACAAATAGTACCCCCTATAAGACTAATACAAATAGTACCCCCTATAAGACTAATACAAATAGTACCCCCTATAAGACTAATACAAATAGTACCCCCTATAAGACTAATACAAATAGTACCCCCTATAAGACTAATACAAATAGTACCCCCTATAAGACTAATACAAATAGTACCCCCTATAAGACTAATACAAATTGAAGATATGAACAAAATATTGTCTAATTATGTGTGTTAAAACAATATTTCTTCTTGTAGTGAGGATATACGAATGTTCAATTATATAGACCATTGTCATATTACAAGAAGACGTAATGTTGACCTTCTGTGCCCCCAGCCCCGCATTACTCTTTTGTGTGTCGTATGCTGGACCGATACTATGGAATTCATTAACCGAAGACATTAAACAAATTCTCCCATCTAGTTCCTTGTCTAGTGTTAAAAAATGTAAAAAATAAAGAAAAGAATAGAAAAAATAATAATAATCATATTTAGTCAATATAGGATGTACAGTATATAGACAATACTAGCTAGTATAACATAATATTACTTGTGAATATATATTTGTCTCGCAAAATACCATTTAATGATCTAAGTAAAGGATTTTGGTGTCTGCTAAGGAGCTAATTAAAGCTCAGCAGAATCAACCAATATCAATTATTGTAATTATTGTTTTTATGAAAGTACAATTAAGGCAACGAACTATGACCTAAATATACGTGAGTTGCATGAATACATAATGAATACATATGTTTACTCTTACTAAGATTCGAGATTTGGACCGAGATTCGGACCGTCAGGACGAGAGTCCATGCCATCCACTTCATCACGGCGTGATAAAGACTAGTACTGTTAACCTTTTCCTATATACAGTATATGAAGGCGATGGAGGAAGCCTATATTCTAGAGTACCATGCAAGGGATTTGTTCAGTTATTCGTACGCAATTCGGGTTGAATCGATTTAATGTAATTATCCTCCAGGCAAGCATACGATAGTTACATTAATAATATGTAGGATTTAATGTAATTATCCTCCAGGCAAGCATGCGATAGTTACATTAATAATATGTAGGATTTAATGTAATTATCCTCCAGGCAAGCATGCGATAGTTACATTAATAGTATGTAGGATTTAATGTAACTATCCTCCAGGCAAGCATACGATAGTTACATTAATAATATGTAGGATTTAATGTAATTATCCTCCAGGCAAGCATGCGATAGTTACATTAATATGTAGGATTTAATGTAATTATCCTCCAGGCAAGCATGCGATAGTTACATTAATAATATGTAGGATTTAATGTAATTATCCTCCAGGCAAGCATGCGATAGTTACATTAATAATATGTAGGATTTAATGTAATTATCCTCCAGGCAAGCATGCGATAGTTACATTAATAATATGTAGGATTTAATGTAATTATCCTCCAGGCAAGCATGCGATAGTTACATTAATAGTATGTAGGATTTAATGTAATTATCCTCCAGGCAAGCATGCGATAGTTACATTAATAGTATGTAGGATTTAATGTAACTATCCTCCAGGCAAGCATGCGATAGTTACATTAATAGTATGTAGGATTTAATGTAACTATCCTCCAGGCAAGCATGCGATAGTTACATTAATAGTATGTAGGATTTCTCCAGTTCATTAACACATATAGTAAATTATTAACTATTCTTTATCACGCCGTGGTGGAGTGGGTTAAAGCATCAACTCTCATCCTGACTGTCTGTGGTTCGAATCTCAGTGAGAGTAAAACATTTATTCATGAAATTCATGTGTATTTGTGAAATATACCTTATATAAATGTAAATTGCTTCCCTTGTTTGGTACTCTGGAATATAAGTCCTAAGGCTCAGTTTGGAATGGAATACTCGGCTTCCTCTAGGTAGGATTTCTCCATCTCCTCAAAATAGAAAGGAAATGGTTAGGTATTTTCCATCACGCCGTGGTGGAGTGAGTTGAAACATAGACTCTCGCCCTGACTGTCCGTGGTTCAAATCTTGGTGAGATTATAAACACACGCACACATTATATATATATATATATATATATATATGTATATATATATATATATATATATATATATATATATACATTATATATATATATATATATATATATATAGCCAAGCACCGTAATAAAAATAAACAAATGCAGTCTAGGAAGCGTTTTAAAATGCACTTAAACGAGCCAAACCGGAAAATATTCAAGTGTAATAAATGAAATTATCATGGTGATTTCCGCGAGAGGCTGGCCAATTAGTGCTGCAAATAGTACACTTTTATATTGAATGCTAAAAAAAACGAAGACAAAAATGTAAAAAAAAAAAAATAAAAAAAAAAAATCGGTGCCAAATTGGAAAAATACTGTATATAGTGAGACTTAGTGAAGTCACATATACGTAACTTAAGCAAACCCTTATTTTTTCGTAAACATATAAAATCTACTTTATTTATAGCTAGCTGAACTGCTCGGCATTGCCTGTGAAAACAGAGAGAGCTTAACAAAACAAACTAAAAACAAAACTAAGTATCACCATCTGCCAAAGCTATTTAGAATCTAGTCCAAAACCTCTTCCTCATCTTTACCTTTTTTCTACTTCGACGGCACTACCGTGACTTCTTCCTATAACAAAGCCGAAATCTTTGCTAAAACTTACGTCAAAAACTCAACCTTGAATGACTTTGGTGCTATTCCCCCCTCTCCAGCCTTCCAGGCGTACGGACCCGATGGTGTTCCTTCTGTTGTACAAAACAACTGTGCTTCCGTGCGGACTCCCTGTCTAGACAAACTCTCTCGTCGATGTCTTTCCTCTAATATCTTCCACTCTTGATGGAAGTTTCCTCTAATTCGACCTTTCCCAAAGGTCCAACCATCATCCTATTGCTCTCATTTCTTGCATCTCTAAAGTTTTTAAATCTATTCTTAACTCTCTCAGGCTTGGTTAAGTTTTTTGGAAACTATTTACCACTACCGTTCACTCTCACGTGGTAATTGCACTCCCGTGAGATGATACACTTATGTTCTCACAATGTTTAAACCAACAAGAATCTCTCTACATGCATTGTATTATACATCCAAAGATAAAGTAAGACCCATACTATTATAAAGATGGACAAAAAATCACATAAGATTAAATTATCCAATTGAAAATCGATATAAGAAATATTTTATGGTTTTTCCATGTGTACACCGTCAACATTTGGTTATAGGCCGAGAAATAAATATTATTTGTATATAGGCTATATATGAAATTAGAAGCATTTTTCACGCTCATTCCAAATGTGTAATCAGAATTTAATTATCATCAATAGTTATCATTATGTGGTTAAAAACAAAAATGTATTTGGAGAATCAAAATTATGCATGCACAACCAAAATATACACTCTACATCAGTTATCAGCAACAACAATTATGTTTAGTACAATATATTATATCTCAATAGAAAGAGGAAAGGTTGATCTACAATATTACCATAGCAACAACTAAACACAAGTATATTATGATGGATAAAAGGATGTTGACTGAAATTTGTTTACATTTTTCCAACATAATTTCACGTTGCACCATCATTGATTAACATTTTCAGCAACAACAATAGGTTTGTTATGTGAAATAATAAGCATTGTTCACGCACTTTCCAAAAAAAACAATCAGAATGTATCTATTGTCAATAGTGTTTTATATAATAGCGCACACGTATATGATCACGGTTATTGGTCTTGCAATCCAATACAGTAGCGTACATTATTCTTGTTTCATTTTCTTACAAGGTGTTTTAGAGCTACATATTACTGTATATCAATACGTATAGCTCATGGTATAAGGAAGAGAATAAAAGTGACTATGTACACACACACACACACACACACACACACACACACACACACATATATATAACGCACACATATAAAGACACGCATTTTCCCTCAATCTGTCTCTCTTATATACACATACGCACATACATACTCACACGTAAGATCATACCGGCCGGCCGGCCGGACGGACGGACGGACGGACGGACGGACGGACACACACACACACACACACCTCCCCGTGGCGTAACAGATAGCGCGTCTGGCTCACAACCAGAAGGTCCAGAGTTCGATCCCCGGGCGGGGAAGACATTTGGGCAAGTCTCCTAACGGTGTAGCCTCTGTTCACCTAGCAGTATAAATAGGAACCTGGAATAAGTGGACGAAGTTGTGACGTCCCATCTGGGGATGGTGATCGGTTACAAGGTGAGATGGGTATAGTACTGGTCAACCTAAGCTACTGGTCAAGCTAAGCCTTTGGGTGAGACTGGTACCATAATGAGAATGGTACCGTACAGATTAACCCTAAGCCTTCGTTTCCAGATGTCACAAATTGGCTAAAATACAGACTACACACACATCCACAGCCATTCCAGCGATACATAAACACTTAACATGCATTTCACGCAATACATTCCCAGTTAAGGAGGCGCGATAATAATGAGCTTAGCTCGCATTGCGTGGACTCCCCTTGACGAACAAGTGAGTGAATTACACACACACACACACACACACACACACACACACACACACACACACACACACACACACACACACTTATGCTCTCGTATATTATAAAGTACTACCTTTAATTAGTTCTGCATTGTATTTCACTGACAGTAGTGGACAAAACTCACAGCAATTACATCTACACATGAACAATATAACTCGTGAAACATTACATCCCCTCCCCCAACACTCAGTCTCTCTCTCTCTCTCTCTCTCACACACATCCTGCAAATCCTTTCCTGATTTCCTGTCTAACTGTCTCCCTCCCTCTCTCCCCCTCCCTTCTCTTCTCTCTCCCCCTCTTCTCCCTCCCCCTCCCTTCTCTTCTCCCTCCCCCCTCCCTTCTCTTCTCCCTCCCCCTTCCTTCTCTTCTCCCTACCCCTCCCTTCTCTTCTCCCTACCCCCTCTTTTCTCTTCTCCCTCCCCCTCCCTTCTCTTATCCCCTCCCCCTCTCTTCTCTTCTCCCTCCCCTCTCCCTTCTCTCCACCCTCCCCTCTCCCTTCTCTCCACCCTCCCCTCTCCCTTCTCTCCACCCTCCCCTCTCCCTTCTCTTCTCCCTCCCCCCTTCCCTTCCCTTCAGTGGCCTTCCTCTCCTTCCCCCCTCCTCTATCTTCTCCCCTCCCCCTCCTCCTCCCCCCTCTCTCTCTCTCTAAAGTAATCAGCCTGAGGTACTTGGTCTCACCTGTAGCCCTCACACCTTGATTAATTAATGGAGCAAACAAACCAACACACAGAAAGAAAGGATGATGGAAGAATAGGGAGAACGGGAGAGAGAAGGAGAGAAAAACATACAAGGCAAGAGAGATAGAGAGAGAGAGAGAGAGAGAGAGAGAGAGAGAGAGAGAGAGAGAGAGAGAGAGAGAGAGAGAGAGAGAGAGAGAGAGAGAGAGAGAGAGAGAGAGAGAGAGAGAGAGAGAGAGAGTTAACGATGAAGATGAGAACACCGAGGTCACCAGAGAATACTAAAATGATAGGGTCACTTTTAATTCCACAATGGGTTAGACGATTTTACTCAGTAAGGGAGGATCTCTGGGGAAGAGAAGAATAAGTATTACTTTTATACATACACACTCACACACACACCTGTAAACACACACACACACACACACACCTGTACACAAACACACCCACACGCACATCCACACCCCCACCCAAACACACACACACACACACACACACCTAACAACTCCCCTCCCTCCCAACACTTCATAATAGCTGCCATTATTTAGACAGTTATATCAATTATCTTTCCCCGGCAGCTCCCATCCTCACTAACGGACCATATGGCATATACTGTGTATTTATCAAGGAGTATAAGGGGAGATGGGGAGTTTTTATGGTTCCCCTTTCTCCCTCGTGTTAAGCCCCATTTGTTTTGAGATTATAAGACGTTCAGCCCATTAGTTTTGCGATTTTAACACCTTTCGCCCAATTTCGTTGTCAATTTTAAGACCTTTCGTGCCATTAAGGTGTTGATATTTTCCTGGCGAGCATCAGCGAGCCTGAAATTTTAAGAAGAACCGGCCTTCGGCAGGGACATTTTTCTACCAAAAAAATTACAAATGTATCTTGAAGGGGGGATTTTTTTGTTCTAAGCTTGATGGAGGTCTAGCGAGGAAACTAAGAAATATAGGATTGAATGAATTAATCGAAAACAGAAGAAAAAAAAACCGGCCCATCTCCACTTATAAGTCTAGGCAATCTGTAAGAAAATTTGACCCAACCCACGACTAATTGCAACAGAAATTAATTTTGGTGCATTAGCCTCAGGAAACCTTCCCATTTAACATATGAAAAGTCCATGAAAATCCAAGTGGCGGTACATTGTTAAAACTGGGATAATTTGTGTATAGGTCAAATATCGGAACACACTACATTTTACCGATACACCAATGTTTTATCATCCGTTCTGGTCATACTAAACATGTATTTGACCACATTTTTTACTCTAAGTTTTGCTTACTGAATCTTTCCTGTATTATAAAGAATCGTGAAACCAGAAATATAATAATATATTTATAAATCTGCAGGAAAAACAGTATAATTTTTTTTTTATTCACAGCCAATAGGCTTTAGACAGCTTTATGACGATACTTTTCTCTTTCTCTCAGACACATAATTAATAATTGAGAGATGAATAAGACAACAATCAAGAGAACTAGAAAGCCAAGCTAAGAACAAACTTGCAAACAGTGTAATTGTTCAGGTATGTTGATAGGTGTTTGAGACCAAAAGGTGTATTATGCATAACATTTATAAATGTACAAGAAAGTGATGTATGCAGCAAAACTGATCTGTACAAATAGCTTGATTAGTAGTGTGGTTATATGAACAAAGTTTGTTTAGTATAGTGTTGGTAGTGGTTTAACTTGCCTGTAGATATTTAATAATGAAACACGAATTAAATGGTAATGGCATATATTTCTTCATTTCAGGGCAGCATCATGGAATCTTGTGCATTCTGTAATCAACCTTATCAACTGATCCAGCTACATCTGTCCTTGGAGAAAAGGGGTGTGAAGGGATTCGCAAAGCAGCGCAGCACGTGGAGACAATATACATGTCCAATGTGGACAGACAGTACATCAAAAATGCAGGAAAGACTACTGCAACCCAACCAGAATTGCCAGTCGTAAAAAGCAATTAGAGTCCACAGAGACCTCCCATGCTGCTCCACCAGTGCGTCGTTCTATGGGACAAAAATTCTCATTTCAAGACAAATTTCTCTTTTGTGGACAATCAGCCAAATATGATGGAAAGAAGAGAGGGTATGAGGTTTTTCCTGTTAGGACCAAAGACTTTCAGGATTCTGTGCACAAGATATGCTTGGAGCGCAATGATAGCTGGGCACTAAATGTTTTAGCAAGGATAGAATTTGCCCAGGATCTTCATGCAGCAGATGCTATCTATCACCAACAATGCAGTGTGAACTTCCGGACGAAGAAACAAATACCTCAGCCTTTAGAAGAAGAACTAAGTTGTCGACAGAAAAAGGGCAGACCTAATGACCTAGCAAGATTAGAGGCATTCTTGAAGGTAGCCAAGTATTTAGAGCAGAATGATGATGAACAAATCACACTTGGAGATCTGATTGTGAAAATGAAACACTATTTAGAAGAGGACACTGGCAGTGATGGTAGTTGTGAGCCATACTCAATAAAGCACATGAAGAACAAGTTGCTCGAAACATTTGGCGAGCAATTAATCATTACAGAAATCAATGGCAAACCAAATGTGGTAACATTCAAGCCCAAGGCCTCCAAAATTCTGAGTGATTTTCTTCAGGAATCCAGGAAAGACATTTGTGATGATGAAGAAAAGGTGCGACTTGTGAAAACTGCTGCCAGACTCGTAAAGACTGACATAAAAGACGTTAATATTACCAGAGATACATATCCCTCATGTGAAGATATATCATCTGCCAGAAATAACCTAGAATTCATTCCTGAAACCCTTCAGCTTCTCCTCAAAGAACTGTTTGCTGGTAAAAACTGCGAGTTAAAGATAGCTGCAATAGGACAGGCCATTATTTATTAGTGGCCCCTCCATCATTGACGAACATGCCTATTACATAAGGCATCCTCTTCAAACACTAATCCGCCGTAGTTTGAATCTACCGCGCAGAGCATTTAAAATCTGAGGAGCCTTCATCATGAGCGCACGCGACCTCACTCATGGCTTCAGTCATTATGAATTGGGTTCTCACTACGAAAAAACTTCGTAAAAACAAAAAGAAAAAGAAAATAAGAATAACTATCCAATAAGCTTCCCATCATATCGTGGATGTACTTGTGTGGATCTTTGACCAGACGCTGATTCAGGCGTCATTCTTCCTTCTCTGCTCTGCGCTCAGCCTGCCCGGACGTGTCTTCCCACGCTCCGCGGGTTCCGCATTTGTTGCGTCCCTAGTGAGTTTTTTCTCATTTGTTTACTCAGGGATGTATCGAGTAAGGTTAGGATATGCGTAGCAGGAGTGTCCTGGGCTAGTTGCCCGCAGTGCAGTGTATTTTGGGTCGTGTGTTTGGGGCATCTATTTCGGATGTACCCTCGTGGTCCTGTTGTGGACATTGTGAACTTTTTCGCAGTTAGCTAGCTTTGTGATGCAGGCGGCTTTCATTACGCGTTATTGCTTCCTTTTATCATTCTGATGAGGTAGCATATTTTTGCTGACGTTCCCAGCGTATTTTTCTTCACTTAGTGAAGTTTTTTCTGGGTCCCGAGGCAGTTCTTCCCTTTGCCGGAAGTGTTTGCTACAGTGGTGTGTTGGCGGTGGTTCTTGTTGTGATATAATTCAGTGCTTTTTGTTTATATTCCGACATGTTACTGTTATCCGTCTTCCTAGGCCTAGCCAGCCTCTCGTAGCTTTACCACATAATATTATACAAGTGTTATTGATTTATTTTCTAAATATGTACTACTGTGTCATGTGTGTCCTGGTTTAGTTGTGTATTGGCTAATTCCACGGACTATTTATGTGTCCTGGGTTAGTTGTGTATTGGCTAATTCCACGGACTATGTTGGGCCCGGCGTTAGTTGTGTTTTGGCTACGCCTCGGTCCGGTGTTGCGTTCAGATGGTATCTGGACGGGGTGGGTTTTTTCCGGCGGGTTTTTCTCGGTTTCACCATGATAAACCCGGCTGGTTGCCGAGTTTTGGCTACGCGTGGTTTAAAACAGGCTTGTTTCCCCGGCGAGTGGGTGTCTGTGGCTCCCCAGGACTGCGTCTCTGTGGTGCCTGTTTCAGGCTCCTTATGAATCCCGGCGGGATGGCTGTACCCATCTAACAGTGTTCATACGGACACGTGTTGTTTGTAGTTTTTTCGGTTTTGCAAAGCCAATATAAAACTAAGCTGTTGTTGTATTTCCTCCCCGGCGATCTTTTACAAAGAAGTGGGGATAGGAACAATTGGGGTTAACTTTTAAACTTTAAATCACCCGGCGGGTGCAACCTGGAAGGGTGGGATGTCCGAATTTGCGAAAATTCAGTTTAGTTGACCAGACAATTGAGGGATGCATTGTGTATCGCCTCCTTCAACATACGGCGCTTTAGGGCACAATTGGGGTTAACGTTTTTTAAACTAATATTCACACCCGACGGGTGCTCCTTGGAAGGGTGGGAATAACGAATTTACAATTCAGTTAGTTAACCAGACAATTGAGGGATAAGTTTTGTATCGCCGCCTTCAACCTACGGCGATCAAAAAAGATACTTCGGGAGAAGTTAGATCTCATATATTTGTCAGGCTTCCCAGTTTTTGATCTACGAGATAATTCGGGGGCCGGCGTCTTTTTTAGTTTTTTTTTTCCAAAATTGAATCTTGAAACAAACACCACCGGAAACTATGTCAGAGGGTATTCATAAATCTTTTGGACAAATTAAGATATTCTGAAATCTTTTACTTAGGAGACCCCACCGCGTAGCGAGCTGTAGTCGTTGAGTATTACGTCTCGTTACCCGGCGGGTTATTTAACACTTGTGTGCGAACATGATGGGGTTAACCTTATGAGCATTAATTCCTGGATTTTTTGTTTTTTTTCCAGAGCTGGGTCCCGGCGGGTCTATACAGAACCTGGAGTAAGTTTCCCACCAGTCTCTGTCATGGCTACCTTTGCCCCGGTTTTTGCTTTATGCATTACGCCCTCCTGTTCAGGTATCCCTATTTTTGCGCACACCCTTTGTATAAAATGTGTTAAAATGTCTCGTTTGGTGTGGGTTACCTTTCCGGCGTTTTTCTCGTTGCTCCGAGAACACCGTTTTTGTTTACCGAGTTTTAGTCAGGATGGCTAAAAATAGGTAAGTTACCCCGACGAGTTTGGTAGCTTGAGGGCTCATCAGAAACTGCGTTTTCTGTGGTCGAGCCTGGGATCAGGCTTCCTGTGTTATTCCCGGCGAGGGGGGCTCCACACAGTTATCTAGGTGATCATGCTGACACCTGTTGGATATGGTTTTCTCGGCTTTTCAAAGCCATTGAAACAATGCTGTCTGTTTGTTTGGTCTTTTTTCCCTCCCGGCGACCTTTTTACAAAGAGGTCTGGGGCAGGTATAATTGGTTTGACATTGCATATAAAACCCGGCGGTTGTACCTTCGGGTGGTTATATTAACGGATTTGCGATTCGCGATAATTTGCCAAACAATTGATTGATACAATAGGGTATCATGGCCTTCAAGACGGCGATCTATGAGGGCTTCTGGGAGAAGCCGGATTAGAGATTAAGATAGGCTTAGACTTTTTATGGGATAAAAAGATGCCTGAATCTTACTAGTGTTTCAAGTGTAAAGGAATACTTGAAAGACTTCATCTTTAATAAAGATATGCTTCATCTTTATGAGGATTCAGAAGATATGCTTAATTCTTTTGGACAGGTAAAGATATGCTGAAATCTTTAATAAGCCATTGAAACAATGCTGTTTGTTTGTTTGGTCTTTCCCTCCCGGCGACCTTTTTACAAAGAGGTCTGGGGCAGGTACAATTGGTTTGACATTGCATATAAAACCCGGCGGTTGTACCTTCGGGTGGTTATATTAACTGATTTGTAATTCGCGATAATTTGCCAAACAATTGATTGATACAATAGGGTATCACGGCCTTCAAGACGGCGATCTATGAGGGCTTCTGGGAGAAGCCGGATTAGAGATTAAGATAGGCTTAGACTTTTTATGGGATAAAAAGATGCTGGAATCTTACTAGTGTTTCAAGTGTAAAGGGATACTTGAAAGACTTCATCTTTAATAAAGATATGCTTCATCTTTATGAGGATTCAGAAGATATGCTTAAATCTTCTGGACAGGTAAAGATATGCTGAAATCTTTAATATGAAACTAAAGGAAAACGAAAAGTAGTGGTGGAGTGCTACGGTTCGTTGACCGGCGGTTTTGTGGCACATATTTTGTACCATTTTTTGTGTGTAACCCTATGAGCTTTAATCCCCGGAAATTTCTCTTTCCAGGGCGGAGTACCGGTGTTGCACCAGGTGACCAGATAGTTCCCGGGGGCGGGGTAGTTTTCCCCCAGTCTCTGTCATGTCGGCACTTGAACCTCTCATTGCTGTATGTTCAATGCCGTTAAGCTCAGGTATCCCTATATTATTTTTATTTGTTAATGAAATAATTTAATCACTGAATAATAATAAACATATATATTTTCTATGATTATATTATGATAATATTGAGTATATTTATAGTAATTTATTTTAATACAATTAAATATAAATTAAATTAATTAGTATACTTTATGATTTTGCTCACCAGCTCTGCTTTAAATGTGTTAATGAGCTATGGGAGCTTTTAATTATCATAAACCTTTACGGGACTCGGACGAGGGCTCCCATTCCAAGAGTATACCAAGCTCGCAAGCGAGGGACAGCCACAGCCAAGGTGTATGGCGATACTCACAGTCCTGGCAGGACAGAACACATCCCTTTGTGGCTCAACTAGTGCTGACGTCCACCGGGATGCCGATGTACCATCTTCTATCCCAGTTTTAACATGGCAACATGTGGAGGTCCCGGCTTTGGCGGGATCTTCCCATGATAAGCCAGACTTAACGGATGAAGAACAACGATCTCTGGTCTCTGAGATGGAGGTTGAAGAGTCCAGTCACCTTCTAGGAGACTCTCAGGGTACTGTCGAATCTCCACGGAGTTCGTCATCGGCTAGGTATGTACCGGCGGAAGAGATTGATGGACTACTATTGAATGCACTTAATAGGTTCTTTGGCCCTACGCCGGAAACTCCTACAGTTGATACGGGAGATCCCGCGATGTCGACGAATGTGCGACCTCTGGCTACATCCTTTGCTTTAGCTAAAATACCTAACCATCCTCTTGTGTCAGATCCAATTTACAATGTGCCAGGCACAGAAGCT
This sequence comes from Paralithodes platypus, assembly GCA_032716605.1. Taxonomy (NCBI): domain Eukaryota; kingdom Metazoa; phylum Arthropoda; class Malacostraca; order Decapoda; family Lithodidae; genus Paralithodes; species Paralithodes platypus. The sequence goes on along the minus strand of CM064489.1, from coordinate 36,452,438 downwards.
CTCACTACTTCCAATGTGCGAGTCATATCAGACATATCTCCCCCTCCTTTAGACAAGGCGCCAGTCAAAAACAGGAGCTATGCCTCTTTTATACGGGCCTGATGAGTCAGGGGTAGCAATGTTACGGAAATGTTTTGGATGTTCATATTAAGGCCATTCCAAGTTATTATAACCATGACTTAATCTTCCCACCAAATCCCTCCAGAACACCATTCTTGGTTCTCTCTTCCGGTTTTTGGTGCCGGCGGAGTCCCCTCTGCTTTGTTTGACTTCTTGGCCGCCACCCCCCAAATAATCAATTTGTGCGAATTATAAGATCCCTTTAGCACGCCTTCCCCAGCTTACCTAGACCGCGAGTTTAGGTTAAGAGGAAAAGCGTTTAAACTGTTTTCGCAATATATGGTTCCCAGAAAGTAACAAAGTCTCTGTTACGCTCTTCTCAGGCAATAGAAGCCGCGGAAGTCAGGAAAGCCATTGAACTTTCCCGGCGCTTGCTTCTCCAGACTTCCATCCAAGTCTTTAAAGTTACGCATCATGCATGTCTACGTTACGTTAAACCATCTCAAATCTCTAGGATTCAAGGTCAACTTAGTAAAAGTCAAACCCTTGTTCCCTCACGAGTATTTCAGGGGATAGGGCTGGTCGAGGACACAGCTTCTCTCACTCTGAGTCAGAGTGTGGACACTCGAAACAGATTTCGCAAAAACTGTTTATGTTTTTCCACAGTCTGACTACGACACAGAGACTTTGGGAATCTCTAGTCGGTTCTCTCAACTGGGTTCAGCTAACTGTGAAGTTGGGCCGGTTGAAAGTCTAACGTTTAATCTTGGAGGGCAACACATTTTTCCCACTATTACCGGCGGGGATAGTATGGCCTATCCCAATGTTATTACACAACTTACTAGCGGTTTGGGCGACGAGATAAATGTTGCACGCAGTCATGTCATGAACCTCTCCTCCGCCGTCGGTATGGGTGGACATGGATGCGTCAGGAACGATAGGTTGGAGCTTTTAGTCAAACCTCGGGCATCAGGGTCAAAGGTTTTGGTCCCATTTAGACATCTTCCACATCAATGTCAAAGACTTACTAGTCCCCTTATCTGTCCTTCAGGCTCACGGCTCTGCTTTACGGGGCAAGTCGGTGGCCTTCTGAATGGACAATCTGAATGCGGTTCACTGTATTCAGAAACAAGGGTCAATGAGATCTCGGAAGTGGCTAAACGTGTCAGAAAAGATTTTTATACTAGCCAACAGGCTGGACATTCATCTTCACGCATCTTATCTCCCAGGCGGAGCAAACGTCTGGGCAGACGCTCTGTCTCAGAGACAAAGCACAACAGTAGAATCGGCGCTCTTGCGATTGCGGAGCATTACCATCCACAAGTGGATTTCTTTGCGTCTGAGAAGACTCACAAACTCCCAGTGTACCTCACCCGCCGGACGATAATGCCGGCAGGCGGACCAGACGCTCCGATGACGGACGGGAACAGGTTGAGTTCCATTTATCTCTTTTCCGCCGCCAGACGCGTCTCTAATGTGCCACGTAGTCAACAAACTACAGGATTAGCGAGGCGTAGTCTCGCTAATCGCGCCCCTGTGGCCGGCGCAGTGTGGTACCAGCATTGGAACACGTGGTGCCCGCACCCAGTGTCACTCCCGGTCGGGTTGTTCCACTTAGAACACAATTGGCAACCTAGAAACCTCGCGGACTTGTTCATTATGGACATTCAGGAGGCCAAGTGGCTAGCACCATATGGTAGCGGCGTGACCAAGATATTCACGAATCAATATACCCAGTCTATAGAGCGACAGTTTCAATCGCATTGGCAAGCTTTTACGTCTTGGATTCTTAGAACAAAACAAACTGTGCCCTCGGTGGCGTTGGTTGTTAATTATTTAATTTATCTGTTCATGCAGAAACATTTATCTGAAAGTGATTTATGTGGGCAGGTTTTAAACTCCGCCCACTCATGCCTACCTGGTCTCTGGACAAAGCATTGTCGTTATTTTCGTTCCCATATGTACCAAAGACTGCAGCTTTTACAAAAAGGGCAGTATTCCTTATGGCTTTGGCTACCGGGAACAGAGTATCTGAGCTGGCGGCGATGAGCAACACACCTAATTGCCTCAGGTTTGATAGGCTTCATGAGTGTATTCACATTGCACCTTCCCCAGGATTCATAGCCAAGAATGAGCACAGTGAACATGTGTTTTCAGAGTTCACGGTGCCGGCGTTAAAAAGGGGAAAGGTGCACCCTCTTTTTTGCCCAGTGCAAGCTCTAACCAAATATTTAAGAGTGGCACCTCTAAATCACCAGGGTGCTTTATGGGTCGCAAGTCTGGGTGAACGATTGATGGAGCGTACACTGGCTTCTCTCTTGGTCGAGGACTTTAAAGAGAAGAATCCCGGCGTTGTGGGTAAGACCCACGATTTACGCAAGGGGGCAGCCTCTTTACGTTTCCTTAATAATCTTTCGGCGGAAGTTATTAAGTCCACACAGTTGTGGGCCTCTAATCAGGAGTTTTTGACTCGATACCTTTCAGTAGCTCTGGACAAACCTTCCTTGCCATGTATTGCTTTACGGCAGAGGGTCTAGGTGGCCCTTTTAGTCACGTTTTGTTTAATTTCAAGAAAAAAGGGGGGGAGGGTGCAGTCAGTGTGACATAGGACAGCCTAGACCCCTCCGGAGTATGTGTTCAGAACATACGAGCTGTGATACTGTTTGTAGGAATTGTATTATAAAATTTCTCTGTAGTATTCATTGCAGGAAATTGTGCTAAAGGCCAATAGTAGTGTTACAACAATTCTTGTTGTAAGTAGTTTTGGCTGTGAAGCAATAGATTTTTAAGAAATCTCGGTAGTTGCAACTACGACTTTTACTTTTGAAGTATTTACTTCTGCATAAGTACACGAGTTCAGTACTTCTACGAAAGTACAAGAATTCATTTATGTTTAGTTATATTTTTAGGAATATATCCACTAGTTAATGGGGTTTATATGTGCACATGGAAACTTATAAGTTTTTAGTTTTCACCACTTACTTTAAGTGGGGTGCCTTCTTAACTAGCAGATCTGTGTACAGAGTCTCAGAGTTAACCCTTTTTCAAGCAGGCTTCTTTGAAGCACGCTCCTGCTTGTACCCCTTTTTGAAGATTTAGGCTGTATAAAGTTTATGCACCCGAATATATCTTTTTTTACAAAAGTAAGAATACTATGTGGTTGTTTGATTATCTGCTTTTCTAGAGTTATGATATGATTACGAATGTCCCCCTCCAGTCTTAGAAATCAGGCATGTTCGTCAATGATGGAGGGGCCACTAATAAATTATAGGTTTGACTCCTGTAAAGAGATAAAGAAAACCTAATATTTAGTAGTGGCCCCGTAATCATTGACGACTGGGGCCCTCCCGACCATCCCCTTCCCATTCGTTGATGTATTAAGGATTTTGGTTTACTTGATATGTCAGTGAAGGAAGAATGACGTCTGAATCAGCGTCTGGTCAAAGATCCACACAAGTACATCCACGATATGATGGGAAGCTTATTGGATAGTTATTCTTATTTTCTTTTTCTTTTTATTTGTTTACGAAGTTTTTTCGTAGTGAGAACCCAATTCATAATGACTGAAGCCATGAGTGAGGTCGCGTGCGCTCATGATGAAGGCTCCTCAGATTTTAAATGCTCTGCGCGGTAGATTCAAACTACGGCGGATTAGTGTTTGAAGAGGATGCCTTATGTAATAGGCATGTTCGTCAATGATTACGGGGCCACTACTAAATATTAGGTTTTCTTTATCTCCTTACAGGAGTCAAACCTATAATGCAGGCAGCAAGGCCAAGAGTTCTCATCACGCCATTACAGATAGGACTCAGCATACAAATGCATCACCAGTTTGGATCCAGATTTTTGTTGGAAACACTTAGTAACCTGGGATTCTGTTCTTCATATCAGGAGGTGAAAAAGTTTGAGTCAAGTGCAGCTGTTGTTCGAGGAACAGATATCCCAGGGAATGTTCAAGGCCACTCATCCCAATAGAAATGGACCTTCCTCCAGCGCCAGCAACTCTCCTGAAAGTCATCAGGTGCAACTGCAAAGCAGATTGTACTAGAGCAAGCTGCAGTTGTAGAAAACATGGTCTCCAGTGTTCCCAGGCTTGTGGGGAGTGTAGGGATGTCAGTTGTGCAAATGCCCCTCAGCCTGAGGTTGGTGGCTCCTTGGAAGAAGGGGACATTTAAATTTAAGATTTAGTTGTGTCAGGTGAGCCTTAATGTTATTTGATTTTTTTTTTTTGTATATATCAAGTTTCAACTAACACTGAGAAATGTGATTTTAAATTTTACATCTGATATTATTGCATCATCATCATCAATTTGTAGGGCTCCATATACGCTTGCATGTGACGGCCTTGTTTACCTGGTGGCGGATCTCTATGCTGCTCAATCTCTAGCAGCCTCCCTGTTCAGTCCCATATCCCTAAGGTCTTTTTGTATGACATCGTCCCATGTCTTTTTTCAGTCTAACTCTGGCAGCTGCTCCCTCACCGTTCACATTTCTCACATTACCCAGTTACCATCATCCATCCTTTCCACGTCACGTGACCGAACCACCTCAATCTGTCCCCCCCCCCCCCCTTCCCCCGGTAAATAAAATAAGAATAAATAATTTTGTATTTAGAGACTAAACAATAAATTCAGTGGATTCATTGCCCCGAAAACATAAAAATAGACACCAAATTTGCATTTTCAAGAATATTTGAAGAAAAAAATAGGTAAAATTTATAAAAACGCCATTTTAACATACTTCCGAAAGCTGGATCCTCATGGACTTTTATTATGGTGTTTAGGGCATCAATATTGACATAATACTGTAAAGATAAATTCTGTTGCAATTAGTCCCGGGTCAAATATTATTTTGCTTGGACTGCTATGCTAAATGGACTTTTATTATTTATCTAATTAAATACAGTTAAGGGGAAGTTATATTAAAAATACCCCCAAGACCCCCCTTCGAGATAAATGTGTACATTTTTCGGTAGATAAATGTCTCGGGCCCGGCCGAAGGCCGGTTCCTCCTAAATTACAGGCTCGCTATCGCTCACCAGGAAAAAAATAGACACCTAGATAGACCGAATTAAATGTCTTAACATCGCCAAACTAATGGGGCGGACGTCTTATAATCTCATAACTAATTGGGCCAAACATGAAGGAAGAAGGGGTCCAGAAAAACAAATACTTCTCCTTTACCCCTTCAGCACGATGAAGTAATTTTCCTCATATGCTGGTTACCATTATACAATTTTCATTAGCTTATAATCCAGCTCTAGGACTCAAAGGGGTAAGTATGATTTCAATATATCTTCTGAATGCTATGCATTGGGCTTTCTGAAACATTTTGGTCGATATTTCAATTTATTTATTATTTTTCTAGTTGTCTCCCTAAACCTTCATTAAAAAAAAAAAAAAAAAAAAAAAAAAAAAAAAAAAAAAAAAACTTCCTAGACCCCCTTTCAAGATAAATTTGTACATTTTTCGGTAGAAAAATGGCCAAATGGCCTTGTCAAAGGCCGGTTTCTCCTAAAAATATCGACACCTAATAGAAAGGTCTTAATATTGACAAAGAAATGGGGTGAAATATCTGAAATTCGCCAAACTAATGGAACGAACGTCTTAAAATCTCTAAACTGATGGGGCTAAATTTGAGGGAGAAGGGGGACCAGAAAAATGACCCATCTCCCCTTAAGTTTAGCCAGAATAAAACATTAAAAGATGTTCTCGTGCTGAAGGTGTTAACCCCTTCTGTACCGGCGATGTCCTTTTAGTTTACGTCTAGCTAAATATTTAGACCATTTTGTGCATCTTGAGAAGGATCTGTGGTAGTTTAAAAGGGTTAGTCAAGATAGTTCGAAACCTATTAATTGCTCGAGATCCATTTTGAAACTAAATACAATCATCAAATATTAGCCTGAAGAAAGATACATGGACGGGACTGGTACTGAACGTATTAATGGAGTAAGTTATATTTGTGTATTACAGTGAATGGACTTCGATGTTTCTTGTCATTATTTTATGAAGTGGATAGAAATGCATTGGTATAAAGTCGTGAATCGTGGTCAAAGTGCATTAGCACGTTCAATAAATGTAAGACGACTGAAATACAAATACAGAGACATACCCAGGGAAAACAAGCAACAACAGAGCTATTGATTTTTCTTGAAGGAACGTATACAATGGCCTGCACAAGTAACGGTTACACTATTGTATAATATATGATTAATTAGGGATAGAAAGGCAACAATAGAGAAAGGAGGGAGAAGAGAAAGATATTAGAAACAAGACAGAAATAAAGACATATACTGTATGTACAGACAGACAAGCACACCTTTAATTACAATCCTCTCTCTCCATACAACCTCACACAAACACACATAAATACAAACATACACAGACGACAAATACCGCACCACAAATACACACTACACTCACACACACCACAATTACTCCCTCCCTCTCTCACACACCACAATCCCTCCCTCCGTCTCACACACACCACAATCCCTCCCTCTCTCTATCACACCACAATCTCTCCCTCTCTCTCTCTCACACACACACTAAAATCCCTCCCTCTCTCTCATACACACACCACAATCCCACCTTCCCTATCTCTCTCACACACACACACACACACACACACCCACCAAAATCCCACCCTCTCTCTTAAACACACCACAATTACACCCTCCCTCCCACACACACACACTACAATCCCTCCCTATCACACACACACCACAATCCCTCCCTCCCTCTCTCTCACACACAGACACACACTACAATCCCTCCCTCTCTTACACACAGACACACACCACAATCATTCCCCCACTCCCAGCACGTCACAAAATTACTTAGACAATTATTTTCCTCCAGTCTATCCATTTTGCTCTCCCAACCCTCGCTAACGAACCCCACTTCTCAAAACCTTCCTAGTCTATGTAATTACCCCGGCTTATAATACACATAATGGACGTCGTTGCTGGAGTTTCTAATTATTTAAGGGGGGTCACCGGCTTTTTTTATCTTTCTCTCCTTTTCTCTCTTTCCCTGGCTTGTATACATTCGGCCCCATTCAGCCAACTGATTTAAGACGTTTATCCCTATCCAGGTGTCGATTTCTTCCTGGCGAGCGACAGCGAGCCAGTATTGTATAGAGATATCCGGCTTCGCCGGAGACATTTTTCTATCGAAACATGTACAAATTTACCTTACTTACTTACTTACTTGAGTTTACTCGAGTTGTTTCGGCCTCCTCAGCGGCCTCGGCGAGAGTTGCTCCCCCCGAGTATGTTTGCTGCCAGTGTTTGATGCAGCATGCTATTCGAGAGGGCAGCCCTCCCCACCGCGAAGTATGGCTGATCAAGCACCGACTTGAGATGGTTGTCCAAGGCTTTTTTGAAAACTTCCATTGGTACGTCCATCAGGTTTCTCACGTTCTCTGGCATTTTGTTGAAGAGGCTTGGTCCCCTGTTTGTCAACCAGGAGTCCCTCAGTGTGCCCAGAGCTTCCCTACACTTTTGGGGTGGGATGTTACAATACCTACCCCCTCTGTCACTCCAGTTCCATGATATTGTGGTGTGAAAGTTTGGCACTAGACCCTCGATAACTTTCCATGTGCAAATTATCAAGTATCTCTCTCTTCTTCGCTCCAGTGAATATAACTTAAGAGCCTTCAGCTTATCCCAGTAATGAAGATATTTTACCGAGCTGATGTGGGACGTGAAACTTCTTTGAATACTCTCTATTTCGTATATTTCCCCGGCTTTGTGTGGAGATGTTAGCACACTGCAATACTCCAGTCGTGGGATCACCAACGATTTGAAAAGTGTTATCATTGGCCGTTCTTCTCGCGTCTTGAAAGTGCAGTATCCAATCTACAAGTTTCCTCGCCGCTACTGACTTGGCCTGATTATGTTCTTTGAATGACATGTTTTCTGACATTATTACCCCAAGATCTTTAACCTCTGATTTTCGTGGGGTTGGCAGGAGTGACTCTGTTAAGTAGGTTGTGGTTCTTTTAATTTCTCCATTGCCTCCATACTTATCAGCTGAAATTTCTCTTCGTTAAATTGAATGTTGTTATCTTTGGTCCACCGAAATACAGCGTTCATGTCTGCTTGCAAGATTTCTTTGTCTTCTATTGTGGTTATTCCTAGACTTAGTTTTGTGTCACCTGCAAATGATGAGACGCTGCTGTGTTGTACATTTACATCAATATCACTTATTAGTATTAGGAAGAGTAAGGGTGCCAACACTGTACCCTGGGGAACAGAGCTTTTAAGCTCTGAACCTTCCGATACCGCCTGATTTACTGCTACTGATTGTCTTCTGTCAGTGAGAAAATTATAGATCCACCTCCCCACCTTTCCGGTGATACCATTTTCTTTCAGCTTATGTGCTATATTTCCATGGTCACACTTGTCAAATGCTTTGGCAAAGTCTGTGTATATGACATCCACATTTCTTTTCTCTTCCAGGTCATCTAGAACTTTGTCATAGTGTTCTAGTAGCTGCGAGAGACATTATCTTCCTGCGCTGAACCCGTGTTGTCCGGAGTTGTGGAGCCCGTTTTCTTCCATGTATTCCGAGACTTTTCCTCGTAGTACTCTTTCAAAGATTTTGATGATGTGAGATGTTAGTGCTACTGGGCGGTAGTTTTTTGGCTGAGCTTTACTTCCTCCTTTATGTAGTGGTGCAATTGTTGTGTTTTCAGACTTTCTGGAATTTCTCCTGTATCTAGGCTCTTTCTCCACATTATGGCTAGAGGTCTTGCTAGCGATGTTTTGCAGTTCTTGAGCAGGACTGAGCTCCATGAATCCGGTCCTGGTGCTGAGTGGAGCGGCATGCTGTTTATTGCCCTTTCTATATCTATTGGCCCAAATTCTATATCCGATATATAGAGGGGGGCTCTGTTCTCGCCCATAAAAAAACTGTTTGGATTGTCAATAGCTTTAGGTGGATCGGGTTGACTGTACACAGTTTCATACTGTTTTCGTAGAAGTTCACTCATTTCTTTGCCATCTGTTGTATATGATCCGTCGAGTTTGATGAGTGGGCCTATGCTTGATGCTGTTTGTGATTTTTTTAGCTAGCTGTAAAACAAATATATATATATATATATATATATATATATATATATATATATATATATATATATATGCTGGCTTGCTAACGCTCGCCAGGAAAATATTGACACCTGGATGGGGGTAAACGTCTTAAAACAGTAGGCCAAAGAGAGAGGGAGAGAAAGAGAAAAATAGCGAGGTGGGCTCCCTTAAATATAGTGACTGCAGAGGCGTATTTTCTGCAGCTATTGAATTGAGCTTGTTTTTATTTTTAAGGGGGGTGACCAGCTTTGTTTTCTCTCTCTGGGCTGTATCCATTCGGACCCATTCAGCCTACTGTTTTAAGACGTTCATCCCCATCCAGGTGTCAATTTATACCTGGCGAGCGATAGCGAGCCACCATATTTTGGATAATGAGTTAGACAGCTGACTAAATTTGTAAATGTTTCGATAGAAAAAGGTCTCCGGCGAAGCCGGATTTCTCCATAAAATGCTGGATTGCTATCGCTCGCCAGGAAAAAATCGACACCTGGATGGAGATAAACGTCTTAACCTTAAAACTGAATGGGGCCGAATGGATACAACCAAGACAGAAATAAAAGCAGGTCACATCCCTTTATGATATTAAACCTCTTTGGTCCAAGGGGGGTGTTTTTAGACCTCCCCTGATTCGCTCCACTAGTTTAGAGATCGAAAGTCGCTTGCTTACATTAGTTTAGCGATATTTAGACGCTTCCCCCCATTCAGGTGTTAATACCCCCCCCCCCACTAGTTTCCCGAAGGGGAGGTGTGGCAGAGTGGTCTTGCCACTGGACTGGTAATCCAATGGACCCGGGTTCGAAACCCAAAATGTCAATGGGAAGATATTATTGGGATGGCATTTGTGGTGTACCTAGTATCAGTGCATTACCACAGCACACCGAAATGCCGAAACAAAATACCCTCATTGTTCCCTGATTAAATAGCACTGTATGAATATTCCCATATTCAAAATATGCTACAGGGGGGGCAATGCCTAGCGAGTTAATTGCTCAATAGGTGGCGTTCTGAGAGTGAGGGTCCGAGCCTGGGGAGTGAGACTTTGAAGCGCAGAGGCGAAGCAGCTTCAGAGATGGAGTTGGGTTCGAGCCGTGAATAGGTGCTTCTCATGTCTCACTCCCTAGACTGGAGCAAGACCTCACGGGCCTCGCCGTGTTCAGCGGTAGAGTGTAAAGGCTATCAGCCTATGCCCGAGAGGGAGTAGTTGGAATATAGAAAAAAAAAAAAAAAAAAAAAAAAAAAATATATATATATATATACCGGTATATATTATATATATATATATATATATATATATATATAGAGAGAGAGAGAGAGAGAGAATAGTTAGTAGACCTTGCGGTCCATTCCGAGGAGGTACTAGTTACGGCACCAAAACGCACTTCCCCCAAAAAAGAAAGAAAGGAAACTAAATACAAATATGAAAACTACTACAGGACATAATTATATAATGCATTTGTTTTAAACTACTACAGGACATAATTATATAATGCATTTGTTTTAAACTACTACAGGACATAATTATATAATGCATTTGTTTTAAACTACTACAGGACATAATTATATAATGCATTTGTTTTAAACTACTACAGGACATAATTATATAATGCATTTGTTTTAAACTACTACAGGACATAATTATAAAGTGCATTTGTTTTAAACTACTACAGGACATAATTATATAATGCATTTGTTTTAAACTACTACAGGACATAATTATATAATGCATTTGTTTTAAACTACTACAGGACATAATTATATAATGCATTTGTTTTAAACTACTACAGGACATAATTATAAAGTGCATTTGTTTTAAACTACTACAGGACATAATTATATAATGCATTTGTTTTAAACTACTACAGGACATAATTATATAATGCATTTGTTTTAAACTACTACAGGACATAATTATATAATGCATTTGTTTTAAACTACTACAGGACATAATTATATAATGCATTTGTTTTAAACTACTACAGGACATAATTATATAATGCATTTGTTCTACCCAGGCGGAAAGTTTACTCCATTAGCACCTGATATTTCGATAATTAATGCCAAAATAAAACAAAGTGATAGCCTCTGTATCACACTAATGCTCCGTGTTCACAATTACCAGCATTTTTGGTTAATAAGAGCTGGGTAATTACGATGAGGCAAGTAATTAGCTCACCAGCTTAAGGGGGGTCACCGGCTTTGTTTTATCTTTCTCTCCTGTTCTCTCTTTTCCTGGCGTGTATCCATTCGGCCCCATTCAGCCAACTGTGTTAAGACGTTTATCCCCATCTAGATGTCGATATCTTCCTGGCGAGCGATAGCGAGCCAGCATTGTATGTAGAAATCCAGCTTCGCCAGAGACATTTTTCTACCGAAAAATTTACAAATTTACCTTGCCGTCCAAACAAAAATATATATATGCTGGCTCGCTACCGCTCGCCAGGAAAATATTGACACCTGGATGGGGGTTAACGTCTTATAACAGTAAGCTGAATGGGGCCGAATGGATACAAGCCAAAGAGAGAGGGAGAGAAAGAGAAAAAAAGCGAGGTGGGCTCCCTTAATGTGAAGTATTGGCTTTTTTTCTGAACCCACCCTTATCCTTCTCCTTCATGTTTAGCTCCAGGTCTAAAATTCTAAAAATGTCGCCCACATCTTTGTCAATATTAAGATCTTTCGTGCCATTCAGGTATGGACTATTTCCTGGCGAGCAATAGCGAGCCTGTAATTTAAGAGGAACCGGTCTTCGGCTGGGACTTTTTTCTACCGAAAAATGTACAAATTTATCTCAAAAGAGGGTCTTGGGAATGTTATTTATCAAGCTTGATTGAAGTCTAGAGAGCAAACTAAAACAACTATAATTATACTGTATACCACAAATAATGAAAAATAGATAAATAGATAAAATAACGTCCCCTTAACCCCTCGAAGATCGTGACGCGTTTAACAGTATATTCTGACTATCAATAGACGATTATATTTACATGGAAATCTGAGGGTTAATCGAGACAGTCTTCGCCTTTGTAATTCCCACATATCCTTCATAAACTGTACACACACGTCTAATGATAGCCGAATAAACCATCAAACCGGGTGACGGTCCTCAAGGGGTTAAATAACTATATGGGGAATTCGCAGAGGGTTGTTCCTGGGCAGAGTGAGTTACAGGCTTAAGGGGGGCATGGCTAATTTTTGAGTCGAATTTGTCATGTATTTATATATTTTTTGTTTTTAGTTTCCTCCCTACACCATCACACTTTACACAAAACAACCCCAGGATCCCTCTTCAACAGATATTTATATATTTACACAAAACAACCCCAGGATCCCTCTTCAAGAAATATTTATATATTTACACAAAACAACCCCAGGATCCCTCTTCAAGAGATATTTATATATTTACAGAAAACAACCCCAGGATCCCTCTTCAAGAGATATTTATATATTTACACAAAACAACCCCAGGATCCCTCTTCAAGAGATATTTATATATTTACACAAAACAAACCCAGGATCCCTCTTCAAGAGATATTTATATTTTTACACAAAACAACCCCAGGATCCCTCTTCAAGAGATATTTATATATTTACAGAAAACAACCCCAGGATCCCTCTTCAACAGATATTTATATATTTACACAAAACAACCCCAGGATCCCTCTTCAACAGATATTTATATATTTACACAAAACAACCCCAGGATCCCTCTTCAACAGATATTTATATATTTTTCGGTAGAAAAATGTGCCGGCCAAAGGCTGGTTCTTCCAAAATTACAAGCTCGCTATCGTTCGCCAGGAAAACCATCGACACCTAAATGGCACGAAAAGTCTTAATATTGACAAAGAAAAGGGGCGAAAGGCCTTATAATCGCTAAACTAATGAGCCGAATGTCTTAAGATCTGAAAACTAATTGGGCTAAGCATGAGTGAGAAGGGGGTCCAGAAAAAATTACCATTTCCCCTCTAACACAACATCGCTACAAATAGGTCTATAATTTGTTAATCCTTTCTGTACCGGCAACGTCTTTTAAATCATATGTTTTGCTATTTTTACATGATTTTGTGCAGTTTAAGAAAGAGCTGTGGTAATAAAAAAAGGGTCAAATGAGATAGTTCGAAACCTGGTAATTGCTGGAGGACCATTTTTAACTAGATACAATTGTCTAATATTTAAGCAGGCGTCACACCATGCCGACTTGAGCCAAGACTGACCACGACCTTTAGTCGTGGTCAGGAGTGCCATCCTTCGGCGGAGAGCTTAAGGATTTGGGTGGGGTGAGTTTTGGACGGGACGCAGTATGGATGGCCACGCCGCCTGACGGCCCCTGACGGCGACCTGACGGGGTAGAGCGGCGCCCATGCAGGACTGAAGGTGAGACCTAGGTCGCCGCTGGAGTGCCGATCTGCGGCGTAGCGCGTTTACAACGACCTGACTGACGAACGGCGTCGACAGGAGGTAGGGCGGCGTCAATATGCATTACTGTGCCGATGGACAGCGACCCCTTCAGTATGGACGGCTGATTATTAACTGATTATTTCAGTTAATTCTGTTATTTTATTATTATTATTAATTTAATTATGTATTGAATGTTGTTATTTTTCATTTTTTCTGTAATTAATATACCTAATCTTATATTTTGATGGTTATTGATAATATATTTATTATTTAATTATTTAATTATGTCGTTTATTTATATATTGACCGTTAGGGCATCGTTGGGTCGCCGCAAGCCGCCGCTGATCCCCGCAGGTTGTTATGGTGACGCCGCCTGACGCAGACCTCATTTATGGTGCCGTGTGCTGCCGCACTGACGCCTACCTTTTCCCATCAAGCGCCGTCAAACGCCGTCACACGCCATCAGCCTCCCGTCCCCTTCACGTCCCATTTTTTTTACCTCACTCCACGCCGACTTGATTTTCAAAGTTGTGCATGTTGAACTTTTGAGGGGGTATGTGAAGACCCATCCCGACCTGTTTGTTATGTTGGCGACGGCCCATGATGCACGGCGACGTAGACCAAGACTGTCCACGACCCTTAGGTCGCGGACAGTCTTGGCCTAAAATCGGCTAGGTGTGACGGGTGCTTTACCAGAATAAAGTTAGAAAGACTTCGCTGGTACAGAAGGGGTAAAACAAAATGAATTTCATAAAATATATTTATATCAAATTATATAATGATAAGACACACATATTTAATATTTTTGTGACATGACCCAGCCAGGGCTCGAACCCAGGCCAGTAGTGCAACACTCCAACACCTTAACCTCTAGGCCACCAAGGAGCTTAAAAGTAAAGGCTCATTTGGAATCAGATCTCATCCACTTCAACATTACTACAAACGACAGATAATATATATCAAAGCTATACTATATATTACTGATTTACATCTGCTTACATACACACTCAAATAAACACATATATACACAAAAGCACACACACCATTTTAAACTGTGAGTAATTATTTTCCCCAGCGGGTGAGAATAACTGTGCCATTATTTCCACCAAGCTGTTAAATTAACGATATCGTTATCTTTACCACCACACCACTTTATTTCATATGATACGTATTATCTCTCAACATTTCCCTTAAATATGTATGGAGAGTTAATTTGTGGCTGCTACTTTTGGGTTGTACACTCGGATACCATAGTCTCTAGATCACTCATAAATATTCGTGGACTATGCTTATTTTTCTATGTGGATGAAGGAGACACAAACAGAACTGCCTGTGACGAGTGCCTCCCCCAGAGTTGAAAGAGTGACAGGGCCAAAATCAAGGAATGTTCGAGCCATAATGCCTGGAAACACTGAATTTGAAGAAATTAAAGTCATAGGATGAGGGGAAGATGGATTTAGGGAAAGAGTTTCAGAGCTCAGTTGTTGAATAGAAGAAAGATTGGAAATATCGTTTCACTCTTGAATTGGAGAGTAGCACAGAGTAGGGGTGGGATTGTGTTGCAAGACGGGTGATATGTACTCTACGTAGAGGAGGTGGTATACACTGAGAGAGTTCTGAGGAACACTGATTATTGTAATAGCAGTAGAATAGCGAGATAGATGCAACATTGCGGCAAAGAGAGAGAGAGAGAGAGAGAGATTGCAAACAGTCAGTTAGTGGACGTGAGTTAATGAGACGAAAGGCTTCCTTTTATTACTTTGGCAGGAAGTGCTGTGTGAGAGGATCCTCCCCACACATGCGAACAATACTCAATACATGGATGCTCTGTGCAGCCCCTGTACAGAGCAAGAAGCTATGCAGGGGTAAAGAACCCCTGGAGGCGGTTGATCACACCCAGCTTCTGGGAAGCGTTTTTAGCAAGAGTGGTAGTTTGGTCTTTCCAAGTGAGATCAGAAGAAAAAGAGATACAGAAGAATACCGAGAGAAGATGAAGGATTGATTTTTATATTGTTGAAGTATAAGGGAAAGTCCTCTGGGAGTTCTTGACAAGTGGATAAATGGAGAAATTGGGTTTTGGAAGCATTGAAAGCAACAGGATTTTCTCTGCCCCAAATGGAAATGGTTGATAGTTCAGAATATACTTCTAATAATGGAAATATATGTCTGGAAACAAATTTATGAACATGACTTTCTATACAACAATTACAAATCTATATATACTATTTATTGAATAGCAAATTCTATCGATAAATCACTGCAGATAGTTATAATTACATAAACAAAAGCATAGAGGGTTCACAAATTCTTACGAGTGGGCTAGAGACTATGGCATCGGAGTGTACACTGTCAAAGATCATGGGTATAAATTGGCTACGAAAAATGTATATACAATCATGGGGTATATTGATAGTGATTTACCTTTCTACCCTTATACTAAATGGGTTTATTAATAACATACTTTATTAGAGTATATTGTTAAGGTCAGATTAATTAACCTTTTTATACCCACAATCCTTACAGTGCAGCTTATATTTTGGGGACTTAGTTGTTTTTTGGCTATTCCTACACTTTTTGATTTAGCATAGCATTGTTTTCTGAGGCAATAACTCCGGAACCGCTTGTCAGATCGCGGCCAAACTTGACACAAGGAAGGTGCGTTTCTAAAATTGGGCAACTTTTGATAAGGTAAACATCCAAAATGGCGGCCAAATACGCCCGTGTCGGTCACATTTCCGAAACTTTTCAGACATAAATACCGTCTCTACCACTCATAGGATATTATTGTGCTTTGGGGTATGGACCCCTCTACTAATGACCCACAAACGTTATAGAGAAAAGTTTTGCCGTACACATCGATTGTTGGTGGCCATTTGAAAAACAAAAATCAAATTAATTTAACAATCCACATTTTTAAAACCACACGGATGATCAACGCCATTTTGCATAGTTGGGTGAGGCTGCAAATGTATCCGGCTTGGCTTTGGTCTTCTTTAAACTAAGCCGGGCTACCAACGGCAGCAGTAATAAGGGCGCCTCTGTGCTATAAGGTACACAATGTAATTCTCTGATCTATTGTTAATGCTTTTGTGTATATGTATGGAAAATAAGAGTAGGGTAAAGGCATGTATAATCACCTTTGCCCTTTTGAGACAATGCAACCTAAATGTAATTTTATGTATGTACGTTATCTCAAAGAAACAAATTAAATCAAATCTCTGTCATTCCCCCCCCCCCCTCCCCTCTCCTTCCTACTCTCTCTCTCTAGGTTATCTCACCTAGGCCATTTTACTTCCAGCAACAACATTCCATGGTATGTTGGGGCTATTATTATAATCAAATAGGTAATTATAGTTTCAAAAACAACATTCCAAGGAGTGTTGGAGCTTGTAGTACAATTGGTTAAAATACAAAGAGCCACACTCCTTGACGGCCACAACGAAAATGGCCACACTCTTAAAAGGGCACTACCAACAAAAAACACTACTTAACAAGGTCAGCCAACATATTACAAGCATCCAAAACAAACTTACACCAAGACTAATTGCCCTCCAGTCACTTGCCCACACAACATTCGGATACAACAAAGAAACTACCACCACAGTATACAAACAATATATACGGTCAATGATACTACCACCACAGTATAAGAACATAAGAACATAAGAAAATGGGAGTCTGCAGAAAGCCGATTGGTCTAAGCAAGGCAGATCCCTGTCCCACACAACCCCAATTACAAAGCCCAATTATAGGCTCAACACTCTAATACCCTGAGGATCATCTTACCAAACCGGTTAGAGATTAACGCAGGATTACGGGGGTCTGCAGAGCGCTGATTGGCCCAACCCGGCTGATCCCCCTTCACACCCAACCCTTCTCGTCCATATGCTTATCCAATTTTTTCTTAAAGCTCCCTATCGTTCTTGATCCCACTATATCACTTGGTAGCCTATTCCACCCATCTACAACTCTGTTACCAAACCAATATTTGCCTATATCTTTTCTGAAACGAAATTTATCTAATTTGAAACCATTGGTACGAGTTCTTTCGCTATCACTGAGCTTTAGTACATTTGTCATGTCCCCTTTGTTAATCCCACTAACCCACTTGAACACCTCTATCATATCCCCTCTAACTCTGCGTCGTCTCTCTAACGAATGTAAACCTAATTTCTTCAACCTTTCTTCATACGGAAAATTTCTAATATTATGGATCATTTTTGTCATTCTACGTTGAATTCTCTCCAATGAATCTATGTCCATTCTGTAATAAGGACACCAAAATTGGACAGCATAATCCATATGGGGTCTCACTAATGACAAGTAAAGTTTTAAGATAACATCAGCAGTTCTGTTACTCACACTCCTAGAGATGAACCCGAGAATCCTGTTTGCCTTATTACGAACGCTTATACACTGTTTTCTAGGCTTCAAAACAATATATACAATATATACAAACAATATATACGGTCAATGATGGAATATGATACCCTTTCTTGGGCTTCTAACCTCACTGAAACACATCACAACACCCTACAGACTATACAGACCAAAACCCTCAAAATAACCACTGGCTGCACAGCTACCACTTACAGACCACCTACACCAGGAAACCAAAGTCCAAAAAATCAAGGATCACCTCGATATGAGATGCACACTCATTTTCGCTGCAGCCTCCACAAAGCAACACCACCCACTACACTACATGGCAGAACATGGTGATGGGCTGGTCTATCAGAGTGAGAGCTGAGCGATCTCTGCCATACCCATAGCTTACTCTGACTGTTCCTTTTACTTATATATCTTCTAGATCTCAGGTGACGGCGTCTTTTCCGTGGATTGACCTCCCTACTGCCAAGATTGGGAGCCAAAGCGTCACATTTTCCCCTTGCCCCTCAACTTTCCCTTCATAATTGCTGAGTGGCACAAGGCCTTGGGTGGGGCTTTGGTTTCCCGGGCATTTCCGCACCCTCCTCAGCTCCCTGCCTTGGAGTGGCTTCGGTCACCCGGGCTTTGTTAGTGGTAAGCAGGGAGGGTTTTGTGGGGGCACTCGTTTATGGCCTTGGCCTTGCTCGAGACCTTGGGGCTGTTCGGCCAGACAGCCAGGGGAACAACAACAACATGCACACACACAAAGAAATATCAAAACACCCAGCACCCGTGATCAAAAACTATTATTGTCATCACTCCCCCCTTGACCACCCCAACCCAGCCTCCAGAAGCATATTCATACTCAAATCACCCACCGATCCATCCAGTCACTCAAAGACAACACTCAGCTACATGCACGGCCCCATGAAGTCCATCCTTCAGAAACCTTCCTTTCCCGTGAGAACAGAGTCAACCTGGCTAGTCTGCGATGTGGGCATCATCCAGCCCTTCTGAATTATCAGAAGTGGCTGGATGACTCCATCCAGGATGACTCCATCAAGGATACCTCTGCGGGCTGTAACACAACACTGCACACTACCGGACACCTTGAACACTGCATAGCACATTACTACTTATGCCAACAACACAATGTACATTCCTTGAGATGTATGTGGGAAAATCCGGTCTTGACCATGGCCTTTCTAAAGAGCTCGGGGCTTCTACTACCACAAGGCCAGCCCAAATAAACCACCCGGTCTCCATCAACCACTTGGTTCAGAGATAAATTTGTATATTATGCAGTAGAAAAATGTCCCAGCCGAGGGCCAGTTCCTCCTACATTGCAAACTCGCTAATGCTCGCCAGGAAAAATTTGACACCTAAACGGCATGAAAGGTCTTAAAATTGACAAAGAAATGGGGCGAAGGTCTTAACATCGCTAAAGTAATGGGATGAATGTCACAAAACCTCAAAATTAGTGGGGCTAAACATGAGGGAGAAACAATACAACAATTACAGCGAGGGGGGAGGAGGGTGGGGGGGGGTCATAACACACCCATGAATGAACCACTTCTTCCATCCCCGCCATATCCTAACTGCCCCCTTCTGTATGACTAGGCTAGCATATCCTAACTGCCCCCTTCTGTATGACTAGGCTAGCATATCCTAACTGCCCCCTTCTGTATGACTAGGCTAGCATATCCTAACTGCCCCCTTCTGTATGACTAGGCTAGCATATCCTAACTGCCCCCTTCTGTATGACTAGGCTAGCATATCCTAACTGCCCCCTTCTGTATGACTAGGCTAGCATATCCTAACTGCCCCCTTCTGTATGACTAGGCTAGCATATCCTAATGCCCCCTTCTGTATGACTAGGCTAGCATATCCTAACTGCCCCCTTCTGTATGACTAGGCTAGCATATCCTAACTGCCCCCTTCTGTATGACTAGGTTAGCTTAATGGCAACACTTTTTAACCCGTACGGTACCGGTGACTTTTCATTATAGCCTGGTAATTATTTGACGATTTTATTCAGCTTAGGAAGGACCTCTAGAAATAATAAGGCTTCAAACTATCTCAGCCAACCCTTTTAACTACCACAGATCTTTCCCAAGCTGCATAATATCGTCTAAATATAGCTATAATAGAATATAACACACGTCGCTGGTACTCAAAGGGTTAACACCTACTCTCCTTAACGGTCACAACCAAAACGCCACTCTTAAATGGCCATACTCATTAAGGGGTTAGTGCTTGGTTCATATATTTATATATTAATTTATTTTTGAGTGTTCTCGCTAAGCCTCCATCAAGCATAGAAAAACACCCCCTAGACCCCCTTTCAAGATAAATTTGTAAAAGTTTTATAGAAAAATGTCCCAGCTGAAGGCCGGTTCTTTCTAAAATTAGAGGCTCGCTATCGCTCGCCAGGATAAAAATCGACACCTAAAGGGCACGAAAAGTCTTCATATTGACAACAAAATGACGCGAAAGATCTCAAAATCGCCAAACTAACAGAATGAACGTCTTAAAACCTGAACACTAATATGCTAAACATGAGGGAGAAGGGGGTCCAGAAAAATCGAGTACTGCCCCCTTAACGGTCACAGCCAAAACAGTTACGTACACTCCTTAATGGCCACAACCAAATCAGCCACATTCCTTACTGACCAAAACAGCCACACTCATAAACAGCCACAACCAAACCAAAATGGCCACACTCCTTAATGGCCATAACTAAAACGGCCACATATTTCATATACATTGATAATCATTAACTTAACTCATCTACACATACGCCATAAAATGTTTACATGAATGTATTGCCTCCATATAATTATGTAATAGCAGTTATATACTTTAAGTAAATCTAAGTGCTTTTCAATATGTAGTAATGCTCAAATTATACAATTTTGTAATATTACATAATCATATTTGTACATCTAGGCCATAGTATATCTATTCCTAGTTCAATAATATATCTACATGAGTAAATCCCCTCCATGTCACTGTACGTCTAAGACTTCTCTTGGAAAATTAAACAATATCTAAGTTTTATTTAGGTAAAAGTGTTTTCTTTATTTTGAAGTAATGCTCAAAACATAAAATAAAGTAGAGTATGTTATTGTATTTAGCAATGTTGGAGTAATAACCTAATAAAGTAGAGTATGTTATTGTATTTAGCAATGTTGGAGTAATAACCTAATAAAGTAGAGTATGTTATTGTATTTAGCAATGTTGGAGTAATAACCTAATAAAGTAGAGTATGTTATTGTATTTAGCAATGTTGGAGTAATAACCTAATAAAGTAGAGTATGTTATTGTATTTAGCAATGTTGGAGTAATAACCTAATATAGTACAGTATGTTATTGTATTTAGCAATGTTGGAGTAATAACCTAATAGAGTACAGTATGTTATTGTATTTAGCAATGTTGGAGTAATAACCTAATATAGTACAGTATGTTATTGTATTTAGCAATGTTGGAGTAATAACCTAATAGAGTACAGTATGTTATTGTATTTAGCAATGTTGGAGTAATAACCTAATATAGTACAGTATGTTATTGTATTTAGCAATGTTGGAGTAATAACCTAATTATAAAAGGACAATACCAAAAAGGCTGAAGCTAAAGCCAGAATGATAAAAATAACACAACTTAAATGGCCACACTCATACATGGCCACAACCAAAAACTGCCACACTCATAAACGGCCACAACCAAACGAGTTACACTTCTAAATAGCCACAGCCAAAATGGCTACACTATGTTCCTTCTGTAGTTTCTCCATGACCGATAAGTTATTTGATATTTTGATATACTGTATGTGACACAGCCTTTGTATCCAACACAATACCCTGCATGCAAAACCGCTTGAACCCCGGATAACGTTACTTTCAACAATAATTATTATTAATAATATTGTTATTATTTTTATTATTATTATTATTATTATTATAAGGGAAAGGAATGACTTTTGGCGATGACTGTATCGTCCCCGCCTGGCCCCAATTCCCAAACCACTTAACGCTCACGAACAAGATCTTTAAATTCGACCTTTAAAACAGGGGAGAAACATAAAGCTTATATTAAAGCTATACTCAGCTTTGCTTAGCCTTTTGTCTTAAATCTGGATGAAAACAAGTGTGTATGTTTTGGCTGTATAACTTTTGATGCGGGATATTTTGCTTTATATATGCTCAGTTTTTATTATAGTATGCATTTCATATTGGGAAGGAAGTGAGGCTTTAAGGTCAAGCTTTGTTAAGTAGTATTGTTTCATATTGGGATAAAAAAAATATATATATTGTTGAGTATTTTTCCATATTAACAGATTAAATTAAGTCTTTATATAAAGTTCAAACTTTGTTTATTATCCGAGGAATAGTTTTATATATAGCGAGAGGGAAATATAGCCAATATATTCAAGCTTATTTATTCGGCTTTGTTAAGATATATATCTTGTATCAACATGAGAATAAGCTTTGTTAAATTTACCAGTGTAATATTTGTTTCTATATCGGAAAGAAAATATGCCTTTTTAGTCAAGCTTTTTCAGGTTTTATAGTGGAATAATTGCTGGACCAATAAGTCCCATACATAAAATATTGATGTGGGGTCTTGTCTTCTTGTAGCCTTGGGATCAGCCAATACACTCTGTTTTGGTTGCTCTTTTCTCCAACCACAGCTTCCTTTCCATGCAGTGGGTGTGATGGCTGGTGCAGATAGGTGATGTGTGAGCAGACTCTCGGGTATTTTGATTGAATCTGGGCAAATGGAGACTGATTTATACAGGCTCAGGATGCTTGGTTCTGCTGCTGTAGATTACCCGCAATATATCTCTCATGCCAGCTGCTATACCCCGGGTAAGCTGTGGGTATATGCTGGAAGGGTTCAGGAGTGCCAAGCAATGGATCCGACCCGGCCAGTTTATTCTGTCTCTCTGCTCCCTTCAATTTCAATTCAATGTAGGTAGGTTGGGGAGATGAGAGGTCTCTAAGGATTAGAGAGAAGTAAAGATGGAAATGAAGAGCAAAGTCGAAGAGTAAAAGGTGGAGGGCTGTCCTCCTTGCTATTATTCATGAGTTTTTGTTAAACAGGAACATCTCTGGAGCAGCAGTGCCACGTTGTGTTGGTGTGAAGAGGCAGCTCATGTTGGTGATAGAAGGCCACTGATGTTGCTAAGAGTTATTTGGAGTTTTTCTTCATGATTTGTTAAAGTTTTTTCCACTTTTTTTCAAGGTGTTCTGGAAAATCTAGACCTGATTCCTTAGCATGTCTGAGTTTTTGTAGTAATTCTTGTCCGGGTGATGTGCTGGTAGACTGAAGATGTTTAGAGCTGGTAGACTGAAGTGGTGTAGAAGGGGTCTTATCTTCTTCTTCTGGATCTTCATCATACGATAGTTCCACATCCACCTCTTCTTCTTCGGACTCTTCCTCTTCATAAGATTATTCTTGATGAGTGTTGAGGTCCATGGAGTCGTCTTCTGGAGGTGACGAGGCTTGTGCTGGTACCCGGTCCTTCTTTGGTTGTTGTGGCTCCTTCCGTTGTATGCACAGGAGTCGTGGATGCAGGAGTTTAGGCCTCATAGTGTTCTTCGGCTTTCCTGGCTTTTGTGCTTTCTTCTTGGATGGTGGTGTTTCGGCTAGGACATCCGGAGGGATGATGATGGACGGGAGACTGTTTGCCTTGAGGAGAGCTGGCAGAAGTGTAGAAAGTCGGCTTTTCTTGTCCCCGGCAAGAGCAATGGCTGTGTGAATGACGATGGTGATGGTGTCTGTCTTGGCGCCAGTCTTCACACTGGGGTTGGTACCACAGCTCCTCCTTTCTTGGGCAAAGTGAGAGCCAATGACAGGCCTGCCATTGGGTCCCATCACTCTGGTGGCCTCCTTTCCTTTCCGTCCATCCATGATATAAAATTTGACTTCTTCACCTTCTCCAATGGAAGCAATTGCCTTATTTGGGTTATTTTTCGCTATGTTTTTGCGATGTATGAAGAACTCTTTGTCAGTTGTTCTTCCAATGAACCCATATCTTCTCTTAACATTAAACCACTTGCAAACACCTGAGAATTTGGTTTGTTGGTCTTGAGTAGTCATGGTTAGCTGGAGAGAGTAAGACTTGTCGCTCTGCTCCATTCCCCACCTCCCCTCTCCTTATATACCCCTCAGTCACCCAAGCTTACATAGCTGAGCTGGCCGACCCGGGCTACAGGTGCCCGGGTGGCGCGTTTGATGTTATTTATTCTTTTCTCCTTTCCTTTTTCTGTAATACTGTCCCATCAATGAGTATCCTCCATTTTGGGGTGGCTTACAAGAGTATGAGGCTTGCACCAGAGGAATAATGTTCTAATGTTGTCTTTGCCGGGATGTACAGTATGAGGACATGGTGGAAGTGAACGATGTGCCTCTGACCAATTAGCGCACAGGAAAGGTGTATGATCTAGCCAATGCATCACCTGCTCCTTATCCAGAAACACTGGCCACTAATTGGCTACTTGGTTAACACCATCCCTCTGCTCCCTTTTGTCTGGAATCTGGTGAAACAACAGATGTTATGATAAGTGTCAAACGCCAGTCGCTGATTGATTGGTGGCCTTTGTACCACAATTATTATTATTACCGGTATCATTATTAAGTACAATAATACTTCACATACACCTCGGAAATAACCAATTGAATTTAACGAATTGCCTTGGAATATGGAGGCATTTAATTCATGGGCTTAAGGGGAGATGGGCGTATTTATTTGCTCTTTATCGATCTTTTGATTGTATTTTTAGTTTCCACCCTAGACCTCAATCAAGCTTTAACCCCCCCCCCCCAGATCTTCCTCCAAGATAGGTTTGTAAATTTGTCGATAGAAAAATGTCCCGACCGAAGGCCGGTTCCTCTTAAATTACAGGCTCGCTATCACTCCCCAGGACAAAATTGACACCTAATTAACACAAAAAGTCTTAATATTGAAAAAGAAATGAGGTGAAAGGTCTTAAAATCGCCAAGCTAATGGGCTGAACGTCTACAAATCTGAAAACTAATGGGGCTAAACATGAGGAAAAATGGTGGACCAGGAAAACAACCCCTCTCTACTTAATAATATGAAGGCATACAGACCGGATGGTGGTCCTCCTATTGTACTCAATGTTTTTTTTCTTTTCTGTACTGACTCTGCCTAGGTAACCCTTCCATCTGTCTTTCCTCAAAATTACTTTCCTTATTGCTGCAAGTTTGCTCTCATTCAACCTGTCCCCAAAAAGGGTGACCACTCCTAACCCTATCGTCCAATTGATATCATTTCTTGCATCTCTAAGGATTTTGAAACTATTCATAATTCAAATATTCTCAAGCATTTGTCTTCCCATTATCTACTTTCAGACTAACTTTTGGTGATCCTCCTTTCGGGACTTCGGTGAGACCTTTTCTATTGTGCTGAACATATCAAATGCTTTCGATAGAGACTGGCACAATTCTCGAATTTCTAAACTGTCCTTCAGTTTCTATCCCTCCATCTGTGCCTAGATCTCAAATGTCCTTTCTGGCCGTTCGATAGTTGTGGTTGTGGACGGCCATCGCTCACTTGCTCAACCTATCAAATCTGGTGTTCCTCAGGGTTCTATCCTGTCTCTAGTTCTCTTTCTAATACTCATTTATGATGTTCTCAACTGTACCTCTAGTCCTATCCACCTACACGCTGATGTCTCTACCTTACACGTTTCCCACAATGACCCACCATGCGATTATTCCAAAACTCATGTGCTGAGGCTGCAGCACGTCTATCTTCTGATCTGTCAACTATTTCCGATTGGAGCAGAGACAATCATGTTACTTTCAATGCTTCCAAAACCCATTTTCCCCATCTGTCTACCCATCCGATCTTCCACACGACCATATCTTATTCAACAATACCCAAATCAATCCTTCATCTTTAAGTATTCTTGGAATTTCTTTTTTTCATGACCAATCTTGGGAAGATTATATTACCACTCTTACTAAAACAGCTTCCCAGAAGCTAGGTGTGCTCAACTGTCTCTGTGGGTACTTCACCCCCGCACAGCTGCTTACTCTGTATAGGGGCACAGTGTGCCCTTGTATCGAGTATTGGTCGCATGTTTGAGAAGGTTCCACACATACCGCACTTCTCGAAAGGGTATAATCAAATGCATTTAGTTTCCATCAACTCACTTCCTATTACTAATACTCTACAATATCTCTCTCACTCTTCTACCGCTATTACTAATACTCTACAATATCTCTCTCACTCTTCTACCGCTATTACTAATACTCTACAATATCTCTCTCACTCTTCTACCGCTATTACTAATACTCTACAATATCTCTCTCTCTTCTACCGCTATTACTAATACTCTACAATATCTCTCTCACTCTTCTACCGCTATTACTAATACTCTACAATATCTCTCTCACTCTTCTACCGCTATTACTAATACTCTACAATATCTCTCTCACTCTTCTACCGCTATTACTAATACTCTACAATATCTCTCTCACTCTTCTACCGCTATTACTATACTCTACAATATCTCTCACTCTTCTACCGCTATTACTAATACTCTACAATATCTCTCTCACTCTTCTACCGCTATTACTAATACTCTACAATATCTCTCTCACTCTTCTTACGCTATTACTAATACTCTACAATATCTCTCTCACTCTTCTACCGCTATTACTAATACTCTACAATATCTCTCTCACTCTTCTACCGCTATTACTAATACTCTACAATATCTCTCACTCTCTACCGCGTATTACTAATACTCTACAATATCTCTCTCACTCTTCTACCGCTATTACTAATACTACAATATCTCTCTCACTACAGATTACTAATACTCTACAATTCTCTCACTCTACCGCTATTACTAATACTCTACAATATCTCTCACCGCTATTACTAATAACTCTACAATATCTCTCACTCTTCTACCGCTATTACTAATACTCTACAATATCTCTCACTCTTCTTCTATTACAATACTCTACAATCTCTCTCACTCTTCTACCGCTATTACTAATACTCTACAATATCTCTCTCACTCTTCTACCGCTATTACTAATACTCTACAATATCTCTCACTCTTCTACCACTATTACTAATACTCTACAATATCTCTCTCACTCTTCTACCGCTATTACTAATACTCTACAATATCTCTCTCACTCTTCTACCGCTATTACTAATACTCTACAATATCTCTCTCACTCTTTACCGCTATACTAATACTCTACAATATCTCTCACTCTTCTACCGCTATTACTAATACTCTACAATATCTCTCTCACTCTTCTCTACCGCTATTACTAATACTCTACAATATCTCTCTCACTCTTCTACCGCTATTACTAATACTCTACAATATCTCTCTCACTCTTCTACCGCTATTACTAATACTCTACAATATCTCTCTCACTCTTCTACCGCTATTACTAATACTCTACAATATCTCTCTCACTCTTCTACCGCTATTACTAATACTCTACAATATCTCTCTCACTCTTCTACCGCTATTACTAATACTCTACAATATCTCTCTCACTCTTCTACCGCTATTACTAATACTCTACAATATCTCTCTCACTCTTCTACCGCTATTACTAATACTCTACAATATCTACAATATCTCTCTCACTCTTCTACCGCTATTACTAATACTCTACAATATCTCTCTCACTCTTCTACCGCTATTACTAATACTCTACAATATCTCTCTCACTCTTCTACCGCTATTACTAATACTCTACAATATCTCTCTCACTCTTCTACCGCTATTACTAATACTCTACAATATCTCTCTCACTCTTCTACCGCTATTACTAATACTCTACAATATCTCTCTCACTCTTCTACCGCTATTACTAATACTCTACAATATCTCTCTCACTCTTCTACCGCTATTACTAATACTCTACAATATCTCTCTCACTCTTCTACCGCTATTACTAATACTCTACAATATCTCTCTCACTCTTCTACCGCTATTACTAATACTCTACAATATCTCTCTCACTCTTCTACCGCTATTACTAATACTCTACAATATCTCTCTCACTCTTCTACCGCTATTACTAATACTCTACAATATCTCTCTCACTCTTCTACCGCTATTACTAATACTCTACAATATCTCTCTCACTCTTCTACCGCTATTACTAATACTCTACAATATCTCTCTCACTCTTCTACCGCTATTACTAATACTCTACAATATCTCTCTCACACTTCTACCGCTATTACAGTAATCAATGTTCTTCAGAGCTTTCTCAGTGTATACCTCCTCCCTTACGGAGGCTGGGAGCACCCGCCTATCAAAATACTCCCACCCCTATTCGGTCCACCTCTCTAACCCAAGAGTGAACCGATTTTCCCACTCTTTCTTCTACTCAACAAGCAAGCTTCGGAACTGTCTCCCTCAATCTGTCTTCCCCTCATGCTATTACTTAAACTGCTTAAAACTGTGTGCCTTGATATTTTGACTGTAATGTACCTTGAATTTGGATCTCTGTCACTCTTTCAACTTTGGGGGAGACACTTGTTACAGGCAGCTATGCCATTTGTCTCCTTCATACACATAAGAAAATGGTGATGAAGGAGTCTGTCAAGAGAGAGAGAGAGAGAGAGAGAGAGAGAGATATTGATAAATATATAGATTATGACTGTAGGCCCCAACTTTTGCCTCAGCCTATACATCGTACCCTCCCTGCCCCAAACTCCCCAACCACTTAACCTCTTCCTTCTGTTTTAGCTAGCCTCATATTCGAGAAAATCTAACTCGCTCTCTCTCTCTCTTTCTCGCGCCTCTCTCTCTCTCTCTGTCTCTCTCATAGTTAGTAATAATATTTTTCCTGTGTAAAGTTAATGTATTTACCTTCCTTATTAAGATTACCATTTGCTATAGAGCATAGACATAGACCATGCGACATCGAAGAAGAAAAACACCAAAGAACAACAAAAACTCGACCATTCATAGTGTTACGATCCAGGTTCTCAAAGACACAGGGCTCTTCAACATTGGACTAGATAATGGCAAAATGCAACAACGGTAACACTAGATCCAACCCCTGCCTTAAACACTGGAAAACAAAACACCATTACCGCCCTGAGTCGTGCCTGGACAACGAGGTATCCTATGACTCGGTAACTGGTGCACACACACTAGGCTGACGCTCGATGAAACAGCCTATTCTCAAACAGTAAAACATTACTCGTTTAGGTTACACAAAGAAAAGATAAGTAACGTGATTAATTAACGTTACGGTAGATACTCAAATAACTGGCACTCCTGTATTAAAGAAAGTGCAATGCTAGTCCTGCAACATCAACTGGAAACTTCTGAAATAAGTCTGATGCTGGGAAGATGTTCGTAAAGAATCTTGAACAATTATAATGCAGAATACGGGTCACAATAAATACTAGGACATATAGTAATAATAGGCAGGCGAATAATAAAGACTGCGCAAAGGTAGTAATGCTCGACAACTAAAGAAATGCTTCGTGACACAACGCAACAGCCTACTAGGGTTGTGCAACTCAACAACAACCTCGGCTCAAAAGTGCAGTGAATAATAATGTTGCATACATATAATAATGGGGGCTTATCTCTAACCAGTGTCTGCTCAGTTAATAAAGTCTAGCTGGGGTATCAAGGCAGGGCAACAATGGGCGAGCATGCGGCTCGTAGCCTAACGTTGTCCGAAGGTGGTATAATGAAGATTACGTTATATGACGGGGATGCTCTCTTGATAAATCTAGGTCTCTAGTACCTAGTTCTATCCTGGCGATCCCTCAGAAGTCAACACAAAGAGGCAGCACTATGTTGTGAGGGATAATCTATGGCCCTCTCACACCACAGCGCTGTGCTCGCAAAGTAAACCCACCCGAAGACAACTTAGGCTCCCACAGTACCTGTCGATGTCGTGCAGGGCTTAGCTAACACTGCACACATCGGAGACAATGACACAGTAACCTTACCCCTAGTCTAGCTTTAGATAACCAAGCAGAATCACTCAACACCTTGCCAGGGAGACATATACCGGTCTACAACCTTCCCGAGAGAGGACACATACGGAAAAGTCCGTCTCTCCAAACCTCAATAAAGCCTAATACATGGAAATATCTGAGAGCTTCGCGTACAATACGACTGGCCGACGGTGAACGTCTATGCTGAAACCAGAAGGGATGTTGAGTTTAATAAAGATTAGAGAATGAGAAAGGAGAAGTCGAGAGAGAGAAATAGTATGCAAAGTGGCGAGTATGGGGGACAGAATTGCAAAGGATGTAGACGATACGCGTGTCAGGCAAGCTCTGAGCTGGTAAAAAACACGAGGCCGCGATGGGCAGGGACTAGTTGACCACCCGGCCGCCAACGCCGTCAGCGCCCAAGCGAGCTGCGTGATAGCTCACCCCGCTGCCAGGTGTACCCCCTCACCCTCTCTCGCTCGGCTCCCACACAAGCAACATTTATATTATAGCGAATATAAAATATAAGGCGCGGTCAGAGACCAAAACAAAGACCATTTCTAGACTGTCTGTGGTAACACGACACTAATAACATAAAGCAGATCATTCTAGGACAACTGTAGCCCATCCCCCCATCCTGGCGAGCGCTAGCGAGCTGCAATGCCCCACGCAACCATTCTGTTAACGCCGGGAGGCGTCACACCCCCCCCAAGATATGGGACACTCAACCATGGGCCCATATCTGAACAGACAGAATGTCGCTAGAATCTGCCACTCATGGAATGCAAGCTCAGTCTCCTCAAAAAAAAATACAACATTTATATATATAAAAAAAAATCTTATCACCCTTCCCAAAAATAATACATTAATTCATAACATTGTGCTCTCAGAGCGAGCTTTAAGAAGCACAGCCTACTGAGGGAAAATCATCTGCACTCAGTACTCAGCTACAATATTATCTTAAAATTAATTATTAAAAAGAAAGTTTTTATTTAATTTTTCATATTTTATTTTAATGTTGTTTTTGGCGGCTACTATAGATGTAGCCTAATTGTTTTTTTTCTAATCAAAGCCAACAACTCCTGCCCTGCGACCCTACGCTGATGCTACACACGCGAGCCATTAAGCTCTGGAAAGTGGCCGGTGCATTTTTCAGACCATATGGCATCACGTTGCAACGGTAAGTACTGCCATCCACCACAAACCCGCACACCTCTTTAGCCCGCTCAGACAGTGGTACTTGCCAGTAGCCTTTGACGAGGTCTACCTTGGTCAAGTACCTTGCTTTCCCGATCTTATCCACACTGTCATCCACCCGGGGAAGAGGATATGCATTGGTGGGGGTCAACCCGTTCAACCGCCTAAAGTCAATGCAGAACCGAACTTTTCCATCAGGTTTGGGCTGCAGAGTGACAGGAGAAGTCCACCGTACTGCCCCCTTCTCGATCAAGCCTCTCGCCAGCATATACTCCAGCTCATCCCTGAGCGCTGGGAGTTTAATGGGTGGCACCCGATAAGGTATCGACTTGAAGGGGGGGTGCTCTCCTACATCGACGTCATGCACCGCTTGAGTAGTGAGGCCTGGGTGCTCGGCAAATACAGTGGGGTATGAATCGAACAGGCGCTGCACTGCCACCTGCTGTTCCTCCGGCAGGTACGCCAGAGCATCATGCGTACATTGGCTCAAATTCCCCGCCCACTGATCAGCCGAGACATGACAATCCCAGTTATCATCCACCTGATCATTGCTGCCCCCCTCTCCTTCTCCACCATGACCGCAGCAGGTCAACACAGGGACAGCTAGTGACTCAGGTGGGCGCCTCACATACTCCTTCAACAAATTAATGTGGCATAGTTGGTTACGCTTCTTCCGGTCTGGAGTGGCAACGAATTAATCTAGATCGGAGATCTTTAACACCACCCGATAAGGCCCAGCGTACTTGGCAGCCAGAGGATGACCTGCCAAAGGCAACAGGACCAACACCTCTTGACCTACCTGAAACTCCCGGAGTTTCGCCTTAGTATCGTACCTGTCCTTCATACGGGCCTGCGAACTCACCAAATTACGCCCAGCCAGCTCCAGACTTCTAAGCATTCTCTCTCTGCTCTCGAGGACGTATCTCAACATAGAACATGGCTTAGCGGTACCCTCCCAAGTCTCCTTCACCATGTGGAGAGGGCCCCTCACCTGATGCCCGAAAACAAGCTCATTCGGACTGAAACAGAGACTCTCTCCAGGTACTTCTCTTGCCGCGAACAAAACATACGGCAGGCCAAGGTCCCAATCCTTTCCGTTCTCTGCGCAATAACATCGAAGCATGCTTTTCAGCGTGGCGTGCCACCTCTCCAACACCCCTTGACTCTCCGGGTGATACGCAGAAGAGACGACAGTGGTGATGCCACGCTGAATCATAGTTTGTTTGAACAGATTAGAGGTAAAATTAGAACCTTGGTCCGATTGCACCTCTTGCGGGTAACCATACCGCGAGCAATACAAGAGCAGGTTCCGGACAACAGTTTTCGCCGTGCCATTTCTCATTGGATATGCATCAGGATAATGAGTGGCCACATCCATGATAGTTAATAGAAATTTATTACCGGCACTAGTAGGGGGTAGGGGTCCGACCATATCAATGATGACCTTACTGAAGGGCGGTCCACTGACAGGAATGGGGTGCAACGGGGCTCTCGGAATTGTTTGGTTAGGTTTTCCAACCCTCTGGCACGTATGACACCTTGCTATCCAGGTTACCACCTGCCCCTTCAATCCCGGCCACCAAAACAAATTTCTAAAGCCGCCACCGTTTTTCTCACCCCTAGATGTCCTGCCAGTGGTATGTCATGCGCCAACCTCAGTAGGCTATCCCTGCACTCCCGTGGCACCACCAACTGGTCCACTACTCCGGACCCCTCTTGCCAACTACGTTTAGGGTCTTGAAAATGCCTATAGAGGATGCCTTCTAAATAAAAAAAATCTCCTGGCTGTGCATCGCCGTCCTCGTCGAGCTCTACAGCTCCATTAGCACACGTTTGGAGCTCAGGGTCCTCTAGTTGCAACCGACGTATATCTGAGGGTGCCAAGCGATCTAACTGCTCCCGGAGCAATGCATGACCTTCCCCGATACTGGGCTGCTCCCTCTGTCTCTCTCGATGTACATAACGTTGCTGTCGTGGAGACTCGTCATGCCCAGCCTGGTCACTCTCGATGACAGGCCCAGGGGCTACTCCAGAATTAAGTAATGGTGCTAATACTGAATCACCCAGGAGAGCCGCCGAGTCAAAACTCTTAAAACCAACTCCAGCTTTAGCCTCCTCCTGTTGATCGTTCCTCCGCTGGTCTGAAGACGGAGGACTAGGCTGTGACACTTTAGCTGCCCGAGCTCGGGTGACAACACACGCCATGGGTTGTGTCTGGCACCGCTCGACCCACTCTTGCTCTTCCCTACTCACGTCGGCTGGCCTCTCGGCAACGACTAAGGGTAGAACCTCAGAAGCGGACATTGCAAAGTCGTTGCCGAGAAGAAGGTCGACGCCCTCCACTGGCAGTTTATCCACAATCCCGACATCCAATTCACGTGCCACACCATCCACCTCCAACTCCAACCGCACCAGCGGGTATGACTGAGTTGCATTAATACCCTGCACCACCACCACCCGAGCCGCGTTTATAGGGTAGCCAGTCAAGTTTTTCATCAGAGTCTGGGAAGCACCTGTATCACGCAAGACCTCTACTCCATGCTTGCGCCCCGCCCACATCACGCAACCCCGCCCTCTATGGTCGCAAAAAACATCCTGAGCAGGGTTCGAGCCTCCCAGGTGCTTCTGCATTGGCTGTGCCTCAGCCTCTGACGAACTGCCCCGGGCAAACTCAGATGACTTCGGAGACACACCAATGTTGCAGGCCAAAGACACAGCTGCTGTAGGTGGTTTGCTAGGACAGACTCTTGCAAAGTGCCCCTTTTTATGACAATGATAACACTCCAACTCCCCTTTGGGCTTCCCTTGGTACTGGGAAGGGCCCGGCCCCTTCTTAAATGGGACGGTGCTAGTCTTGTGGTCAGTCTTGGTATCATGGCTCTTGTACTTGTTTGCATAAGGTATATCACTAACTCGGGGGGTGGGGCGTCACGCCCCTTGTTACCTGCCTCACTACGCTGGGCAGACCCGCACCCACGAATTAGTGATAGCCGGAGGTCAGCCATCTCAGCTGCCTCCTGTAGAGTTTTTGGTTGCTTTTCTTTAAGGTTTAATGTCAGGTCGCCGCCCGTGCATTTGAAAAACTGCTCTAAAAGCACCAACTGTTTAATGTCGTCAAACGTAGTAGCTTTCTCCGACCTCAGCCAATTCCCAAAAGCATCGGACAGCTCCCGGGCATGCTCCAAAAAGGTGCTCTCCCGACCCTTGGTAACACCCCGGAACTTCAACCTGTACGTCTCTGGTTGTAGTTCGTATGCTCTCAGGACAGCCTCCTTGAGTTCCTCGTAGATAATACACGACTCTATCGGCAATGCATCATAAGCCCTGAGTCCCTTGCCCACAAGTCTAGAGGAAACAAGGGCTGCCCACTTCTCCACAAGCCACTGGTGGATCTGGCACTTCTTCTCGAATCGTGTGAAAAATTCTGTTACACCACTCTCATCAAACACCGGAACCAGTTTCAATAAGTGCGAGAGAGACTGCTCATGAACACGGTTACCAGCCCCAAGTCGCTGTCCCGTTGCCTCTACTCGCGACTTCTCTACGTCCATGTCGGCACAGTACCTAGTCGACCCAGCTTGAATTTTTGCTAGCTCTATGTGCTAATGACTGATAGTTTTTCTCTCTTCTATCTTGGCTAATTCTATTTGCTGCTGGAGCTCACCTGCCCTTTGTTGCTGGTGAAGCTGAAGCTCAGATACCCTGATAGCCTTTCTCTCTTCGATCTTAGCTAATTCGAGCCGATACAATAATTCTGGAGTTAACCCTGGAGGAGGTGAAGGTGCTACAATGTTTGAAATTACCGGTGGTCCCCCCAGGGGCAACCCACCCTGCCAGTCACCACCCAACTGTGGAAGCGTACCCGGGGTCAGCAAACTACTGGGATGGCTGGGAGTCGAGTGTAGGGGAAGCATGGCCGAAGGGTTCTGAGCACTCAACCCATCTCGCTCACCAGTCACCCTGCCCAGTACACACGTTATCAAGTTATCCTTGGTCATGCTGCTAGTAACCGCATGACCGATAGCTGTGGCCAGGCTTTGAAGACCGTACCGATCCATACCCTCCAACCGCTCGGCAGTAACAGGCCATTGCAAAAATATCCTAGCATCCTCCTCACAGTTCACCCGATTAACCCTTTCATCATACTGTTGTTCCTCAGTCTCGACATTACGTACTGTGTCTCCATTCTCCTCTGACCCGGTATAAGACATGATGCTCACAATAATTTCTCACCACAATATTCAGAAAAGAAGTACCCCAAACTCTTATGTAGCACTATTCACTTGCCAAAAATGTCTGAAGACTCAAGTGCTATACTACTTTGCCAAAAAAAAATTAACGTCCCCACTATATTCCTCAATAAAACAAATGACCACAACAATCCTGCAATAATCTCTTAGTTCACAAGATCCTGAGCTAGGTCGCCATTTGTTACGATCCAGGTTCTCAAAGACACAGGGCTCTTCAACATTTGACTAGATAATGGCAAAATGCAACAACGGTAACGCTAGATCCAACCCCTGCCTTAAACACTGGAAAACAAAACACCATTACCGCCCTGAGTCGTGCCTGGACAACGAGGTATCCTATGACTCGGTAACTGGTGCACACACACTAGGCTGACGCTCGATGAAACAGCCTATTCTCAAACAGTAAAACATTACTCGTTTAGGTTACACAAAGAAAAGATAAGTAACGTGATTAATTAACGTTACGGTAGATACTCAAATAACTGGCACTCCTGTATTAAAGAAAGTGCAATGCTAGTCCTGCAACATCAACTGGAAACTTCTGAAATAAGTCTGATGCTGGGAAGATGTTCGTAAAGAATCTTGAACAATTATAATGCAGAATACGGGTCACAATAAATACTAGGACATATAGTAATAATAGGCAGGCAAATAATAAAGACTGCGCAAAGGTAGTAATGCTCGACAACTAAAGAAATGCTTCATGACACAACGCAACAGCCTACTAGGGTTGTGCAACTCAACAACAACCTCGGCTCAAAAGTGCAGTGAATAATAATGTTGCATACATATAATAATGGGGCTTATCTCTAACCAGTGTCTGCTCAGTTAATAAAGTCTAGCTGGGGTATCAAGGCAGGGCAACAATGGGCGAGCATGCGGCTCGTAGCCTAACGTTGTCCGAAGGTGGTATAATGAAGATTACGTTATATGACGGGGATGCTCTCTTGATAAATCTAGGTCTCTAGTACCTAGTTCTATCCTGGCGATCCCTCAGAAGTCAACACAAAGAGGCAGCACTATGTTGTGAGGGATAGGCTATGGCCCTCTCACACCACAGCGCTGTGCTCGCAAAGTAAACCCACCCGAAGACAACTTAGGCTCCCACAGTACCTGTCGATGTCGTGCAGGGCTTGGCTAACACTGCACACATCGGAGACAACGACACAGTAACCTTACCCCTAGTCTAGCTTTAGATAACCAAGCAGAATCACTCAACACCTTGCCAGGGAGACATATACCGGTCTACAACCTTCCCGAGAGAAGACACATACGGAAAAGTCCGTCTCTCCAAACCTCAATAAAGCCTAATACATGGAAATATCTGAGAGCTTCGCGTACAATACGACTGGCCGACGGTGAACGTCTATGCTGAAACCAGAAGGGATGTTGAGTTTAATAAAGATTAGAGAATGAGAAAGGAGAAGTCGAGAGAGAGAAATAGTATGCAAAGTGGCGAGTATGGGGGACAGAATTGCAAAGGATGTAGACGATACGCGTGTCAGGCAAGCTCTGAGCTGGTAAAAACACGAGGCCGCGATGGGCAGGGACTAGTTGACCACCCGGCCGCCAACGCCGTCAGCGCCCAAGCGAGCCGCGTGATAGCTCACCCCGCTGCCAGGTGTACCCCTCACCCTCTCGCTCGCCTCCCACACAAGCAACATTTATATTATAGCGAATATAAAATATAAGGCGCGGTCACAGACCAAAACAAAGACCATTTCTAGACTGTCTGTGGCAACACGACACTAATAACATAAAGCAGATCATTCTAGGACAACTGTAGCCCATCCCCCCATCCTGGCGAGCGCTAGCGAGCTGCAATGCCCCACGCAACCATTCTGTTAACGCCGGGAGGCGTCACAATAGGCCTTAGCCTTCGACGCACGCAAACGCATAATTATACCATCGGTAATATATAATATCCTTTAGTGTCGTCAGCATGGGA
The DNA here is from genome assembly GCA_032716605.1 of Paralithodes platypus. Classification (NCBI taxonomy): domain Eukaryota; kingdom Metazoa; phylum Arthropoda; class Malacostraca; order Decapoda; family Lithodidae; genus Paralithodes; species Paralithodes platypus. The sequence continues at coordinate 36,415,145 of CM064489.1, read as the reverse complement.
GTTTGTTTTATTAAGGGGGGTCACCTACTTTTTTCTCTCTCTGGGTTGTATCCATGCGGCCCCATTCAGCCTAGCGTTTTCAGACGTTTATCCCCATCCAGGTGTTGATTTATACCTGGCGAGTGAAAGCGAGCCTTCATATTTTGGATAATGAATTAGACAGCGGGCTAAAATCTGTACATTTTTCGATAGAAAAATGTCTCTGGCGAAGCTAGATTTCTCCATAATATGCTGGCTCGCTGCCGCTCGCCAAGAACAAATCGACATCTGGAAGGAGATATAAATGTCTTAAAACCGTAGGCAGAATGGAACCGAATGGATACAACCAAGAAAAAAAAAATATTTTGTGTTATTATTGTAAGGTAGATACAGGCTGAATTAGTGAAAGGTAGTAGTCCAGTTATATAATTATAATGTACAAGCTTATAACACACACACACACACACACACACACACACACACACACACACACACACACACACACACACACACACACACACACACACACACACACCACACACACACACACACACCACACACACACACACACACACACACACACACACACACACACACACACACACACACACACACACACACACACACACACACACACACACACACACACACACACACACACACCCTTACTCTTCCACATAATACCAACGTAACCTGGATGTGTTTTCATTACCTCCCTATAGGTGTAAATAATGTCTCCCTGGTGGCCGCTTCATTGGATTCATTTGTTTACCAGGGACAATACCGCTTGGCTAACCTAGGCAACACAAAGGTGCTACCATGGTGTTTTTTCCTTCTTCTATAGGCCTATGTATGTAGGAGACACAAGGCTGGTTGACTGTAATGAATGTATCCCCAAAGCTAAAAGACTGACAGAGAGCCAAAATCAAGGGACATTAGGTCAAACTGCCTGCAAACACGAAGTTTAAAACAGTCTAAGTCATAGGATGAAGAAAAGATTGATTGAGGGAGAGTTCCAGAGTTCACTTGTTGAGTAGAAGGAAGACTGAGAACATTTGCCAATTCTTGGGTTGGAGAGCTGGACAGAATAGGAGTGGGACTGTGTTGAAAGGCGGGTGCCTCACACTCACCTCAAGGGAAAGGGTATGCACTGAGAGAGCTATGGAGAACACTGATTGTTGTAATATCGATAGATGAGAGAAAGAAATGCAACATTGAGGCATATAGAAAGAGACTGTAGAGAACAAGTAAGAGTAAGCGAGTTGAGGCGAAAAGCTTTTAGAGTTTAGACTACTCTTTCGAGAAGTTCGGTATGGGTGGAATTTATCCACACATGCGAACAATACTCGATACATGGGCGCACTGTGCCCCTATACAGAGACAGCTGGAACTTGTTTCATCATCTGGCCTCCCTAGCTGATCCTTTCTCTGCCTCATCAATATTGAGGGCAACCACAGCCTGCCCTCCAAAACACCTTCTCCTCCTATCAATACATTATACTACAAACACCTTACATACTACACTAACTCCTTCTAAAATATGATGACAAAAGTACAACCTGCCTCGGAGTCCCCAGGGGGGGGGGGGGGGGACCGGAAATGCCCCCATTGGCCTGACTCCTGGCACAGCGGCTCGCCAAAATGCTCTGGACCACTATCTTTTACTCTTACTGTTAATGTCTACAACATTCGTGGCCTATCCTCTACCTTCCACTCTGTGGAACACCACCTCTCCTCTGCCAACCCTGATCTTCTCTTTCTCACCGAAACTCAGTTGTCTGGGACTACTGCAGCAAACCTTTTCTGTATCCTCCTACTATCTCTATCCTCAGTTGCCAGCCAACGGTGGATGTTGCGTATATGTATGCAACAATCTTACTTTCTCTCGTTCCCAACTTTGTTTCTCCTGAATTCTCAACTCTCTGGCTAAAGCTTCCTATCACTCACAAACTAAATATTTCTGCGCTGTTTATCTCTCCTCTAATTCTACTAACTATCCAAAATTCTTTGATTATCTAACTTCTAAAGTGGAACACATTCTATCCATCTCTCCTTTCGCAGAAATCTCCATCTTAGGAAATTTAAACGTTCACCACCGCCAATGGCTCTCCTTCCTTTCCATTGACCAACCTAGTGAACAAGCCTACAACTGTTCTATCCTAAATGACTTAGAGCAGTTAGTCCAGCAACCCACCCGTATCCCGGATCGCTTCGGAGATCGGCCCAACTTTCTTGACTTACTGTATATCTAACCTCTATCCCTTCTGTTTATACGGTAAATCTTTTCTCTCCCTTGGGCTCCTCCGACCATAAACTTATATCAGTCACCTGTCCTATCTCTCCGGTACGCCCAACCGATCCTCCCAGCCGACAGTGCTTGTGGCACTTTGGTACTGCCGACTGGGAGGCTCTTCAGCAGTACATCTATGATTTCCCATGGTATGGCTTCTGCTTCCATGGCTGGGGACTCTCGGAGAGTGCTGAACGCATTACCGATGTAATCCTCTCTGGCATGGAGGCATACAATCCATTCTCTTTCTCTCAGTCTAATGCAAACAAATCTTGGTTTACTCATGCTTGTTCTACTGCTGTCCGCAATAAGGAGGAAGCATTCAAACAGTACCGTCGCCTTCAAACTCATTCATCTCATACTTCCTATGTTTCTTCCCAGAATCAAGCCAAATCTGTTCTTCCACTCGCCAAACACTCTTTCATCAATAATAAATGCACTGAACTATCCAACTCTAGCTCTTCCTAAGCCTTCTGGCATCTAGCCCAAAACCTCTCCAACAACTTTTCTTCTCTGTCTTTCCCTCCTGTATTCCACTCTGACGGCATTACCGTCACTTCTTCCTCTGACAAAGCTGAACTCTTCGCTAACACTTTTGCTAAAAACTCCATTTTGGATGATTCCGGTGCTATTCCTCCCTCTCCACCCCACTCTCTCCTACTTATGCCCAACATCATAATCTCTGCTAAGGATGTACTTTCCACCTTCTCTGGGCTTAATACTAAGAAGGTGTACGGACTGGATGGTGTTCTTCCAGTTTTACTAAAAAACTGTGCTTCCATGCTGACTCCCTACCTAGGCAAACTCTTCCGTCTATGTCTTTCCTCTATCATCTTCCCTTCTTGCTAGAAGTTCGCTCACATTCAACCTGTCCTGAAGATGGGTGACTACTCTCAACCCTCCAACTATCGTCCATTGCGCTCATCTCTTAAGTTTCTGAAACTATTCTTACCTCAAAATTTCTTAAGCATTTATCTTCCCATAACAAACTCTCAACCTGCCAGTATAGCTTCCTTAAGGGCCACTCTACTGGTGATCTTCTTTCTTATCTAACTAACTCTTGGTCATCCTCCATTCGGGACTTTGGCGAGACTTTTTCTGTTGCGCTAGACATATCAAAGGCCTTCAATAGAGTCTGGCACAAATCCCTCATTTCCAAACTACCCTCCTTCGGATTCTATCCCTCCATCTGTGCTTTTGTCTCGAATTTCCTTTCCGGCCATTCCATAGCTGCGGTTGTGGACGGCCACTGTTCACTTCCTCAACCTATCAACTTCGGTGTTCCTCAGGGTTCTGTCCTATCTCTAATTCTTTTCCTATTATTCATTAAAGACCTTCTCAACTGCACCTCCGGGTCCATTCACTCATATGCAGACGACTCTAAATTCCACTATTCCACTAGCCTTCCACAACATCATTCACAGCAGGAACTCCAAAACTCACGTAAGGAGGCCATAAAGCAACTATCTTTTGATCTCTCTACTATCTCCAATTGGGGCAGAGAAAACCTTTAATGTTACTTTCAATGCTTACAAAACTCTATTTCTCCATCTGTCTACTCATCGCCCCCTTCCAGAAAACTATGACTTACTCTTCAACAACATACAAATTAACTCTTTATCTTCTCTTAATATTCTCGGTGTCTCTTTTTCTTCTGCTCTCTCTTGGAAAGATCATAATACCACTCTTGCTAAAACAGCTTCCCAGAAGCTGGGTGTGCTCAACCGACTCCGGGGGTTCTTTACCCCTGTGCAGCTGCTTTATCTGTACAGGGGAACAGTGCATCCATCTATTGAGTATTGTTCACATATGCGGGGAGGTTCCTCTCACACAGCACTTCTAGACTATGTAGAAAGGAAAGGCTTCCGTTTCATTAACTCAGGCCCACTCAGCAATTCTCTGCAGTCTCTCTCTCTTCGCCGCAATGTTGCATCTCTCACTACTCTACCGCTATTACAATAATCAGTGTTCCTCAGAGCTCTCTCAGTGTATACCACCCCTTCTTTGTAGAGCACGTAGCACCCGTCTTGCAACACAATCCCATCCCTACTCTGTGCAACTCTCCAACCCAAGAGTGAAACGTTATTCTGTTTTTCTTCTATTCAACAGCTGAACTCTGGAACTCTCTCCCAGAATCAGTCTTTCCTTCTTCCTATGACTAAATTGGTTCAGACTCCGTGTGTCCAGGCATTTTGGCTCGAACGTCCCCTGATGTTGGCCCTGTCACTCTTTCATCTCTAGGGGAGGCACTCGCTACAGGCAGTTCTGCCTTTTGTCTCCCTCACTGACATAGAAAAAAATATAGGTGTCGATGCCAAGTTAGCGATATAGCGGGTCTAATTTTAAGAGGATCCTGCCTTCGGACAAGAAATGTTTCTACCAAAAAATGTACAAATTTATCTTGAAGGGGGATCTAGGGGGTGTTTTTATTTTGAGCTTATTGGTAGTCTAGGGAGGAAACTAAAAAAAAAATAAAACTAAACTGATACCTGAATGAGCAAACATATCCGCCCATCCCCTCTTAACCCCTACTGTACCGGAGGATATAGTAATAAAAATCCCCCCCAGTCCCAAGCAATGTAGCCAAAATGGCAAGATAGAACAACCTTCCACCTCACCAGATGAAGGAAGACTGGCTCTCTTACCCTTCAGTGGGTTTTATATAAGCTGAGAAGTGTTGCCATATCGAGAGCAGTGCTCAAACGACGGTCGGTCGTGGTACCAGGTACAGCCTGATACAGGCAGTTACAAGGAAAGTACATTACTGACGGCTCCTAGCCGTCGCTGGGACTGGGGAGTGATTTATCTACTGACGGCTAGTAGCCATTGCTGGGATTGGATGGGTTAAGGCTATGGATGTTTTTGAGTGTAGTAAATAGAGCCCAATGACACCCGTGGCACCAAAAAATGGCGGGTTTGGCCGATCTCTGGGAATATAGGTTCTATTTAAGGGCAAGTATTGCTTGGACCCTCCCTTCTTCATGCTTAGCCCGATTAGGTATGAGATTTTAAGACGTTCGGCCAATAAGTTTGGCGATTTTAAGACCTTTCGTCCTATCTAGGTGTCTGTTTTTGACTGGCGAACTATAGCGAGCCTGTAATTTAGGAGGAAACGGCCATCGGCAGGGACATTTTTCAACCGAAAATTGTAAAAATATATCTCGAAGGGGGTCTTGGTTATTTTTCTATTAAGCTTCATATAAGTCTAGGGAGCACCAGAATGCAAATACATGTACCGGCAATAATATAAAACAAATATATAATATAACGTCCCTTTAAAGGGGGTCAATGGCTTTTTTTTTACTTAGATTTTTGGTGTATTTGTCTGTGAAGTGGGTATTTTTCAATTTGTTGATAACGAAAATCCTCCATGCAGACTACATGGAGAAAAATATGGCGAATCCATTGCTGCCTATTTTCCCTAATAAATTGTTTCTCATAACGTCGCACTAGTGTCCTTGAATATTATCTTAAAGTATCCCCAATAGGCTCAAAATCGCGTCATATGTCGGAGAGTCTTAATACCAAACCAGGAGGGGTGTGAGGGTAGAAGCCTCCACCTAATATACTAGGTTAGGTTAGGTAAGGTTGTTAGGTTTGGCTAATATTACTCTTTATTTTAGTCTTTTACCCTGCAATTTCCCTTATCTTCATAGCCCTCCCCACTAGTGGGGGCTGTGTTTTTAGAATGTTGGATAATGGGTAAATACTAATTTCCGCCAGTCCTTAGTATTAAACAACACTGTATATTAAAGAAAACTGAGAAAAAAACCCACAAAACGCTAAATTCGCTGTGAAACCGGATCTACAATTTTACCGGCTAATGTCTTTTCAAATCACTATCGGGGGCGGCGTGTCTCAACATCGATCGATAGGCCTAATGGGGAAAATAGGTTTTCCCGAGATTTACAATTAATTACAAACACTATATATTGATGCAAATTAAAAAAAAGTTTTTATAAAAAACACTCTGAAAATTAGTGGTATTAAAATAAAAAAATTCCGCCTAACCTAACAACCTTACCTAACCTATCCTAGTATTATAGGTGGGGGCTGCCGCCCCCACACCCCAGCTTTGACTTAGATTTTTGGTGTATTTGTCTGAGAAGTGGCTATTTTTCAATTTGTTGATAACGAAAATCCTCCATGCGGACTATATGGAGAAAAATATGGCGAATCTATTGGTGCTTATTTACACTAATAAATTGTTTCTCATAAAGTCGCACTAGTGTCCTTGAATATTATAATTTCAACTACTGTATAATGATGAAAACTACCTGAAACCAAAAACAAAAACCATGGGAAAATTAGTGGTAGTTTCGGTTATATTTTCCAAAAATGTATTAGCCTAACCAAACAACCTAACCTAGTATTCATGTAGTAATGACAGGGGACAAATAGCAGAAAATATAGCGTCGAAATAGACGGGAACGTAAGTGCGAGCGCATAACATGACAACCGTACACCCGGAAACTACATCCTTCCCAAAAAAAATTCATTTGCATCAATATACTGTATAGTGTTTGTAATTAATTAGAAATCTCGGGAAAACCTATTTTCCCCATTAGGACTATCGATCGATGTGGAGACACGCCCCCGATAGTGATTTGAAAAAGACATTAGCCTAACGCCCTAACCTAACAACCTTACCTAACCTAACCTAGTATTATGTGTGGGGGTTGCGCCCCCATAATTGCTGGTTGAATACTAATCCCTTAGTCATTAAAAAAAAAAAAAAATTGGCTGTCGATTATACGAAAGTGAAAAAAATGTCGATGAAGTCTACGGTGTTTACTCTGCAATATTCAGCTTTAATTGTACATTGATAACGGGAAAGTACCGTATTGACAACCTTCTTACGAAAATTAAATTTTAGTACCATACTTTTTTAACTATGGGAAGAGGATTGGGTTTAGTAGGAAAGAATGGTAGAGATTGGGAGTTGAATCAGTTGCTGTTCGCTGATGACACAGCATTGGTGGCGGATTCTGATGAGAAGCTGCAGCGGGTAGTCAAAGAGTTTGGTGTGGTTTGTGGAAGGAGGAAACTGAAGGTGAACGTCAATAAAAGTAAAGTAATGGTGTGTAATAGGGGAGAGCATAGGGTGAATCTAGATGTGAGGCTGGATGGGGAAATATTGGAACAAGTAGAGTGTTTTAAATATCTAGGAGGAACGATAAGCAGGAGTGGAGGTATGGAAGTGGAGGTAAAACAGAGAGTGTGTGAAGGAAGGAAGGTTTTCGGAGCAATGGGAAGTATGTGGAAGACGAGAAATCTCGGAGTGAAAGTAAAAAGTGCACTGTATCAAGGAATTGTTGTGCCAACAGTGATGTATGGGGCTGAGACATGGGCTCTGAAGAAAAAGGAGAAAAGAGGGCTGGATGTGATGGAGATGAGCTGCTTGAGGAGTATGTGTGGAGTTACTCGTAGAGACAGATTGAGGAATGAAGAGATACGTAGGAGAGTGGGGCAGCAAGAACATTTGTCAGCCAGCGTGGACAAAAGGGTGCTGAGCTGGTATGGTCATGTTGAACGAATGGGAGATGAAAGGCTTCCAAAGAGAATATGCGAGTCAGGTACAAGGGGAGATAGAAGGGCAGGAAGACCCCCATTGAGATGGAGAGACTGTGTAAGAAAGGCTTTGGATGATAGAGGAATGACTATAGATCAGGCAGGGGAAGTGATGGTGGACAGGAGTGAATGGAGAATGCTTGTGAATAGTTGAGTGAACACGTGGTCATTTGGAGTAAGGGGTCGGGCGCAAGTTGGACTAGATAATAGTCCATCAGGCGCCTGGCCCGGGGAGACGATTAATATGAAGGGTGTGCCTGGAAGTGTGGTGGGCTTGTGGCTTTGGCTCCGCTGCATGTCTGCCTGCCGAGATCGGAACCTCTCCGGGTGGTCAGGGGCCGGGGGAGTGCTGGAGCGACCTTGGTAACCCTGGTCTCTGGGTCTTCTCCTGGGTGACCTGGATGTGTGAGAGTTTGTGTTTTTTATCTGTGTTTATTTTTTGTTTTATGTTGTTTTTGTGTTTTCCCTGTTCTTGCTCTGTCTTGAGTCGGCTACCCCCAAAATGGGGATTGGGCCTGAGCATATAGATAGATAGATAGACTTTTATATTAGTTTTTGGCAGGAATGTAGTTACCGGGTGTACCCCCCGTGGCTATTCTGCAAACAACTACTCCTCGATTACGGGATTCCTGTCTCGTGGAATTATTATTTTTTGCTCTTACCTTACTCAGGGGACCTTACTGATGTGCGGATAAGTGCTACTTTTCTTATATTGTCAATTTGATTTTTACTCCCCTATAACATTATCAGAGTTATTTTTGTACAGCAAGTCCAGGACACTTTGTTTACATTCTAGCCTCCTTGGAGGCTCCTCTCCGATGTTTAGTAGCCAATCAGAGTGGAGCTTAACCTACAAGAAGTCGGTACATTTTTAATGGTACTTTCATGTTATCGACAGCCAAAGCTGAAGGTTGCAGAGTAAACACCATAGACTTTATCCCATCAATTTTGTATAGTATTAATACCTAATCAGCGGGGTTGTGGGGGCGGCAGCCCCCACCCATAATACTAGGATAGGTTAGGTAAGGTTGTTAGGTTAGGCTAATGTCTTTTCAAAGTTGACTAAATCGAGTAAACTCCTAGATTGTTGGGGTATCTTAATAATTACAATAAACAATGCAAATGCTAATAAAAAGTGCTTTCCGCACTTTCTAACAATAAAATACACTTACAATGCATTAAAATACATAAAGAAAATAAAGAAAACCTAAAATAACAGGAGTAGTAGTTATGCAGAATTACCACCTTGCTACCAAAAAGACATTTTAGTACCATACTTTATTAGGTTTTGCCGAGGGTTAAAACAAATTTTCTTATGATCTTTAGAGCATATAGATTCAATATTTATCTTCAAATATATCAACAAAATTCGTGGTATTAAAATAACATTGAACCCAAAATTCCCGAATGTAAACAAAGCATTCCGTCGACTTTCCCTCCTTCTGCTTGTTTTGTAGGAGGCGGCACGCGATTCACCCAATAAATGGCGTGAGCGTTACTCACCAAAAGAAGTACTGGCAACCTGTGTTTGTCCCCTTGCAGATAAAGATATATAAGGATGACAATAAGTTAAGGGGGGGGGGCAGTGCTCCCCTAAATCCATCATTTATCCAATTTACCCCACAATTTCCCTTACCTATTGTAACAGCGCGATTCACCCAATAAATGGCGCCATTTGACACCGTATCTTCAGATTAATGAATAATGGTAAGTTAGTGCAAATCCTCTACTTAAACCATGAAAAACAGCAATAATACACTATATTCCTTGAACAACATATAAAGAAAACTTGGTAAATAAGGCGGCTCTAGTGGCCTTGAATGGTACCTTTTAGAATTCTCTCGTATATTCATTCCTCTCACAGTGTGGGGATCCGCAGGTAAAACTAAAGTAAGAAGAATAGAACTATCACAAAATAAATCTATAAGGACAATAACATTTCAATCAAAGTATGGTCATACGAATGAGCTACTTAAATATCTGGGCCTCTTAAAATGGGTAGATATTAACAATTTCTGTAGTGCGATTACCGTGTATAAATCTATCCGTAATTGTAATGTTATGAAATAGTGTGGTACAAATACAGAAACCTGAAGCCCTTACCTCACAGCGAGAAATCCGTGATGGACGCGGCCCTCCAATAGTGACTTAGGCACACCAAACACTGCCACAACCTCGCTGCACCACAACACAACCAACCCCCCTACACCCCCAGACACACCCACATCCAACTACCAACCTCGCTGCACCACAACACAACCAATCCACCTACACGCACAGACACACCCACATCCAACTACCAACCTCGCTGCACCACAACACAACCAACCCACCTACACCCCCAGACACACCCACATCCAACTACCAACCTCGCTGCACCACAACACAACCAACCAACCTACACCCCCAGACACACCCACATCCAACTACCAACCTCGCTGCACCACAACACAACCAACCCACCTACACCCCAAGACACACCCACATCCAACTACCAACCTCGGCAATATCTCTTAAGGGGAGATGGGCCGGTTTTCTGGCCCCCCTTCTCCCTCATGTTTAACCCCATTATATTTCAGATTTTAAGACGTTCACCCAATTAGTTTGGCGATATTAACACCTTTTGCTCCATTTCGTTGTCAATTTTAAGACATTTCGTGCCATTTAGGTGTCGATTTTTTCCCTGGCGAGCGATAGTGAGCCTGTAATTTTGGAGAGAAATCGGCCTTCGGCCTGGACATTTTTCTACCGAAAAATTTACAAATTTATCTTAAAGGTGATTTTCTAAGCTTGAGAGAGGTCTAGCGCGGAAAACTAAAAACATACATGAATAGATTAATTAATAGAAAAAAAAAAAAAAAAAATAGCCGTCCACACATGAACACACACAATAACACGGTAGCTCCCTTCAACCTGCACACACATTGTCCACGCCGTGCCCGCCGACTGACTGACCCTGTGCTACGTTTTGCTTCACTGAGGTGAGGTGAACAAAGCTTACAGACCTGGTTCACTGAGGCAAGTTGAACGATGCCTGTAAACCTGGAATGTCTCCTGGCATTCCCATTAGACATCGCTCATAGGGAATAGGTACACTCGACCAAAAAAAGAATCTTTACACTAACGCTCTAAACAAGGGTCGAAATCTTATGATAATACCTCACAGACGTATGCTTCACCCGATTCATTCCGTTCACACTAGATTATTTACAGCTCACCAGTGTAAAGATTGATTTTAGGTCGAGTGTATAGTCTGGAACTAAAGTCGTGGTATGGATCTTCAGCCATCCAGTAATGCCTTCTGATGGTGGTATACGAAACAATTCGAGATATGATGTTTTTGGCTCTCCATAGATGGCTTTGTTCAACACGTCCAGGTAGCTCCAAAAGTAAGCGAGAAACGTCCTGTTATTTGGTGGATTACGGCCATGCCAACTAGAAAATACACACACACACACACACACACTACTGCCTTATCAGAATGCAAGGAATATCAGTATGCTCTACAACTACAACTAGTTAATGTATAATGCAAGGAATATCAGTATGCTCTACAACTACAACTAGTTAATGTATAATGCAAGGAATATCAGTATGCTCTACAACTACAACTAGTTAATGTATAATGCAAGGAATATCAGTATGCTCTACAACTACAACTAGTTAATGTATAATGCAAGGAATATCAGTATGCTCTACAACTACAACTAGTTAATGTATAATGCAAGGAATATCAGTATGCTCTACAACTACAACTAGTTAATGTATAATGCAAGGAATATCAGTATGCTCTACAACTACAACTAGTTAATGTATAATGCAAGGAATATCAGTATGCTCTACAACTACAACTAGTTAATGTATAATGCAAGGAATATCAGTATGCTCTACAACTACAACTAGTTAATGTATAATGCAAGGAATATCAGTATGCTCTACAACTACAACTAGTTAATGTATAATGCAAGGAATATCAGTATGCTCTACAACTACAACTAGTTAATGTATAATCGAGTGATGCCAGTTTTACTCTTGCATAGGAATATAATACAAATACAATAGAATACTGTATTAAGACTCTGTTCCGGATATTAATTATTGAATACAAACTAATGGTCAAACATAGCAATGTAGATAAAGCTCACCGAGTATTCTAGCTTATTAGGGAAATGGTATATAGTGGATACAGTATGCAACACTTTGTAAGTGAATGCAACATACGTATATAGCCTATTACAATGTAGTCATATTTCATGTAGGATTTATATATACAGTTGGTTTACACACATTTTTTGAAATATATTATACCCAGTGGATATTGGCAATAATATGCCTTTTTGCGTAAACAATCGGTTCAATGTTATTTTAATACCACGAATTCTGTTGATATATTTGAAGATAAATATTGAATCTATATGCTCTAAAGATCATAAGAACATTTGTTTTAACCCTCGGCAAAACCTAATAAAAAAGTATGGTACTAAAATGTCTTTTCCGTAACAAGGTTGGCAATGGGTACTTCCAGTTATCGATAGCTCTAAAGATCATATGGAAATGTGTTAAACCCTCGGAAAAGCCTAATATAAAAGTATGGTACTTATCAAATTTAATTTTCGTAACAAGGTTGTCAATAGGTACTTTCCCGTTATCAATGTACAATCAAAGCTGAATATTGCAGAGTAAACACCGTAGACTTCATCGAATTTTCTTTCACCTTCGTATAATCGACAGCCATTTTTTTTTTTTTACTAAGGGATTAGTACCCAACCAGCGGGGGTGTGGGGGCGGCAGCCCCCACCCATAATACTAGGTTAGGTTAGGTAAGGTTGTTAGGCTAGGCTAATGTCTTTTCAAATCACTATGGGGGGGGGGGGGGGATAGGGGGGGGTTCTCAACATCGATCGATAGGCCTAATGGGGAAAATAGGTTTTCCCGAGATTTCTAATTAATTACAAACACTATATATTGATGTAAATGATTTTTTTTTTTTTTTTATACAAAACATTCGGAAAATTCGTGGTATTAAAATAAAAAATATCCAAACAATCTATTAAACTTGATCATGCTGTGACGTATTCTTGTATCTGATTATTTCTCAAACATTACCCAACTCCTCCGTCAGTGGTGGCAAATAACAATCTAGGCTTCACTAAACCTACCATAATTCCCTGGCAGTGTTCTTTCCATCATAATGAAGGTAGGGGACTGCCTTGATTCACCTGAGACTCGGCCACACTACGATCATACATGGCTTTTTGATATCGTTGGATATCCCCACGCTTTGCCCTTGTTGCCAGGTTCCAGTCACAGTCCAACATCTTTTTATAGACTGCTCCTAGTTATTATTTGCAAGGACACGCCAAGTTTCGACTCTATTTAGAGATCTATTCAGTTGTCAAGAGCGGTTGTGCGAGTCAAAACTTGTCGCGTCCATGTAAATAATAAAACATCGTTTTCCACAAGGTGAGTATAATTTTCCATTCAAACATTCACTGCATTGTGAGTATCTCTCCTCAAACGCTTATTTCTCGGGGTAGTGGGAGGTGGAGGGAGGGATGGGTAGTGGGAGGTGGAAGGAGGGAGGAGTTGGAGGGAGGGAGGGGGTAGTGGGAGGTGGAGGTAATGGGTAATGAACTGAGTAAGTTGCCTTGTATTGTGGACAAATATTCTCGAGTTTATATATGCAGAAAGTTAAAACAAGTATTTTATAAATATAAGTTTCATTTGTTTGTAAGCCAATAATCTTAACATGGTAGAAAATACAGCCTACTACCATTCAGAATAATTACTGGTAAATAAAGGATGCTTGACCTGCTAAGCAGAGACAAATAGAACACCTAACACAAATAATTGTCTAGGAGTTCTCGAGGTCACTGGATTGAATGTGGAGGAGATGGCTTATGAATCCTTGCATAAAATAGTTACTATGAAAAGTTATTCAATATTATCAAATACTGTCGAGGCCCGATGATTATCAAACCTCTAAACAATTAGAGGTATGCTGTATAATATATACAATTGACACAACTAGGTTTTTTATTCTACGCATGCAAATAGCTTAACTACCTTATTACAGTCTGGGAAGCTGTTTAAACCCTTCGGTAATCCCTAAATCAATCTCCTGCCTTATTTTAGTTATTATCTGTTATTATACATCATTAGAAAGTATCCATGGAAGAAAAGGGTTTAATAAGACCTAGTTTGACCTATGAATCATTGGATGTTTACGTTATCTCCCTACGCCCTGAAGTACTAAAGAGCTATAGTTCTTTTCTCCAAGCTTAGGAGCGTTTTATAAACTTTCACTCCCTCCGTAACAATATGAGATAAAGACGGTATGGGAATATTATATGTATTATATGTATTACACTACGATCAAACTTTGTTGAAGGAGGTATGAAATACTGATTTTGTTTAACGTTTGTAGTGGTATTTTTGTAATAATAAAAACGTCGTCGGGATGATGGAAGGGTGGTGTGATACAGGCCAAGGTTGGGTGGATGGATCTCCAACACAATTTACTGTATGGAAAGATGGAATTATATAATATCGCAATATTGCTTTAATACAGTATATACTGTATATTAATATTCTTATAGGTATTCCTTTAATTGTTATCTTCTATTGTTCCTCGACATTATATTAATATCATACATTTTGTGTTTTAATTATTGTTATGTTAAACCACGTTGTTATTCCTATGAACCGTACCATATTCAATTACATTATTTGTGTTGCATTGTTAGTATCCTAATCTCAATTATATATACATATTATTGGCGCTAGCAATACCGTCATTTGACGAGCTATACTATAAACACCCATTATTGGTTATATTATTCGCATGAATAAACTACTGTGTATAGGGATATACAGTATACCTATATATTACTTATAAAAGAAAATGACACACACCACTTCAAACTCTGAAATGTGTGCCTGTTACATCTGTCATGGATACCCAGTGCATGTTCGTTTCCTTTTAGCATTGATATTCCATACATTCAAATAGTGAAGTAGTGTGTGTGTTTGTGTCTGTTTTCTAGTTGGCATGGTCGTAATCCACCAAGAAACAGGAAGTTTCTCGCTTACTTTTGGCGCTACCTGGACGTGTCGAGCAGAGCCATCTACGGAGAGCCAAAAACATTGTATCACGGATTGCTTCGAATACCGCCGTCAGAGGGCACTAATGAATTGCTGAAGATCTATACCACGATTTTAGTCCCAGACTGTACGTACAGTCAAGTCGTTTAATCCGCGGAGTCTCAGAAATAATGGTTATGCAATTATAATTTTGTTTTCAGATTGACATAGGAAACGGTATCACTTATGCATGAGTCATCCCGTTTCCATTGAATATATTGCAAATTTATTGTATACATTAACTTTTAGCCTTCTAATAAGCCTAATATTTTTTCTGAGACTGCTGATTAAAAGAGTTGACTGCACGGTCACTCATAATAATTAATAGAGTTGACTGCACGGTCACTCATAATAATTAATAGAGTTGACTGCACGGTCACTCATAATAATTAATAGAGTTGACTGCACGGTCACTCATAATAATTAAAAGAGTTGACTGCACGGTCACTCATAATAATTAAAAGAGTTGACTGCACGGTCACTCATAATAATTAAAAGTGACTGCACGGTCACTCATAATAATTAAAAGAGTTGACTGCACGGTCACTCATAATAATTAAAAGAGTTGACTGCACGGTCACTCATAATAATTAAAAGAGTTGACTGCACGTCACTCATAATAATTAATAGAGTTGACTGCACGGTCACTCATAATAATTAAAAGAGTTGACTGCACGGTCACTCATAATAATTAAAAGAGTTGACTGCACGGTCACTCATAATAATTAATAGAGTTGACTGCACGGTCACTCATAATAATTAAAAGAGTTGACTGCACGGTCACTCATAATAATTAAAAGAGTTGACTGCACGGTCACTCATAATAATTAAAAGAGTTGACTGCACGGTCACTCATAATAATTAAAAGAGTTGACTGCACGGTCACTCATAATAATTAAAAGAGTTGACTGCACGTCACTCATAATAATTAAAAGAGTTGACTGCACGGTCACTCATAATAATTAATAGAGTTGACTGCACGGTCACTCATAATAATTAAAAGAGTTGACTGCACGGTCACTCATAATAATTAAAAGAGTTGACTGCACGGTCACTCATAATAATTAAAAGAGTTGACTGCACGGTCACTCATAATAATTAAAAGAGTTGACTGCACGGTCACTCATAATAATTCGTGGACCTCACCTACTTCCAATTATGGAAATATATCTCTGGAAACCAATTTTTGACTATAATTGTCTATGCATCAACTACAATTTGCTATACTACTTATTGGAAAACAAGTTTCATCCAAAAAATATATTCAGATAGTTAAGCTAAATAAGGAAACACATTGGGAGGCCACGAATTTTTCTTTTTCTAAGTGATTGTACAGAAAACTTAACCATCACCCAACATCAATCAAGTTACACCACACATTGTTTAACTTTCACTCAAAAGAAACATCAATTAACTATCACGGTGTTCAAGCTTGGAACTCGCTTCCCCCGTATACACAAATTAAGCTCTTAGTATCTAGTTTTTAGATATCCCTCAAATCATACTTGTTGAGTAAATAATAATTACACAATACTGAGAGTTCTGTATGTATACAAATGTCAACATATTGTGAAACTATGGCTAAATAAGTTATTATTATCATTATTATAATTA
Source organism: Paralithodes platypus (assembly GCA_032716605.1). Taxonomy (NCBI): domain Eukaryota; kingdom Metazoa; phylum Arthropoda; class Malacostraca; order Decapoda; family Lithodidae; genus Paralithodes; species Paralithodes platypus. Next base: position 36,398,548 of record CM064489.1, on the reverse strand, counting down.
TTAGTATCATTATTAGTATTATTATTATGATTATTATTACCATTAATACGAATTTTAAACTTGTAAATGGTCAATAGGCGCACTCACACAACGAGTCAGACAATTGTTTACCCAATGAGTTTGATGAGTGCTAGGGCAGCAAGTGTCACTAAAAATCTGTACTGTTTCTACCTTGGTCTTGGATAGCATCGTGGAGCAATATTAAGATTTTATATAGACGTAATAAGGCACCAAAGCCGCATTTCAAGCCATTTACCCCATGGTTCGAACAAAGTAACCGCATCTGTGAACGGGCCTATTCCTCTCGTCCCACTGACCTGCCAAGCCCCCAAGCAAACACAACTCCAGCAAACACCAGTAACACACAACACACGACCAGGACAACATACAGTAACAAATACCAGGGTGTCAAACGAGTCTCCCATTCCTTTCTTTTAAGTCATCATTACTAAATATACAGGGTTAAATGTATGCGTTCGTTTTAGTCATCATTACTAAATATACAATTTATTTTAATTGTATTGATGCGTTACAGTTCTTATTATGTACTTGGAAATGTTAAATGAGCAAAACAATGCAACTTCATGTAAAATTCCCTATAATCTATCTCGTACTATTTTCTATCTTAAAACCAACTTGGCCTGGTTTGACACCCTGACACATACAGTAACAGGGCCAGGAGAACAACACGCCACAAGTCCCCTTAGTTTGTTTGCCCTACATCCAAGAAAGGGCTCTCTTCCAGTGTGTTTGTGAATGTGAGACCACCTGCTTGTACTTCTTGTTGATTGCTGTTATAAACGTATTTTTTTAACCCGTTCTGTTCGGTGACTTGTTATACATTTTAATCTAGCTGTAGTTAGACAATTATATGAAGCTTAGGAAAAATATATGGTAGCTAACAGGATTAACTGAGATAGCCTGTAGCCATTTAATGGGTAAACGTCCTTCCTAAGCTGAATACAATCGTATAATCATTGCCAAAATGATGTCACTGGTACTGAATGGGTTAATTCTAAATAAAGTTTTCATAGACTTAATATTTAATTACTTAAGTTAACCCTTCAAATTTTTCACTTGATTTACTGCCGAACATATTTCCTTTTCAATGATAAGCCAGATCTTTTTAAAGATCTGTGCAACTAAATTAAACATATGTATTAATATGTTGTGCATTTCTGTGATTAAATAGCTATATACTTATTATTTCTGTGCGTCCAAGGAAATATTCTTTATAAGTATGTTTAAGCTTTAATTTTGTGCTCCTGGCATATTTAATAATTTTCTTCTTGTATAATAATTTTGGTAAGGATTTCTTCTTGGCAAACACATATGATCATGTATTCTTATACGTCCTGAAGTTCCTTTGATTACTTTGCTACATTTCATTCACTAACCCTTTTAAGATCCAATACTTTATTACTTTTATATTTTCTGGCTATTATTCGACGATTTTATTTAGATAAGGAAGGGTATCTGGAAGTCAGAGCGTTAATTGATAGTCTTTACCCTTATTATTAGGAAGGGTATATGGAAGTCAGAGCGTTAATTGATAGTCTTTACCCTTATTATTAGGAAGGGTATATGGAAGTCAGAGCGTTAATTGATAGTCTTTACCCTTATTATTAGGAAGGGTATATGGAAGTCAGAGCGTTAATTGATAGTCTTTACCCTTATTATTAGGAAGGGTATATGGAAGTCAGAGCGTTAATTGATAGTCTTTACCCTTATTATTAGGAAGGGTATATGGAAGTCAGAGCGTTAATTGATAGTCTTTACCCTTATTATTAGGAAGGGTATATGGAAGTCAGAGCGTTAATTGATAGTCTTTACCCTTATTATTAGGAAGGGTATATGGAAGTCAGAGCGTTAATTGATAGTCTTTACCCTTATTATTAGGAAGGGTATATGGAAGTCAGAGCGTTAATTGATAGTCTTTACCCTTATTATTAGAAAGGGTATATGGAAGTCGGAGCGTTAATTGATAGTCTTTACCCTTATTATTTCCACAGATCCTTCCTAAGCTGTATACAATCGCCTAATGACAGCCAGAATAAACTGTCAAAATGCGTCATAATCTTCAAAGGGTTAACATTCAGTTTTGTAATTAACCCAATAGTTTATTTTAACCTGGTTTTTGAGTGAGTGTAGAAATAAGTCTGAAGGGGGAGGTAGTTGTTGTTTATATAAGTCTGAAGGGGGAGGTAGTTGTTGTTTCTGTCTGAAGGGGGAGGTAGTTGTTGTTTCTGTCTGAAGGGGGAGGTAGTTGTTGTTTCTGTCTGAAGGGGGAGGTAGTTGTTGTTTCTCCCTCATCTTTAGTCCCATTAGTTTTGAGATTTTAAGACTTTCGTTCCATTACTTTGGCGATTTTAAGACCTTCTGCTCCATTTCTTTGCCAATATAAACATTTTCGTGCCATTTCGATGCCGATTTCTTCCTGGCGAGCGATAGCGAGCCTGTAATTCTAGGAGGAACCGGCCTATGACCGGGACATTTTTTTTACCGAATTATATACACAGTTATCTTGAAGGGGGTCTATGGGGTGTTTTGTTAAGCTTAATGGAGGTCTATCGATGAAACTATAAAATATACAAATACATAGATATACCACAAAATAACCACTACCCACTTAATTAATGTATTGGCAGCCTACTATTAACCACTACCCACTTAATTAATGTATTGACAGCCTACTATTAACCACTACCCACTTAATTAATGTATTGACAGCCTACTATTAACCACTACCCACTTAATTAATGTATTGACAGCCTACTATTAACCACTACCCACTTAATTAATGTATTGACAGCCTACTATTAACCACTACCCCCTTAATTAATGTATTGACAGCCTACTATTAACCACTACCCACTAATTAATGTATTGACAGCCTACTATTAACCACTACCCACTTAATTAATGTATTGACAGCCTACTATTAATCACTACCCACTTAATTAATGTATTGACAGCCTAATATTAACCACTACCCACTTAATTAATGTATTGACAGCCTACTATTAACCACTACCCTCTTAATTAATGTATTGACAGCCTACTATTAACCACTACCCACTTAATTAATGTATTGACAGCCTACTATTAACCACTACCCACTTAATTAATGTATTGGCAGCCTAATATTAACCACTACCCACTTAATTAATGTATTGACAGCCTACTATTAACCACTACCCACTTAATTAATGTATTGACAGCCTACTATTAACCACTACCCACTTAATTAATGTATTGACAGCCTACTATTAACCACTACCCACTAATTAATGTATTGACAGCCTACTATTAACCACTACCCACTTAATTAATGTATTGACAGCCTACTATTAACCACTACCCACTTAATTAATGTATTATCAGCCTACTATTAACCACTACCCACTTAATTATTGTATTGACAGCCTACTATTAACCACTACCCACTTAATTAATGTATTGACAGCCTACTATTAACCACTACCCACTTAATTAATGTATTGACAGCCTACTATTAACCACTACCCACTTAATTAATGTATTATCAGCCTACTATTAACCACTACCCACTTAATTATTGTATTGACAGCCTACTATTAACCACTACCCACTTAATTAATGTATTGACAGCCTACTATTAACCACTACCCACTTAATTAATGTATTGACAGCCTACTATTAACCACTACCCACTTAATTAATGTATTGACAGCCTACTATTAACCACTACCCCCTTAATTAATGTATTGACAGCCTACTATTAACCACTAACCACTACCCACTTAATTAATGTATTGACAGCCTACTATTAACCACTACCCACTTAATTAATGTATTGACAGCCTACTATTAATCACTACCCACTTAATTAATGTATTGACAGCCTAATATTAACCACTACCCACTTAATTAATGTATTGACAGCCTACTATTAACCACTACCCTCTTAATTAATGTATTGACAGCCTACTATTAACCACTACCCACTTAATTAATGTATTGACAGCCTACTATTAACCACTACCCACTTAATTAATGTATTGGCAGCCTAATATTAACCACTACCCACTTAATTAATGTATTGACAGCCTACTATTAACCACTACCCACTTAATTAATGTATTGACAGCCTACTATTAACCACTACCCACTTAATTAATGTATTGACAGCCTACTATTAACCACTACCCACTTAATTAATGTATTGACAGCCTACTATTAACCACTACCCACTTAATTAATGTATTGACAGCCTACTATTAACCACTACCCACTTAATTAATGTATTATCAGCCTACTATTAACCACTACCCACTTAATTATTGTATTGACAGCCTACTATTAACCACTACCCACTTAATTAATGTATTGACAGCCTACTATTAACCACTACCCACTTAATTAATGTATTGACAGCCTACTATTAACCACTACCCACTTAATTAATGTATTGACAGCCTACTATTAACCACTACCCACTTAATTAATGTATTGACAGCCTACTATTAACCACTACCCACTTAATTAATGTATTGACAGCCTACTATTAACCACTACCCACTTAATTAATGTATTGACAGCCTACTATTAACCACTACCCACTTAATTAATGTATTGACAGCCTACTATTCTATACTATATTTTTTCTACATTGGCTATATTCTCAGTTTCTTTCTCCTATTTCCATTCTTCTCCATAACTCCTTCCTCCTCTGCTTCACCCATCTCGTATATTATGCCCTCACTCTCACTCTCTCCCACTCACTCTCACACTCTCTCTCTCCCTCACTCACTCTCACTCTTTCTCTCTCTCACTCTCACTCTTTCCATAAAAGCCATCTTGGCCCCCTCACTCTCAATCCATCACGGGCTATTCATATTTCATTTCCTTCCTACCCTAATTCATCTCTCTCTCTCTCTCTCTCTCTCTCTGGAATCCACTTCCCTGGAGTTGCTTTCCACAGATGTACAACCTACAACAGTCTAAGTCCAATTGTTACAAGCGTTTTTACGAATGGAGGATGCCATTAGGCACATGGACCATTTTTGTTTTGTCTTTGTTTTTCCTTCCTCTATTTATTCTTTCTATACAAGTAATTAATACTAATACTAATACTATCTCTCTCTCTCTCTCTCTCACTCTCTCTCTCTCTATACATATATATATATATATATATATATATATATATATATATATATATATATATATATTATGACACAGCACCCATATAGCCTATCTGTCACCCTTCCTAAACCTCCATTAACTACGGACTTACAGTAGCTCAACACCGGGGCAAAATATTTATCCCCTTCCCTCCACGATGATTGGCTATTTCCAGGGCTGGCACAATCTATCTCATTTAAGGGGGGATGGGTGTATTTATTTGATCATTGATATATATATATATATACCGGTATATATATATATATATATATATATATATATATACAGTATATATATATATATATATATATATATATATATATATACATATATATATATATATATATATATCGGTATATATATATATATATATATATATATATATATGTTTCTAAGCTCTCAGTGGGGTTCGAACCGCCGACCGTCAGGACGATAGCCCGAGTTGCGTCGGGACACTCAGAAATCCTTGTATGGTATTCTGGAATATGGATCCTACGACTAGGTATGAATTGAAATATATTCGCCTAGTGGGTTTCCCTTCTCCTTAACATAAATTGGATAGAGGGTTGAGTGCCTTTTAGACTGCCGTGGTGTAGTTGATTAAAGCGTCGGCCATCGTCCTGACGGTCGGCGGTTCGAACCCCACTGAGAGATTAGAAACATTTAGTGGCTCACGTGTATTTGTGATATATATATATATATATATATATATATATATATATATATATTGTTACGACTGACAGTAGAGGCTTCTAGTCCTTGAACTAACACAGACAATTAAATACTCAGCACCTCCGTAGCCTCAACTCGTAACACAGCCTATCGCAACAGAACAGAGCTCATACGCAACTTCCAGGCTCTCTGGGGACCAAAGGTGCAGACAATCCCCCAACTGGTTGCGTTATACAATCAATGCAAAAACTGGAACCCCTACAGTTGTGGTGAAAAGATATCTTGAGCCACAACTATCATCAACACTCAGTACCGAATAGCAATACTGAGGAGGATCCTTTCTAAGCTGCACAAAGAAGAGAAAGCTCTGATGTAATCGACGTTAATAAAATTACGGTAAATACATGCCAACAATGAATGCAAAAATAATGAAGCAAGTATCAAGCATAAAGGATTGAATCAAGGATCAAACAAACACCTATCAACCACCACCCACCTAAGTTCATCCTAACAATCGTTGAGGCGTCCTAAGCCGACTTCAACTCAACAGGTTTATATAATTGTGCCAGTGCTCGTGCTAAGCGGAGAAATAATACCCAGGTAGGTAACACAGTCTACCTGCAGCGCACTGTAACACAAATATAAAACGCCTATCCTGTTTATTATTCCTAGGGGGTAGAGGAGAAACGGATATAAATTAAATAATTAAACCTGGAAAGATGAATTGGCCTAGGCTATACAAATGATACCGGTCGGCGGTTGACTTACGTGTTAAATTGTATATGTAGGCTATCTGTGGTAGTCCCAGTAATATCTATGAAGTACTTCTAGTATTAAAGGAACTTTGCTGTGATGCAAAGAGTGTAGCTTAGGTGATGGACATGTCGGGAGTCAAATAACAGTGAAGTTTTGGTGTTATGTGGCAGCAACTGGTGGTTTGTTGTTAGCTGGACGAAGTCTGTGTGAAGTGTGTCTGAGATTCCCTTTTATCGTGACAATATAAAATATATTTAAGGGTTCTATATCGTCCTCCGTGATTAAATAATAAGGGAAAATAAATTAAGATATAATTGGTGCAACCACAGTAATATTTATCCACAAAGATAAATATAGTAATGTGTATAAACAAAAAGGAACCAGCTGTCGTGAACCCGGGAAATTCAAACTACGGTATATATACCAGCTAGGATTCACGACATACTCCGCCACCAGTTATACAAAGTATTTACAATTGTCCCGTCCCGATCATGGACGCCACAACTGGGAGGAACCCAAAGCAGCCCGACGTGACGGCCTCTGAGGGGTATCACCTCGGTCTGCTCCAGTAGCAGGAAGGATATTATCAGAGTTCGGCTTGCTGTCGCCATCCACTACCTCTAAATCTATCTCTAGTGGGTATAGCTTAACCACCGGTCTGGTGGTCAAACCGGCTCCTGCTTTTACCTGAACTACCCTACATTCGTGGTCAGGACCACGAAGAAGTTTCATTATCCGACCTATACGCCAAAAAAGTCGGGGGCCGTCATCATGTACTAGAACGACGTCCCCAACTTGTGGCGATGCTATCCCTCTTTTTACCATTAAGTGACGATGTTGCTCCCTAAGTGATATTAAATAATCAGTGCTCCACCTATTCCACAGGTCATGTGAGAGTTTTGTTACATATTGGAAGCATTGGTTGACGGAATCGTTGTTACGCCACGTCGTGTCCTTCAGATCTTCATCCGTGACTTCTCGCCTTGGAAAGCTTCTGATCCGCCTCCCATGAACCAGTTGTGAAGGAGTGATGGGTAGAGGGTCTTCAAGATCACTGTAGGTGTAGCCAAGCGGGCGATCATTGACTGTGGCCTCGAGCTCCAGTAATACCGTATTCAGTTCCTCTGTGGTAACCAATGCTCGACCCAGTACCTTTTTCAAGCCAGCCTTTAGGATGCCAATGACCCGTTCCCATATGGCACCGAACCATGGCGCCCTGGCCGGTATAAACCGCCACTCGCACTTGAATTCTGCTAGAGTACCTTTTAGCCTTGCATCATCTATCAATTCCCGTAATGTACTGGCTTCGCTAACAAATGTGGTGGCATTATCACTTATCATAATCTCAGGGTAACCCCTCCTGCTACTAAACCTACGGAACGCATGCAAAAATGATTCGCAGGAGAGGTTAGACACCGTCTCTACATGGACCGCTCTAGTAACTGCACAGGTGAATAAGACTACATATAATTTACTTACAGTACCCCCTTCTCTTTTACTGGCAAGGCACCTGTGTAGTCAACCCCCATTACCTGGAAAGGACTCACTTCCTGAATCCTAAACTTTGGCAATGGAGGGGCCTGTACAGCACGGTATGGTGTACCTTGCAATCTCTTGCAGATGATACATCCCCTTAAGGCTTTCTTTACTACCTCTCTTATCTTGGGGATCCACCATCTTTGCCTTATGTAATTTACAACATAACTAACACCACTATGGTTACACACTTTGTGGCAGTAATTACTAAGGAGAGTGGCTATACGATGTTTATTAGGGATAAGGATAGGGTACTTGGCGCTATCATGTAAAGCTGACAAGTGTAGCCTACCTCTACAGCGTATCATGCCTCCCTCCATATAAAGGCCTAACTGCTTCACTATATTGCTTGGTGTGCCCTGTCCTTTTGACAAATAGTGGTGTTCCTCAGAGTAAGCTTCTCTCTGAGCTACCTTAATCATGGCTGACTCTGCTGGTCATAATTCCGGCACCGTCAAGTATGCCGGTTTTGCCTGATAGTTCCCTTGTGTCTTCTCTCTAAGAGTCCTAATAAACCTAAGGACCCATGCCATTACATGCCATGACTTCATACATGAGCCATACCGGTCCCAATTCAATATGGCAGTAGGGGCAACCGGTACCGGCAATGACAGGGTTCCTTCTTGACTCGTGTTACAACCCCCAGTGGTGTCCCTTCCTATTGAGCCCCCTATTGGGCCATGATCAGGCCATAGCATTTGGTGAGGTAGCCATGTGGGCCCTCCCCACCAAAGCGAAGAAGCAACTAAGGACACATATGAAATCCCTCTGGTGACTAGATCACTGGGGTTGTCCTCTGTGGACACAACGAAAATGAGCGCCGGGGACTAATGACTTTATCTCATCAACTCTATTTTGAACATATATAGGCAAAATCTTTTTACTAGACAACCAGCATAGGGTTATCTGGCTGTCCGACCAGAGGTATACAGTCTCTATAATCAGCTCGTCCGCGTAGGCCTCACATATATAACATGCGAGACGAGCTGCGAGAAGAACAGCAGTCAACTCCATCTTAGGTATGGTGTGGGACTTAATAGGTGCCACCTTAGCTTTGGCCAATACTAACCTACTCACCTCATCACCAACCGCATAGGCCGCTACACCATATGCTACTGAGCTAGCGTCACTAAATAGGTGCAGCGTAACCCTCTTAGAATTAGTGACCTGATGGGGAAACATGATACCTGTACTATCTATCATATCGTTATAAATACCCTGCCAGTTAGCTCTCATGTCATCTGGAATGGGTACATGCCACCCACACTCTAATCTCCACAATTCCTGTACGAACCTCCGCGCCTGGATGGTTACCGGTAGCAACACTCCTAGAGGATCGAACACACTCGCGGTTAGACTTAGAGCCTCGCGTTTTGTAACCAATGCAGGGCTACTTCCGCGGAAATTTACCTGTAACATATCCTTATCAGTTAGCCACTCAACGCCAAGTACCTTAACCCCGTCTTGTTTGGCGGAAGCTATACCCTTCAGGTGCAACAGTTCCCGCAAACTCTCATTATTTGTGACCCATTCACGTAAAGACAGGTTAGCGCTGGAAAATATTCTACGGGCATCCCAACATTGTTGCTGCAAATCACTTACATCATCACCAGTCCCCTGCAAGTTATCAATATACAACTCCCTTTTTAGCTTATTAACTACTTCACTGTTCTCCTGTATCATAGACAGGTGTTTTTGAATGGTAGCATTAAGGAGGAACTGGGAACAGGTGGCCCCGAACAGAACTGCATGGAACCGGTAGACAATGTACGGACTTGCAACATCCAAGGGATCAACGGGCCACAGAAACCTAGTAGCATCCCTATCCTTCTCACTCAACTCCACCATGAGAAATGCTTTCACAATATCACTCACCCAGGCAAATTGATGGCATCTAAAGCGTAGAAGTACCTGGGTGAGGTCAGCCACTAGTGATGGACCTGTATGGAGACAGTCATTCAGACTGAACGCCTTCTCGTCCATCCTAGCCGAACAGTCAAACACTATCCGTACAGGCGTAGTAACACTATCCTTAGTAATACCATGGTGAGCTAAGTAGTGAATGGGATGACCAGCTTGATTCCTGTTTTCTACCCTTTCAATAAACCCCCTTTCTATCTGATTATCCAGAACCTTCGTATACTGTTGACAGTAGTTGGGATCCTTTATAAATTTACACTGCAAGCCTCTCATTCTGCCCAGGGCTAACTTAAAGTTATCAGGTAATTTATCTATGTTATCTCTCCACGGCAGTTCCACTATATACTGTCCCTGTGCTTCGGAATACTGTACCGTTTCAGAAAATCTATTTAAGACTCTCTCCTCACCCTTAACAGTCTCATTAGGACTTATACCAATATGGTCCAAGTCCCATAGAGCTGTCAGATCCTTTAATTCTGGAGATTTACTGCCAATATCTTCCTGTATCTCCACTAAAGGGTCTACTGCTAACTTAAGAACAGTGACTAACTCTACATGGATCTCTTCTATATCTGACTGATAAGTGCCACTCAGTGCATAACCATAAATTGTGGGTAACATAACTATACTTCCTTCCCTGACATAGCCTGAATGTACAAAGTGGTAATAAAAGTCCGCCCCAATCAGTAACCCTATCATATCTCCATCAGTGATACCTGGATCGGCTAATTTGTAACCCCGAGCCTTGATAGCATTTACCTCCATCTCTAATCCTCTCCCTGGTTTGTATACTGGTAACTCCTCCACCACAACGGCTCTCAATTTACGCACCCTTCTTCTGTGATGATAGGTTAACTCTACTATTTCATACTCGGTACTACCAAGTGAGCAGGTAAATCCCTGGAGCCTTAGCTGTTCCTTACTGACCCTAACGTAATCAAGCTGCGATAAAGCAGAGCGCAAGATGAAGGTACGCTGCGAACATTGGTCCAACAAAGCTCTTACTTTACTGGTATGACCGTTTCTGTCAGTCAAGGGAATCTAAATGGTAGGCAACAAAACTGCATTACGGCCCGAAGCCACAGCCATGGTCACTGTTGGTTCAGGGGCCACTGGTTGTCCAGTTTGTTCAAGGCGTGGCGTCGGACACAAATAATTAAAATGTTTCTGTCGGCAGAATCGGCACGGCCTAATTTTAGGGTTAGTACACCCCTGGCTGCCATGTTCTGACGACATGCACCCGACGCACAATTTCAACTGCCTTGCTCTATTGGCCTTAGCGGGACTGTTCTTGTATTTTGCACACTTTGCCCAAAAAGTCCTGTCTTTAAACACAACTTACATCCATACTTCTGCTTGGTATCGGGTTTCTGATACACCGCATATGCTGCTGTGGCGGTCGCCCCAAACTGTTCTAGCGGATTATGTCTACTTTCTAGATTGCACACTTCAGTCTTAAACACACGAACATATTCATCCACATCCAGCCAGTTGTCTTTTAACTCACACTTAATCACCTCAGAGAGTGCACTAGGAAGTTTATTATGCAACAGTACTGCACACATTTCACTTACTGTTACATCCATAGAGCGTAATGACTCTAACGCACACTCAAATGACGCGGAACAATCTTTCAGAGCACTGACCTCCTGGCTAGGATGCGGGATATTACACAGTTTCGCTATGTGAGCTGCTTTGATGCGATCCTTTTGACCATAACTGTTTTTCAGTATAGTGACCGCTGGTTCATAACTTGCAGCGACCAAACTAAACCCACTAACAATTTGTAGAGCCTCACCACTAAGTTGTCCCTTTAGATACGTAAATTTCTGAATGTCAGTTAAGTCTGTTTGGGAGTGGACACTACAATCAAAGAGCTCCCCTGAACCGCCGCAATGACTTTACTTTCTCCTCCATTCTTAAAATTTTACGGTAACTAAAGCTTAAGGAACAACAATACTAATCGTCACTGTAGGCTAACCTATTCTAATCTATTCTAAGCAAAGGCTAACCTACTTACATTGATGACGACAGCAACCAAGCAAATTGAAGCATGCAGATCGCGTGCCCCCTGTGAGTTTACAAATGATCAGAGAAAAGGAAATTTACCCTATGTCATATTACTCTACTTTACAATATTTACTTTACTATATTAAATTTTAACAAATTACAAAGAAAAAGAAAGAAGGATCAAGACTCCTCTGAAGGAGGAACAGCCGCAGCCGTCGTCATAGTCTTTAGATCTAGCCTATTGCGTCGACTGCTCCTCCTCGGCCCTGTCCTTCTTTTGAAAGAAGGCATGCGCTCTGTTCAGTAGCCTATCTAATACCTTCCGGCTCCCTGGCACATCTAACCCAGGCTGAGGTCTGCCTGACAGTGTCCACCCTTGCCCCTGGTCTATAGAACTGCTTAACAAAAAAAAAAGCAGGGCACTGCACTGGACGGTCCAGCGGAAAATCCCGGACATATGCGCCCCTCAACATTTGTCCACTGGATCGCCCAGCTCTACACAAAGGCAGACAAGTCAGGCCTAATACCCCCCAAAAACAAAATCAATATACAACAGATGGCCCAGTATCCTGGTCACACGGCACCAATTATATCCTGTTTTTTATTCCTAGGGGGTAGAGGAGAAACGGATATAAATTAAATAATTAAACCTGGAAAGATGAATTGGCCTAGGCTATAAATATGATACCGGTCGGCGTTTGACTTACGTGTTAAATTGTATATGTAGGCTATCTGTGGTAGTCCCAGTAATATCTATGAAGTACTTCTAGTATTAAAGGAACTTAGCTGTGATGCAAAGAGTGTAGCTTAGGTGATGGACATGTCGGGAGTCAAATATCAGTGAAGTTCTGGTGTTATGTGGCAGCATCTGGTGGTTTGTTGTTAGCTGGACGAAGTCTGTGTGAAGTGTGTCTGAGATTCCCTTTTATCGTGACAATATAAAATATATTTAAGGGTTCTATATCGTCCCCCGTGATTAAATAATAAGGGAAAATAAACTAAGATATAATTGGTGCAACCACAGTAATATTTATCCACAAAGATAAATAAAGTAATGCGTATAAACAAAAAGGAACCAGCTGTCGTGAACCCGGGAAATTCAAACTACGGTATATATACCAGCTAGGATTCACGACAACGCCAAAGTCTATTTTGTCCAGTCTATCAGTTGGCCTGGGCCGAAGTAATCCTCCCTGTAACTAATGACTATTGAAGTCCACCACCCTCTACTTCGAACCAGGCATTCCCAATAGACTAGAACAGTAGCTAAAATAATGCACATAAAATAAATAATGATCGGTTGGTAATTAACACACGCCACTGCAGGAATATAGGGTGTCTCAAAATAGATGCAACCCATTAACATTATAATAATGTATTACTCAGACAAGAAACTCCAAAAAAGCTTAAATTTTCTAGAAGCTGATATTATAACAATTAAAAAACTAAAGATTTGAGGTCTCTAGCTCAAGGGATACATCCATTACAGCACATGTTACAAATGACTACTGTTGCGCTGCAGACACACTTGAAGCCGACAAGCAAAGTTGTCAATCACCAAAATGGTCCGATTATGCCATGTTATGAGATGGCCACCCAGGCTGTGCATTTCACAGAGTGCAGATTAGTGCCATCAGGAAAGAAGAGTGTGTCAGGGTGATTGACAACAATCTTTGCTCGTCGGCTTCAAGTGTGTCTGCAGCGCGCAACGGTAGTAATTTGGAACATGTGCTCTAATGGATGTATCCTTTGAGCTAAAGTCCTCAAATCTCTAGTTTTGTAATTGTTATAATATCAGCTTCTAGAAAATGTAATCTTTTTTGGAGTTTCTTGTCTGAATAATAAATTAATATATTGTTAATGGGTTGCATCTATTTTGAGACACCCTGTACAATAAAATGTTAAAGAGTACTAATTCTAGATATTATGCCAGCGAGGAATAATTCTCTTACCCCTCCACCAATACCGAAGTATATTGGCTCCCATAACAAAGCCAAGGGTGCGGCTAAACACAGAAGAGAAGAAACATATTATATGGAAACACACAGTAATTATGCAGTCACAATACGAGGGACAACCAAACCCCACACACCCCTTACAATCCGGCAGATGTTACGTTAATATGCCAATGAATAAATATATGCATACAAATAATTAAATAAGCAAATGCCAATAAAGAGAAAAGCGATAGATAGATGTTACTCCCTTAATAGTGGGAATCGCACTTATTTCCTACAGCCTGAATTTACTAAGGCCAGCACCAGATAGAGCTACTTGTTTTCCCCAGCATGGGTGATGGTTCGTTTACGTAACTCCTTACTTAACATGTAATACTACTATGACAAGTATGAACATATAGGATTAAACAACTAAATACAAAATGCTTATACAACGCATAATATATTATATGCGTACTGTATAAATATACAAGAAAATCCCATTAATAATAAATGGGTTACATAATGTCGCCACAGTTTAGAGAATGGAAAAATCAAAGAGACCACGTCATTGAACGAAATAATGTGAATTTAAATCAGACGATAATATACGGATAATATCGATCACTGCTTCACGCAGAATGGTCGATCACTGCTTCACGCCGTATTGAAGTTACCGAAAGACGGTATGATGTAGTCACCATGTTAATATATGACCAATACAAGATAGTAATTTATGGACATAAATTAACAAAATTAAACTTACGATGGTGGACCATCTTAACACTATATATATATATATATTAATATATATACCGGTAAATATATATATATGTTAGTAAAGCCAGGTAATAAATTTTCGTTAATACATACGAGGTTGAAAGAAATGGCAATTCCTGCGTTGGAAATTTTATCATTCAAGGTTTCCAGGTTAATGTTCATGATGATACAGGATATACGACGCATTTCACTGGACAACCAGCATTATCAAGTAATGATAGAATGATATAAAAAGTAAACAGGAAGGGTATATATAGAGGGTGGAGGATCAGAGGAGGCGAAAATCAGGGGGCAAAAGTCTGCTATTGGTGGAGAGTATTCTAGGAAAGAGAGAGGGATCCGCTTCACGCATGCGCACTGGATGCGGTATGGTGGTCGGTTGGTGGGGTCGAAGCTGATTGGCTGCGTGTCGAGGGGCGTGGCCTACGTTGCGTGTGGCGCATGCAGAAGACGAAGTTGAAGGAGGTAGCGCGGGGGCTGCTTCAAGGGCACCGGGGGGCGAGGGGGGGTGTTAGGCCCTGTAGGAAAGTGCCTTTTGGCAGAAGGAAGGATCTGAAGGTCCAGAGTTTGGTTGTTGATGTTGGGATGTAAGGCTTGGATATATACGCTTTGAGTATAGGTAATCTCCTTGGGTCACTTTCTTTATCGAGTATGGTGGTGTGTTTTCTCTAAATCGTTGCGTGTGAGGTGAGGGTGGTTAGGGGTGAGATAGTGGTCTTTGATGGCTCCAGCCTGAAGGTGAAGAGTTAACCGACGTGAAAGACGAGTCTGCGTCATACCAATATAGGAATGAGGTCCACAGTCCTCATAATTACAGGTATGTTGGTAAATGACGTGATCGTCGGTCATCGGGCTCTTTATCTTGGTGGAGGCTGGTTTGTTGCGGAGAACGAGGTTGGATTTGTAATAAATTATTAATTTGATTTTGTTTTCCGGGTTGGTTGGGTGGACATGCTTGGAGATTATTTCTTTTAAGACGGCCTCGTCATTTTTGTGTTCAGAGGACATGTAATTGCGGTAGAAGATCTTAATTTCATTGGGGGGGGTCAATGTTGGGAGGGCTTTGGGTGTACCATTTTTCAAGATGGTGGTTGATGGTGCTGGAGATGTCGGAGTTGGAGTATCCGTTATTTACTAAAACTTGGGTTTAGTCTAGTTCCTGGTGGGTGTCGGCCCAGGTAGAGCAGTGCGTGAGGGCTCTCCTAACAAGATAAAGAGCCCGATGACCGACGATCACGTCATTTACCAACATACCTGTAATTATGAGGACTGTGGACCTCATTCCTATATTGGTATGACGCAGACTCGTCTTTCACGTCGGCTAACTCTTCACCTTCAGGCTGGAGCCATCAAAGACCACTATCTCACCCCTAACCACCCTCACCTCACACGCAACGAGTTAGAGAAACATACCACCATACTCGATAAAGAAAGTGACCCAAGGAGATTACCTATACTCAAAGCTTTATATATCCAAGCCTTACATCCCAACATCAACAACCAAACTCTGGACCTTCAGATCCTTCCTTCTGCCAAAAGGCACTCTCCTACAGGACCTAACACCCCCCCCCTCGCCCCCCGGTGCCCTTGACGCAGCCCCCCGCGCTACCTCCTTCAGCTTCGTCTTCCGCAGGCGCCACACAACTTAGGCCGCGCCCCTCGACACGCAGCCAATCAGCTTCGACCCCACCAACCGACCACCATCCCGCATCCAGTGCGCATGCGTGAAGCGGTTCCCCCCTTTCTCTTTCCTAGAATACCCCTCCACCAATAGTAGACTTTTGCCCCCTGATTTGCGCCCCCTCTGATCCTCCACCCTCTATATATACCCTTCCTGTTTACCTTTTATATCATTCCATCCTTACTTGATAATGCTGGTTGTCCAGTGAAACGCGTCGTATATCCTGTATCATCATTTACATTTATGTAACCCTGTACCACCATGAATTTTGCTCATCTCCTTCATCTACTTCCTGCCACCCAGCGAAAACTCATCAGAGACCTGGAAACTTTGAATAATAAAATTTCCAACGCAGAAATTGCCATTTCTTTCAACCTCGTATGTATTAAAGAAAATTTATTACCTGGCTTTACTAACATATATATATATATATAGTATATAGTATATACACCTTCATGGTCCCCCTTCCAGATACATTTGTAATTCTTCTGTAGTAAAATGTACTGGCGAAAGGCCAGCTCCTCCTAATTTGCAGGCTCGCTATCGCTCGCCAGGAAATTAATCGTCACGTAAATGGCACGAAAGGTCTTAAAATTGACAAAGAAATGAAGCGAAAGGTCTGCAAATCGCCAAACTACTGGGGCAAACTTCTGAAAAATTCAAAACTAATAGGGCTAAACACGAGGAAAAAGGGGGTCCAGAAAAAACACCCCTTTAAAAAAACAGTAATGCTTTTTTGTATTTTCATTTTTTGCCCGGCTAATGACCGTCGATTATACTCTGGCTAACCCTTTTATTACGGTGACGTAATTTACAGCATATTCTGGTTACCGTTAAGGGGAGATGGGTCGCTGTTTCTGGACCCCCTTCTCCTTCATATTTAGCCTATTAGTTTGGAGATTTTAAGACGTTGGTTCCATTAGTTTGGTGATTTTGAGACATTTCGCCCCATTTATTTGTCAATATTAAGAACTTTCTGGCCATTTCGATGTAAATTTTTTGTCCGGGCCAGCGATAAGGAGCCAGTAATTTTGGAAGGAATCGGCCTTCGGTCGGAACATTTTACTACCGAAAAATGTACAAATTTATCTAGAAAGTGGGCTAAGTGGTGTTATTTTAAGCATGATGGAGATCTAGGGAGGAATACAAGTAAAATATATAAAAATGAAAACAATCGACCAAAAAGTTAACCATCCCCCCCCTTAAACGATTGTCTTTAGCTTATAATCTACCTCTGAGACTCAAAGGGGTTAATACGAACTCAATAAATTCCTCTGACTAACATAGCTCCTTCTTAAAGGCATACAATCGTCTAACTGTAGCCAGAATCAAGAGTGAAAAGGCGTCATCATGCTGAAGGGGTTAAGGAAAAGCAATTAACGTGAAATGATGGTTTGGTTCACCCGTAGACTTCAACATGAGTAATAAAAGCAATAATTGGGATAGAGAAATAATAATGAAATAGCAAGCTATATATATACAGTATATATAATATGCCAGAAAATTATGGACTGTACACTAACCTAACTTTCTGAGAACAAAACTAATCGAGAAACGTATTATATTCATAACAACGTGGTTGGTATGTCTGTCTGTCTGTCTGTCTGTATAATATATATATATATATATATTTACTGGTTCAGGTATAGCTTACAAACTTCATGAATATTCCGGTTAAGAAAAAATAATAATAATAATTTGTGTTGTAGTTATATGTGTATTATATTATACATTGAAAGTTTACAGCATAAATAATTATGCATCGTGTTTTGCAGCGTTCAGAAAAGATTTTCTGATTTCAATATTTATTCATATATTCTTAAAGTGTATGTGAGCAGTAGAGGCCCTAGCCTAGAGGATGTGTGTGTGTGTGTGTGTGTGTGTGTGTGTGTGTGTGTGTGTGTGTGTGTGTGTGTGTGTGTGTGTGTGTGTGTGTGTGTGTGGTGTGTGTGTGTGTGTTTGCTTTGTGTGTGTGTGTGTGTGTGTGTGTGTGTCTGATAAATGTGTGTGTGATATGGTGTGTGTGTGTTATTATGGTGAGATGGGAATACGGAATATACACATGAAAAAAAAAATCCTATGCACAATTGTACATAATTGTAATACTTAGTAATACTAAGAAATTTATATATATATATATATTACATTATAGTAATTAGCGTGTATATTTTATTAACCCCTTCACTACGAGCACGGCAATTTAACCCTCTCGTGCGCCAGGGGTTGACGTTAAGTATTCAGAAATATAAATTACTCTATCTCCAAAATTAGCTGTCTCTCAAAGATAACTGCAGAGTTTGATGTAACTAAACTAAAGGCTTGTAAACACCCTTGATGGTCACAAAGACTTTTAAGGGGGGACGGGCGTATTTATTTGCTTAATTATTAATGCATTTATTTATTTATATTTTTATATATATTTTAGTTTCCTCCCTAGACCTCCATCAAGCTTAAAACAGCAACCCCAAGACCCTCCTTCATGATAAAAATGTAAATTTGTCGATGGAAAAATGTCACGGCTGAAGGCCGGTTCTTCTTAAATTACAGGCTGTCTATTACTCGCCAGCAAAAAATCGACACCTAAATGATGCTGAAAGTCGTTATATTGACAAAGAAATGGAGCGAAAGGTCTTAAAATCGCCAAACTAATGGGCCGAACGTCTTAAAATCTGAAAACTAATTGGGCTAAACATGAGGAAGAAGGGGGACCAGAAACACGACCCAACTCCCCTTAAATTCTGCTAAATATCGATGTTTATGCCTCTAACTTCCTTATTGCTGGAACCTCGCAAGTGGTCAATTTACCCTTATCTAACTTCCACAGCTCTTTCCTAATCTGAATATAATCGTCGCCTCATATTCCAAAAAGCAGAATCATATTGAAAGGGTTTATACTCGCTATAAACCTCAAGAGATTTTTTTTTTTTGTTTTTTTTTTTGTTTTTTTTTTTTTTAATTATTATTGCTCCCTAGACCTCCATTATGAAAAAAAAAAAATCGGTAGAAACATGCCCCTGCCAAAGACCGGTTCCTCCCAAATTGCTGGCTCGCTCTAGTTAGCCAGGAAATAATCGACACATAATAAATGGCACGAAACTTCTTATAATTGACAAAAGAAATGGGGTGAAAGGTCCTAAAATATCCAAACTAGTGGGGCCGAACGTCTTATAATCTCAAAACTATAATGATGCTAAACATGAGGGAGAAGTGAATCCAGAAAATAAATCTTAACGATCTATTATATAAGTAACAACTCGTTCTTAACATTAATAATTAATTACCTGCCCCAATGCACTTGAATAAGCTAGTGAAAGCATATGGTCCTCCCGGGATTCGAACTCGGGACACCACACCCAGAACATAAGCATCTAAACCATTACACCACCCACACAACATTTACCTCACATTTTATCTCACTCTAGTGTTCCAAAACAAACAAAATTAGCGACCTCTGCTGTTTTCAGGGAGTCATATTTGAATAACTTTTTTTTTGTCTTCAAACTCTTGGGATTTTTATGTAAATTGTTGTATATACTGTATATATATATATATATATATATATATATATATATATATATATATATATATATATCGTACCTTTTTCTACCCGTGTGCCGTCTAATTGCCACCCACGCCCAATGTTTATGACGGCACAAAACACATCTCTATAAACCGATAGCTCAACATATCCCTTTACAAACACACAAGGCCGACTAACTACAGCCAACCTCATCCTCTTTAAGGGCGGAGGGGCCCATATGTTTCGTCATTTATGTATATTTTGTATTATTATTTTTTTTTCCCTTCCCCCCCCCCAAAAAAAAAAAGAAAAGAGGGAAAACAGAAAAAAACAATAGGAAAAGTGGGGATTGGGCCTGAGTAAATAGATAGAGATAGATAGTTTCCTCCCTAGACCTCCATCAAACTTAAAACAACATCCGCCCAAGACCCTCCTTCAAGATAAATTTTTAAATTTTTTGATAGAAAAATTTCCCGGCCGGAGGCCGGTTCCTCTTAAATTACAGGCTCGCAATCGCTCGCCAGGAAAAAAATCGACACCTAAATGACACGAAAAGTCTTAATATTGACAAAGAAATGGGTCGAAAGGTTTTAAAATCGCTGAACGTCATATAATCTGAAAACTAATGGGGCTAAACATGAGGAGGAAGGGTGACCAGAAAAATTACCCATCTCCCCTTAATGTAACACCGACCTTCATGGAAAATATGCAGATAAAATATGATAATGAAACTTGATGGTTCTGAGTATGATATTATAAAATTTATAAATTCCCATCCGCCCATAACATTTTATGAAATATTTTAGAGACTATAAGGGTGTACGTGTATATTAAAATATCTATCTATATCTATCTATCTATCTATCTATCTATATATATATATATATATATATATATAGAGTATATCTCAACAATGTATATATATATATTTATATATATATATATATATATATATATATATATATATATATATATGTATATATATATATATATATATATACAGTATATTTGTATAAAAAATATATATCCATAGCGATTTTGATTAGTTATTTTGCATTTATCGTGTATCGTCCCAGGTTTAGTTTGTTATTTTGCAAGTTTTACATTATATATCACATTGGGTTCCGTATATATTTGGTGTTTAATTATTATTTTTGAGTACTTACCATTTTGTTTTCTGTTTTTTTCTTTTTTTCTTTTTTTGATACTATGCAACCTTATTTACAGAGATGCATTGATCACTACCTGACGATTGTTTATATTTTAGAAAGAATAAGTTGGAGTAGAGGATTATATGAGATGCTTTTGGCTCTTCGATTCTTAGAGGCCTTTCCTTTTTGTTTGCTTTATTTTCAATTATCCTTGTTTATCACTTTATATGTATTTGTTATTTAGTTATTATTTGTTTTATTTACCATTTTTCTTGTTTATCACTTTATATGTATTTGTTATTTAGTTATTATTTGTTTTATTTACCATTTTTCTTGTTTATCGCTTCATATGTATTTGTTATTTAGTTATTATTTGTTTTATTTACCATTTTCCTTGTTTATCGCTTCATATGTATTTGTTATTTAGTTATTATTTGTTTTATTTACCATTTTCCTTGTTTATCGCTTCATATGTATTTGTTATTTAGTTATTATTTATTTTATTTACCATTTTCCTTGTTTATCGCTTCATATGTATTTGTTATTTTAGTGTTTATATTTGTTCTATTGAATTATTTCGCTCGTGGACTTATCTCCTCTTATGAGCGACCATTCTTCACTTTTATCGGCCCCTTTTATTTTTATCTTCGTATCATAAAATTTGGACTATATATATATACAGTATGTATTATTACCAAGCCTGCAGCCAACTTTACTTTCTGCTAAATTTTGCTATTAAATCATTAATGTATACATTAAATAGATTAGTTGATAGTATTCCACCTCAGTCAGATAGATAGATAGATATACCATTTGGTGTATGTATATGTGTGTGTGTGTATACAGTGTGTGTGTATATGTATCGCTGTTTGTGTGTGACGTGTGTAGAATAATGATGAACCGGATGTTTTGAAAATGGATACGAACCTAGGAAAGATTAATCCATGTTGAATTAAGGGGGGGTCACCGGCTTTTGTTTTTATATTTTCCTCCTTTTCTCTCTTTCCCTGGCTTGTATCCTTTCGGCCCCATTCAGCCAACTGTTTTTAGACGTTTGTCCCCATCCAGGTGTCGATTGAAGAAATCCGTCTTCGCCGGAGACATTTTTCTATCGAAAAATTTAGCTTGCTGTCAAAACAAAAATATATATATTCTGGCTTGCTACCGCTCGCCAGGACAATATTGACACCTGGATATGGGTAAACGTCTTAAAACAGTAGGCTGAATTAAGCCGAATGGATACAAGCCAAAGAAAGAGGGAGAGAAAGAGAAAAAAAGCGAGGTGGGCCCCCTTAAGAATAATATTAAAGTATTTAAAGTGATGGACATGGAATTTATGTTTTAGAGGGTGTTTAGGGTTATAGGGGAAGAGGTTTAGAGGGACGGGAGTTATTAATTGGTAAATGTTAATGTGTGTGTGTGTGTGTGTGTGTGAGAGAGAGAGAGAGAGAGAGAGAGAGAGAGAGAGAGAGAGAGAGAGAAAGCGAGAGAGAGAGAGAGAGAGGTTCGATAAAGCAAGCCTACATAAATAGTGTGAGGGCGTGAAACTGATCATACTGCTGCACCCGATAATATTTATCTCACTCCCTCCGCCACACCTCACCAATACATGCCTGCCAAGTTTAGTCAAAATCCGTAACACAAACAAGAATTCTACACTTTCTCTATACACGCCATATTTTACAGCACACCTCAGCACACTACACCACACCTCACCAATACATGCCTGCCAAGTTTAGTCAAAATCCGTAGCACAAAACTCTACACCACTTCACACCACACATCAACATATTCGTAACACCACACACCGTACCATAGTGAACAATACCACATTAAGGGGAGATGGGTCGTTTTTCTGGTCCATCTTTTTCCTCATATTTAGCCCCATTGGTTTTCAGATTTTAAGACGTTCTGCCCATTAGTTTGGCGATTTTAAGACCTTTCGTCCCATTTCTTTGTCAATATTAAGACTTCTCGTATCATGTAGGTGTCGATTGTTTCCTGGCGAGCGATAGCAAGCCTTTAATTTAAGAGGAAACGGCCTTCGGCCGATACATTTCTCTTTCGAAAAATTTACAAATTTATCTTGAAGGAATGTCATCGGCAGGTGTATTTTTTTAAGCTTGATGGGGGTCTAGGCAGGAAACTACAAAAATAATAAAAATATACATAAATAAGCAAATAAATACGCCATCCCCCCTTAACCCACATTATCCATATCACACTATATACATCATCACAACACACACACACACACACACACACACACACACACACACACACACACACACACACACACACACACACACACACACACACACACACACCTGACTGTAATATAAAATCCCGGTAGGTATTAATTATTATGTTCCTTCCAACAACCAACTATACTCCTAAAATCGATTAATGAAATTTACAAACACATGTGGCAGTCCGTGGATTCGAATCCAGGATGCTCACACCGAAAATCAACACCTTATGCATCGCACCACGTAGACAGTTAAATACAGAATTCACTATCATCCCATTTCATCCCATCAGGTATTATTACAAATATTATAAGTCTTTCTATAATAATATACTCCTTTGTAATATTGTAACGAATAAACGGGTATTATATATTTATTTATTTGTTTATTTATTTGTTACTGATCTAAGCATTTTTCTTGAGGGTAAATGTAAGTGAAGGATATTGTTATATATCTGTACATAAATATATTTGTTTGTGTCTCTAGGGGATCAGTGGTGTGTGTGTGAGTTTGAGTGAGTGTGTGTGTGAGTTTGAGTGAATGTGTGTGTGTGTGTGTGTGTGTGTGTGTGTGTGTGTGTGTGCACACAAGCGGTGGTGTGTTTAAGTGTACAAAATTGACGACAAATGTAGGTTTATGGGTACATGTCGTTTGGGGTGACAGTTTATCGGTACACTCTCAATTAGTGTCCGATCCATTTCGTTTGACGTCCAGAACAATATGACACATTTTATTTTTGTACCCACAAACATGCATTTTGTCATTTGTGTATTGAAAACACACGCCTTGCTGGGTGCTAGCTGCTATCCTTACATGGTGGTGTGTGGGTGGTTGGTTGATGTGTGTGTGAGAGTGTGTGTGTGTGTGTGTGTGTGTGTGTGTGTGTGTGTGTGTGTGTGTGTGTGTGTGTGTGTGTGTGTGTGTGTTGGTGTAGGTATTTGAGTATGGTTGTATGTGTACGTGTGTGTGTGTACGTTTGACACTAGGTATTAATATATAAGTGAACACGTTATGTTTTTTTTTTTTATTCAATACTCTCGCTTTTGTAATTGGAAAGAGGTCAATGTACTGTGTGTGTGTGTGTGTGTGTGTGTGTGTATGTACGTACGTTTGGCACTAGGTATTAATATGTAAGTGAAGTATGTTATGGTATTTTTATTCAATACTCTCGCTTCTGTAATTGGAAAGAGGTCGATGTACTGTGTGTGTGTGTGTTGTGATTGTGTTGTGTTTTATGTGTGTGTTTTATGTTTGTTTTGTTCTAGGGTGTGTGTGGTGCGTGTGTTTGTATATACTGTATGTGTGTGTTGTAGTTGCGTGTGTGTGTTTTTTGTTTGTTTTATTATTATTATTATTCTGGCCATTAGTAGACACATAATATGTAGGTATAATATGTCTATCTATCTATCTATAATATGTCAAAGCGTTAATTAAGATAGAATACCCGCTTTTGATAGTAATACGGTTAAAAGTAATATTATCTGCGTATGTACTATGATGGGAACTCTGCACCTTACGCTCGCCAAAGTTCGCATGTGACCTCGTAGTTACGGTAGAATAATATGCATTGTACTGATATTTTGATAGTGCAGAGGTCTTTACCAAGCTGTATAAAATAATTTAGTATTACCAAGAACGAAGTGGAAGAGACCCCATGATACTGAATGGGTTAAGTTAATACATACTAAACAAGGAGTTCTTTGAACTATGACTTTTTTTTTTTTTTTTTTTTTGGGGGGAGGGAAGTCTGGGAAAGCGTTTTTATTAGCCTAGGGGACATTGCTCGCAAATGGCTAAAGCGAGCCAAATCCTCAATACGAATTAAACAAAATATTATAAATAACCCCCAAAACGTCGGACCAGATAGTAGGAACCCCTTCTGTACCAGCGACGTCTATATTTTATTCCAGCCGTATTTAGACGAATTTAATCAGCTTAGGAAGGACGTCTAGCAATAATGAAAAGGCTACAGACTCATCTCCACTCATCTGTTTAGCTACCATAAGTCCTTCCTAAGCTTTATAAAATCGTCAAAATGTAGCTGAAATCAAATCTACAAGACGTCGGCGCCGGTACAGAAAGGGTTAAAGGGAGATGGGTCGTTTTTCTGGACGCCCTTCTTCCTCGTGTGTAGCCCCATTATTTTTCACATTTGATGACGTTCGGCCCATTAGTTTGTCGATTATAAAACCTTTCGTCTCATTTCTATATTTATATCAAGACCTTTCGTGCCATTTAGGTGTCGATTTTTTTCCTGGCGAGCGATAGCGAGCCTGTAATTTTAAGAGAAATCTGTCTTCGACCGGGACAAGTTTCTAACCAAAAATGTACAAATATATCTGGAAGGCGGGTCTATTTTTTTTTTTTTTTTTTTTTTTTTTAAGCTTGATGGAAGTCTAGAGAGGGAAAAAAGAAAAGAAAAGGATACGATGCATAACTAAACAAATCAATACTCCCATCCCCCCTTAAGGGGAGATTTCCACTTGAGGGATTTTTTTCTGGAACCCTTTCTCTCTCATGTTTAGCCCCATTGCTTTTTAGATTTTAAGACGTTCGCCCACTTTAGTTTGGCGATTTTAAGAACTTTCGCCCCATTTCTGTCAATTTTAAGAACTTTCGTGCCATTTAGGTGTCTATTTTTTCCTGGCGAGCGATAGCGAGCCTGTAATTTAAGAGGAACCGGCCTTTGGCCGGGATATTTTTCTACCGAAAAATGTGCAAATTTATCTTGAAAGGGGGTCATGGGGGTGTAATTTCAAGCTTGATGGAAGTCTAGGAAACACACTAAAAACCTCCCCTTAATATATCCGTGTAAACATGTTAAACCCTTTGAATCATTAGTGTCAGAACTCATCATAGCGTATTGGTGAGAGGATTTTAGAGTATATGTGTTTTGTGTGTGTGTGTGTGTGTGTGTATGACGGTTTGTGATTGTGCGTGTGTGTTCATTTATGTGTCTGTGAGAGAGTGCAATGTATATATGTGTGCGTGTAGGTTTATGCCTGTGTATGTACGTATGTATCTGTGTGTGTGTGTGTGTGTGTGTGTGTGTGTGTGTGTGTGTGTGCGCGGAGTCTATTACGCACACAGAACCGCGATATTGGATTTGTTTCGGGATAAAGTGAGATCTGCCTTTATTGGTCCGAACGTTCAAAGTCCTGTATATGCCCTGGAGTCTGCTAGAGAGAGAATAGGAGAGTGGGTGAGAGAGAGAGAGAAAGAGTGTGTACCCTCCAACTATCGTCCAATTGCTCTTATCTCTTGTCTTTCTAAAGTTTTTGAAACTATTCTTGCTTCCAAATTTCTTAAGCATTTCTCTTCTCATAATCTGCTCTCAGATCGCCAGTATGGCTTCCTTAAGGGTCGCTCTACTGGTGATCTTCTTTCATATCTTACTAACTCTTGGTCATCCTCCTTTCGGGACTTCGGTGAGACTTTTTCTATTGCACTAGACATATCGAAAGCTTTCGATAGAGTCTGGCATAAATCTTTAATTTCTAAACTACCCTCCTTCGGTTTCTATCCCTCCATCTGTGCCTTTGTCTCTAATTTCCTTTCCGGCCGTTCCATAGCCGCGGTTGTGGACGGCCATTGTTCACTTCCTCACCCTATAAAACTCCGGTGTTCCTCAGGGCTCTGTCCTATCTCCTATTCTCTTTCTAATTTTTATAAATGATCTCCTTAACTGTACCTTAATTCCCATCCATTCATACGCAGACGACTCAACCTTACACTACTCCATTAGTTTTTCAGAACGCCCCAGCCAGCAATCCCTCAACGACAAACGTAATGAAGCCATAGAACTCTTAAATTCTGATCTAAATACTATTTCCAATTGGGGCAGAGAAAACCTTGTTAACTTTAATGCTTGCTTCAAACTCCGTGTGTCCAGGTATTTTGGCTCGAACGTCCCTTGATTTTGGCCCTGTCACTCTTTCAACTATGGGGGAGGCACTCGCTATAGGCAGTTATGCCTTTTGCCTCCCTCAATCACATAAAAAAAAAAAAAAAAAAAAAAAAAAAAAAAAAAAAAAAAAAAAAGGAGGAGTTACAAGGCATAGTTAGTATCTCGGAGACCTTGAGGTCCATTCCGAGGAGATACTAGAAGTGGAAGGAGAGAGACTGTTTAGTGCAGTACACGCTTTACAGAGTGTGCAAGATAGTATCTACTCTGTTCTTGAATTGCTCTACTGAAGAACTGTTTACAACTTCGGAGGGATTTGTTCCAGGTAGAACCGATCTTATATGTAAAATGGTTTCCACTGATACTAGTGCTGAACCTTTTCAATTCTAATGTCCAGCCATGGTTGCGTGTTGTATTCATATTGAGGCTAAACATGTTGCTATAATCCACATTGTCAAACCCATTTAGTATTTTAATAACTTCAATGAACTGACCTCGTAGTCTGAGTGTCTCCAACGCGAAGAGATCAAGAGCTCTCAACCGGGCCTCATAGCTCATTCTTCTAAGCGATAGAATAAGCTTTGTTGCCCTAGCTTGTACTCTTTCCAGTCGCTCTATATCTTTCCTGAGTGCTGGAGACCAGAATTGAACAGCATACTCCAGGAGAAGCCGTATCAGAGCGTTGTAATAAAGTGTGAGGAATATTTCTATACCGGTACCTAAATTGCCTCTAAATATAGCCCAATAATTTTGTTATCTTTCTTCTCTACTTCAATGCACTGCTTGGAAAACTTTAGGTTTCTGCTAATCAGACGGTTAGGGGAGGTGTGGTGGAGTGGCCTTGCCACTGAACTGGTAATCCAATGGACCCGGGTTCAAATCCCGATATGTCAATGGGAAGATATTATTGGGATGGAATTTGTGCTGTACCTAGTATCACTCTTAAAATCCCTGGTGCTACCGCGGCTAGAATACTGTAACGTATTAACATCCCCGTGCAAAGCAGGTGAAATTAATGACTTAGAAAGTGTACAAAGGAATTTCACCTCACATATAAACTCAGTAAAACAGTTACACTATTGGGAGCGTTTAAAATCACTAAAGCTGTATTCGTTGGAACGTAGAAGGGAACGATACTTAATAATATACACGTGGAAAATTGTAGACGGTTTTGTACCAAATCTACATACCCCAATAGCAATGAAGTTCAGTGATAGGAGAGGCTGGAAATTATGCGATATCCCCAAGATGAAAAATCGAGGTGCTATAGGCTCTCTGCGAGAGGGCTGGTTATCACATAGAGGAGCACGTCTCTTCAACAAACTCCCACGGCGAGTAAGAGACATGATAGGCGTCTCGTTAGACAGCTTCAAGAGAGCCCTCGATGTCGAACTACAAAAAGTGCCAGACGAGCCCATCTTCGCAGGGGAGCGCTCCGCCCCTTCGAACAGTCTGCTGCACCAATTTTCAAACAACAACGAAGGGCGCTGCGCTCCTCGGTGTCACTAGCAAGAGTGGCGAACTCCACATAGGTTAGGTAGTGCATTACCACAAAGCCCACCGAAACGCTAAATAAATACCCTCATTGTTCCCTGATTAAATAGCACTGTATGAATATTCCCATTTTCAAAATATGCTACAGGGGTACAATGCCTAGTGAGTTCATTGCTCAATAGGTGGTGTTCTTAGAGTGAGGGTGCGAGCCTAGGAGATGAGACAGTGAAGCACTGGAGCGAGGAAGCTTCAAAGATGGGGCTGCTTCGAGCCGTGAGTGAGCAACTAAGCCCCATGCATCCTGCGAAGGCAAGATGGCAGGGGCTGGTTGCAGCTAAAAAGTGCTTCACATATCTCACCCCCTAGACTGGAACGAGACCTCACGGGCTTCTCCGTTCAATGTAGAACCATTGAATGTACACTACAGGCTCTCAGCCTATGCCCGAAAGGGAGGAGTTGGAATATAGAAAAAAAGGAAAAAAAAAAAAATCCTTTTCCAAGTCTGTCACTTCCAGAGGCATTCCCAATAGTGTGAGAGAGAGAGAGAGAGAGAGAGAGAGAGAGAGAGAGAGAGAGAGAGAGAGAGAGAGAGAGAGAGAGAAGTAAAAGTGTGTGTGTGACAGACAGTGAGAGAAAATAACGATAGATAAGAAAAAAAATACATATACTATACAGTATACAGTATAGATAGATAGATAGATAGATAGATAGATATAGATATAGAGTGTATATTGGTCAAACGCAAGAGCATCAAAGGCATTAATGACAACATAATTATACAGACTCCAAACTGTGTAATAATATGTCTGTGCATATTGTGGCACTGAACGGTGAGGGACACATTTGGAGAGTCATGTCATAGATATAGAGGGTTATAGATAGAGTTAAGGGTAGATGCGGTTATAGATAGATAGATAGGTAGGTAGGTAGTTTGTTAGTTAGTAAGTTAGTTATATACAGTATATATATATTTTTTTTTTCTATGTGATTGAGGGAGGCAAAAGGCATAACTGCCTATAGCGAGTGCCTCCCCCATAGTTGAAAGAGTGACAGGGCCAAAATCTATATATATATATATATATATATATATATATATATATATATATATATATATATAGATAGATAGATAGATAGATAGATAGATAGATAGATAGATTGATTCATAGATTGTTTGGTAATAGATAGATAGATAGATAGATAGACAAAGGGGTAGATACAGTTTTCGTTAGATATTTAGATACATAGATGGATAGATAAATAGATAGATAGATAGGTAGATACAGTTTTCGTTAAATATTTAGATACATAGATTGATAGGTAGATATATAGATAGATACATAGATAGATATATAGATAGATAGATAGATAGATGGATAAATAGATAGATAGGCATATACTATCTTAATTAAGCCTTTTAGCTACCACAGATCCTTTCTAAGCTTAACCCCTTCTGTATCGGTGACGTCCTTTGCATCATATGCCGGCAACTATTAGACTATTTTATTCAGTTTAGGAAGGACCTCTAACAATGAAAAGGCTACATATACCGTACTATCTTAATTAAGCCTTTGAGCTACCACAGATCCTTTCTCAGCTTAATAAAAATCGTCTAATAGCTGTAATTGATGACCAGTGGCAAGTTTTGGGCCTATAAGGAAGTTGGAGCCGTATACGTGTGTGAATCTATTTATCTATCTACTGTATATACCGGTACTCAGGCACATACCCCATTTTTTTTTTTGGGGGGGGGGGGGGGCTGACTCGAGACATAGCCCGAACAGGGATAACTTACCACACACAAAAAAAAAAAAAAAAAAAAAAAAAAACATCACATACATCTAGGTCATCCAGGAGAAAATAGGGGCACGGTAATTCACAGCCCATATGCTCTAGCCCTTTATGAGTTCCAGAGGTGTGGGGTCACTATTGCTGGCCTAACTATAGTAAATAGGTTATAGTTAAAGGGTAAACCACAATTAATTATATAAGGGAAATTGGCCTGAGAAGGACTTAAGGGTGGACGGGCGTATAGATTTACATATTTATAAATATTTATAAATATTTATAAATATTTATAAAATATATTTATATTTATAAAATATATTTATAAAATAATAAAAAAGAATGGTTGGCTCGCTATCGCTCGCCAACCATTCTTTTTTATTATTTTTTAGTTTCCTCCCTAAACCTCCATCAGGCTTAATAAAACACATCCCAAGATATATCTGTTAATTTTTCGATAAATAATGTCCCGGCCAAAGGCCGCTTGCTCTTAAATTACAGGCTCGCTAACGCTCGCCAGGAAAAAAATTGACACCTAAATGACACGAAAGGTCTTGACATTGGCAACAAAATGGAGCGAGTGGTCTTAAATTCGCCAAACTAATAGACCGGACGTATTAAAATCTCAAAACTGATTGGGCTGAAAATGAGGGAAAAGGGGTCCGAAAAAAACTACCTTAAGTTAAAATCTGCCCTTAATACGCCAATATCTGCGCGGGGAATCATTTATCGTAATGGTTGCTGTTAATGTGTTCGAGTTTCTCATTAGAACACAATACTCTATACAGAATTGGGTGATTGTGTGTGTGTTGGGGGGGGGGGGGGGGGGGGTGATTGGCTGGGTGTGTAGGTGTGGGGGTTGGGTGTGTTTCTGTTTGTGTGTGTGTTGGTGTAGGTGTGTGGTGGGGGTGTTTCTTTTCGTGTGTGTGTGTGGTGGGGGTGTTTCTGTGTGTGTGTGAGTGGGTGTTTCTGTGTGTGTGGTGGGGGGGTGTAGGTGTGTGTGTGATTGGGTGTTTCTGTGTGTGTGGGTGTGTGGTTGGGAGGGGGTGGGGGGGGGTGTATTCTGATAGAGGTATACACAGGTTGTATGATATATTCCTAATTGGTGTTGATGTGTTTGTGTGTGTCTGTGTGTGTGCGTGTAATATGATAGAGGTATACACAGGTAGTTTGGGTATAATTGGCCTGTTAAGGAAGGACCATTAAGGGGGTATTGGTTCATTGTTCTCGTTACCAGGTGTGTGAGAGTGCCTTTGAGAGCCCTCTATATTACTAGTTATTTGTGGGTTCATTACTGTTATATGAAGATTAAATATACAGTACACATAGATAACTCTTTAAATATACAGTACACAAAGATAGCTCTTTAAATATACACTTTTTCGTAGATAGCTCTTCAAATATACACTTTTTCGT
Organism: Paralithodes platypus; assembly: GCA_032716605.1. Taxonomy (NCBI): domain Eukaryota; kingdom Metazoa; phylum Arthropoda; class Malacostraca; order Decapoda; family Lithodidae; genus Paralithodes; species Paralithodes platypus. The sequence continues at coordinate 36,366,577 of CM064489.1, read as the reverse complement.
AGATAGCTCTTTAAATATACACTTTTTCGTAGATAGCTCTTTAAATATACACTTTTTCGTAGATAGCTCTTTAAATATACACTTTTTCGTAGATAGCTCTTTAAATATATACTTTTTCGTAGATAGCTCTTTAAATATACACTTTTTCGTAGGTAGCTCTTTAAATATACACTTTTTCGTAGATAGCTCTTTAAATATACACTTTTTCGTAGATAGCTCTTTAAATATACAATTTTTCGTAGATAGCTCTTTAAATATACACTTTTTCGTAGATAGCTCTTTAAATATACACTTTTTCGTAGATAGCTCTTTAAATATATATATATATTTTTTTATAAGAGCCCTTATAATAAATGTCGTCCTGTGTTTGGCGCCACTCGTCTAGGAGATAGAATTTGTTTTTCAATAAATAGTACACAGTATATACTGTATAGTTATTCAGTTGATGTATAGAACATTATATTCATGAATTCGTTTCCAGAGATATACTTCCATAATTAGAAATAGGTGATTGCCCCGATTATTTATGAGTGGGGTAGAGACTATGGCATCCGAGTGTACCGAACTTATAATATAGCCTACTGTGTTATAGGTAGCGCCAACGAACTTGACAATAATCTCCATCATAAATTAGCCACCTAATGTAGTCTACCATAATTTTAGTTTCCGATGCCAATGTGAAAGAGCCTCTCGTAATTATTCTGTCCAACACCTTCAGCTTTAGTGAATAAAACAAAAATTCTATGTTGTATTTTATGATATTTAGAACATCCAGGACTGTTAAAATTACACCGGACATGTATATTTTACCAGATAGAACGTTTTGATTATCGGGCGTGATATCTCTGCCTAGCTGTTTCATATATAGCCTATATTTGTTGTTTGTTATATTATATAGGCTAGTAGCTGTTAGGTAAAGGTTGGTAGTTGTTAGGTAAAGGTTGCTAGCTGTTAGGTAAAGGTTAGTAGCTGTTACATAATGGTTAGCAACTGTTAGATAAAGGTTAGCAATTGTTAGGTAAAGGTTACTAGGGTGTCATAATTTAGCCTACTAGGTTAGGTTAGGTTAGTTAATGGGGGTCACCTGATGTTTTTTATCTTTATCTCCTTTTCTCTCTTTCCCTGGCTTGTATCCATTGGGCCTCATTCAGTCAACTGTTTTAAAACGTTTATCCCCATCCAGGTGTCGATTTCTTCCAGGCGAGCGATAGCGAGCCAGCATTGTATGGAGAAATCCGGCTTCGCCGGGGACATTTTTCTATCGAAAAATTTACAAATTTAGCTTGCTGGCAAAATAAAAATACATACTGTATATGCTGGCTCGCTTACCGCTCGCCAGGAAAATATTGACACCTGGAAAATATTGACACCTGGATGGGGGTAAACGTCTTAAAACAGTAGGCTGAATAAGGCAGAATGGATACAAGCCAAATAGAGAGGGAGAGAAAGAGAAGAAACGCGAGGTGGGCTCCCTTAAGCCAAGTTAATCTAATACAAGTATTAAAACGTGGGATGTGGGGGGTTGGTGGGGGGAAGGGGGTTGAGAGAAGGCGTAGTTCTGAAGAATTACCAAGCCTCTAAATATTACGAGAAAAAAGTTGCTCATCGAAAATTGCCGGAAAGAAGCGCTGATGTGACACTGATTGTAAAACCAGCCAATATCTGACTGAAGAGGTGGTGTGGATATGGAAGGGGAGGGATACAGTTTACCGTTTTCTTTGATGGGTGTATGGGAGGGTGTAGGGTAGACTATATTGTGTGTGTGTGTGTGTGTGTGGTACCTTCATCATGTATGTATGTGTAGTGTGTACGTGTGGGTGTGCGTGTCTGCGTACAGTACTACCATATCCAATAATGCCCAATTACCTTCCAACTCAACAGGTGTGAGAGAGAGATAGAGAGAGATAGATATCTAACTTGAAGTGTATTATCATCGCAGTAATGTATAAATCTCTCTCTCTCTCTCTCTCTCTCTCTCTCTCTCTCTCTCTCTCTCTCTCTCTCTTCTCTTCTCTTCTCTTCTCTTCTCTTCCTTATTTTCTCTTCTCTTCTCTTCTCATTCTTTTCCTTCTTCTTCTCTTTTCTCTTCTCTTCTCTTATCTTCTCTTTTCTTCTTGACTCTTCTCTCTCTCTCTCTCTCGCTTCTCCTTCCTTCTCTTCTCTTCTCTTCTCTTCTCTTCTCTCTCTTCTCTCTTCCTTCTCTTCTCTTCTCTTCCTATTCGCTTCTCTTCTTTCGTCTTCTCTTCTCTTCTTCTCCTTGCTCTTCTGATTCTCTTCTATTCTCTTCTCCTTCTCTCTCTTCTCTCTCTCTCTCTCTCTCTCTCTCTCTTTCTTGCCTCTGCCCCCTCTCTCTCTCTCTCTTTCTTGCCTCTCTCTCTCTCTCTCTCTCTCTCTCTCTTCTCTCTCCTCTCCGTCCTCTCCCATCTCTCCTCCGCTATCCTCATCTCTTCTCTCTCTCTCTCTTCTCTCTCCCTCTCTCTCTCTCTCTCTCTCTATCTCTCTCTCTCTCTCTCTCTCTCTCTCTCTCTCTCTCTCACCAAAGAAAATGATCCCCCGTAGGTTAGGCACCATAGAAAATTGGACTGAAAAACCTCGAATGGGTAACTTGTCCTCTCTGCGTTACCAGGAGAAAAACACAATAGATGATGGCTTTGTACAGGGCTTTCTGGCTATCATTAGACGATGTTATGCCATTCAAGAAGGGCCTGTGTGGGTGAATTTAGGTAGTTTTAATGTCTGAAATGTCTGTAGGTCCTTCTTAAGTTAAACAAAGGCGTCGTATGCTAGCCAGGTTAAAGGTACTAAATGTCACCTTTGCATCGACGGATTTAACCCTTTGATGATTATGACGTATCTTGACAGTTTATTCTGGCTATCAGTAGACGATTTTATACAGCTTAGGAAGGATCTGTCGGAATGATAAGGGTAAAGACTATCTCAATTACCCCTCTGACTTCCATATACCCTGCCTAATCTGAATAAAATCGTCTAATAATAGCCAGATGCGTAACCTGCATAAGTAGAATGATATGCGGGGGTTGTGAGGTATTGATTTATTTGTAAACACCATGTGAGGAGGAGCACTTCCTCCTCAAATTGTATTTATATTCATTCTGTCAACTTTTCTGAGTATATTAATTATTTTATGAAATGATAATTAGATAAAGATAATATCGGAAAGGTTGGGAGAGAGATATTTTCTGACCAGGATTCGAACCCACTTTATAAAGATAATATCGGAAAGGTTGGGAGAGAAATATCCTGACCAGGATTCGAACCCACTTTCTCCAGTTATGTTTGTGAGGGTTGTATACGGTGCCCAACTCTCACACAAATATTTGAAAATAATGGGTCTAAAACCTGGTCAGGATACGTCTCTCCCACCCTTGAATATTCCCCATCGTATCATAGGGGAGGTGTGGTGGAGTGGTCATGCCACTGGATTGGTAATCCAATGGACCCGGGTTCAAATCCCGATATGTCAATGGGAAGATATTATTGGGATTGAATTTGTGCTGTACCTAGTATCAGTGCATTACCACAAAGCCCACCGAAATGCCAAAAAAATACCCTCATTGTTCCCTGATTAAATAACACTGTATGAATATTCCCATATTCAAAATATGTTACAGGGGGACAATGCCGAGTGAGTTCACTGCTCAATAGGTGGCGTTCTGAGAGTGAGGGTCTGAGTCTGGAGGGTGAGACGGTGAAGCACTTGAGCGAAGCAACCGGCCGCTTCAGAGATGGAGCTGCTTCGAGCCATGATGGTTGCTTCACATGTCTCACTCCCCAGACTGGAACAAGACCTCACGGGCTTCACCGTGTTGAGCGGTGGAATGTACAGGCTCTCAGCCTATGCCCGAGAGGGAGTAGTTGGAATATAGAAAAAAAAAAAAAAAAAAAAAAAAAAAAAACACGAGAGTTTTCCCCAACATATATTTTCCCCAATTCTCATCCGGGAGCTTCCGAAGCATGTGTGTGTGTGTGTGTGGGGTGGGGGGGGGGGGGGGAAAGGAGGGGAGAAGGTTTTTTCATGGTGTGTGTGGGTGGGTGGGTGTTTACGTGTGTGTGTGTGTATGTCAAAACCATTATAATATGTATGTATGTAGGCTACTTGATACACTACAAACTACCCTTATATACAAATTGCCCCGCACCACTGGACATACTCTTTAAGATGTGCTGTGTTGGCGTCACGTATTAGGACCAATTAACCTCATGTCTGTGTTAGTGTGTGTGTTACTCAGTTACTCAGTTACTTGTTCGTCAAGGGGAATCCACGCAATGCGAGCTAAGCTCATTATTATCGCGCCTCCTTAACTGGGAATGTATTGCATGAAGTGCATTTCATGTGTTAGTGTATCGTTGGCTGTGGATGTGAGTGTAGTCTGTAATCAGTCAATTGGCGACATCTGAAATCGAAGGCTTGGTTTGATCTGTACGGTACCAGTCTCACCCGAAGGCTTAGGTTGAGCTATACGATACCCTTCTCATCTTATAACAGACCACCAACCCCCAGAGGGGACGTCACAACTTCGTCCACTTATACCAGGTTCCTATTTATACTGCTAGGTGAACAGAGGCTACACCGTTAGGAGGCTTGCCTAAATGTCTTCCCCGCCCGGGTCTCGAAACCGGGACCTGTGTGTGTGTGTGTGTGTGTGTGTGTGTGTGTGTGTGTGTGTGTGTGTGTGTGTGTGTGTGTGTGTGTGTGTGTGTGTGTGTGTGTGTGTGTGTGTGTGTGTGTGTGTGTGTGTTGTTGTTGTTGTTGTTGTTGTTGTTGTTGTTGTTGTTGTTGACGACGAGGTTGTTACCATTACTACATCGTTTGTCTTAGAGGTGTAGAGAAAGAGGCAATTAGACACTAGGTGGAGGGGGAGGGAGGAGGAGGAAAGAAGGAAGGAAGGAAGGAAGGAAGGAAGGAAGGAAGGAAGGAAATCAAGCAACAACAGGTATAGTGACCCTTCTAGGCTGCTTGTCCTCCAAAACACTGAGGATCAAGTGTCCAAACAGTGGTTTAGAGTGGGTAAGGGAACTACTGCCCTGGAACTAATGTCCGTGGCAGGATTAGGAAGTTAGTAGGGGACAGATGGGTTAGTAACTGAGGGGGGGATAAAATAAAGCTATTCATTTACAAACGCAGTCAGTCGCGGAGATATTTGTCTAAGCGGAGTTTAAATGAATCAACGGTGCTGCAGTTTATAACGTCTCGGGGAAGCCCATTCCACAAGTTCGAAGAAGAAATTCTTAGATTCGTGTGAGTTAAAAGATTTACCAATAATTTACCAAGGAAGAAGAAGAAGAGGAGGAAAAGGAGGAGGAGGAGGAGGAGGAGGAGGAGGAGGAGGAGGAGGAGAGGCAAAGGATGAAGGGTGTGAATTTGTATGTATGTATGTAATGTGTGTGTGTATGTATGTATGTAATGTGTGTGTATGTATGTATGTATGTATGTAATGTGTGCGTGTTTGTATGTGTGTTCCTATTTCTGTATGTTGACGAAGCTGTTACAATTACCAGGGTGTTTGTCTTAGAGGTATGGCAATTAGACCCTAGGAGGAGGAGGAGGTGGTGGAGGAGGAGGAGGAGGAGGAGGAGGAGGAGGAGGAGGCAGGGAGGAGAGAGGAGGAGGAGGAGGAGGAGGAGAGGAAGGAGGAGGACAGAGGAGGGAGAGAGGAGTGTGAAAAGGGATATAGTGAGGATAGGAAAGGAGGAAGAGGAGGAGAAGGAATGAAGGAGGAGAAGGAACGAAGGAGGAGAAGGAATAAAGTAGGAGGAGGATTGAAGGAGGAGGAGGATTGAAGGAGGAGGAGGAGGAGGAGGAAGAGGAATGGAGGAGAAGGAATGAAGGAGGAGGAGGAATGGAGCAGGAGGAGGAGGAACGGATGGAAGTATAGGAAGAGGAAAGGTTAACCCTCTGAAAATGACCACGGTACACATTTTGTCAGTTTATTCTGGCTCTCATTAGAATATTACATACAGCTTAGGAAGAATCTGTGGGAATGATAAACGTAAAGACTATCTCAATTAACCCTCCGACTTACATACACCCTTCCTAATCTGAATAAAGTCGTCTACTAATAGCCAAAAAACAGAAATGCGTAATCGGATCTTGAAAGGGTTACGGTGAAGTTTTGTGGATGTTTTCTTCCGGTGAACTAATTAACCCCTTTATTACCGAGTTGTCCTTGGCATTACAAACTGGACATTATTAGACGATTTTATCCAGCTTAGGGAGGACGTATAGCAATTAAAATGCTTCAAACTATCTCGATTATCCATTTTAAATACCACGGTGTCCTACTAAGCTGCATAAAATCGTCTAAATATAGTTGGAATAACACAAAATACATCCTCGGTAAGGAAGGGGTTAACCCCACCGGTGATAATATGACTCTACCCTGTTTCTTTTCCACTGACGGTAAATTGCCATGTCCTCATCAAGATTTCTCCTTAATTTTTGGAAGATTTGGTAGTGAAATATGGTGCTAATTATATAATCTTGGGCTGAATATGGTGCAGAGACATGGTGGTTTCATATTTGGCCATTAAGTATCGAGAAATTAGCTGCTAAGGGATTCAATTTACCGTCAGATGAAATGAAACAGAGTATAAACAATTGTATTTAGTATTAGGAAGGACCTCAAAGAATGAAAGCGGTGAATGAAGGAGACAAAAGGCAAAGCTGTCTGTAACCAGTGTCTCCCTCAAAGTTGAAAATGTGACAGAGAATATAATAACAAATTATACGCCATGGTTTACTGAAATAAAACTATACATTGAAGCCCTTTAAGGGGAGAATTCCACTTGAGGGAGTTTTTCTTGACTCCTTTCTCCCTCATGTTTAGCCCCATTGCTTTTCTAATTTTAAAACGTTCTCCCCATTATTTTGATGATTTTAAGAACTTTCAACCCATTTCTGTCAATTTTAAGACCTTTCGCGCAATTTAGGTATCGATTTTATCCTGGCGAGCGATAGCGAGCCTGTAATTTAAGAGGAACCGGCTTTCAGCCGGGAAATTTTTCTACCGAAAAATTTAAAAAATTATCTTGAAAGGGGCTCAAGGGGGTGTAATCTTAAGCTTGAAGGATATCTAGAGACCAAACTAAAAACCTCCCCTTAAAGATTCTGTTACGCATTTATTTTCTGTTTTCTGGCCATTATTCTACGATTTTATAGGGAGCCCACCTCGCTTTTTTTTTTATCTTTCTCTCCCTCTTTCTTTGCCTTGTATCCATTCGGCTTCATTCAGCCTACTGTTTTAAGACGTTTACCCCCATCCAGGTGTCAATATTTTCTTGGCGAGTGGTAGCGAGCCAGTATATATATTTTTGTTTGTTTAGAGAACAAGCTAAATTTGTACATTTTTCGATAGAAAATGTGTCCAGTGAAGCCGGATTTCTCCATACAATGCTTGCTCGCTATCGCTCGCCAGGAAGAAATCGACACCTGGATGCGGATAAACGTCTTAAAACAGTTGGCTGAATGGGGCCGAATGGATACAAGCCAGGGACAGAGAGAACAGGAGAGAAAGATAATAAAAAACGGTGACCCCCCAAGATTAGGAGGGGTATATGGAAGTCGGAGGCTTAATTGAGCTAGTCTTGAGCCATTTTAAATATTCCACAGCTCCTTCCTAAACTGTATAAAACCGTGTAAATATAGCCGGAATAAACTGTCAAAATGCGACTTACTCTACAAAGGGTTAAGGGGAGGTTTTTAGTTTGGTCCCTAGATATCCATCAAGCTTAAGATTACACCCCCTTGAGCCCCTTTCAAGATAAATTTGTACATTTTTCGGTAGAAAAATGACCCGGCTGAAAGCCGGTTCCTCTTAAATTACAGGCTCGCTATCGCTCGCCAGGATAAAATCGACACCTAAATTGCACGAAAGGTCTTAAAATTGACGGAAATGGGGCGAAAGTTCTTAAAATCGCCAAACTAATGGGGCGACTGTTTTAAAATCTCAAAAGCAATGGGGCTAAACATGAGGGAGAAAGGGGTCCAGAAAAAAATCCCTCAAGTCGATATCTCCCCTTAAGTAGCGCATCTTGAATTATGCTTGATTCTCCTAAAGGTCCTTACGAAGTTGACTAAAATTGTCTGGGGGTTGCTATATTTAATTGTCGATCAAAAAGTCGCTATCCGATTTTATATACTGTACATACATACATACATACATACATACACATACATACATACATACAGTCAGCCATGCATACAGTCATACATACTGTAGGCCTACATATATAGTCATACATACATACACACATACATACATATATACATGCAGTCATACATATTGTACATACAGTCATACAGAATCCTAGGTTCGAATCCCTGGACTGCCACATGTATTTGTTGATTTCATTAATTGAGTTTAGGAGTAAAGTCGGTTGGTGGAGGGAACATAATAATATATTTATATACATTCATAGAGTCACACATACATACATACAGTCATACATACTGTACTTACATAGTCATATATACATAGTCATACATACATACATACATACAACACATTACACTTACATACAGTCATAGAGTCATACATACAATCATACATACATACAAACAACACATTACACTTACATACATACAGTCATAGTCATACATACATACATACAACACATTACACTTACATACATAGTCATACATACATACAACACATTACACTTACATACATACAGTCATAGTCATACATACATACATACATACATACATACAACACATTACACTTACATACATACATACATACATACATACATACATACATACATACATAAAACACATTACACTTACATACATACATACATACATACATACATACAACACATTACACTTACATACATACATACATACATACATACAACACATTACGCTTACATACATACATACATACATACATACAACACATTACACTTACATACATACATACATACATACATACATACATACATACATACATACATAAAACACATTACACTTACATACATACATACATACATACATAAAACACATTACACATACATCATAATTTGCAAGAAACAGCAATAAAACATTTAGCAATTACGAGTCATGCTAATTTTACGAGGTTTGGCAATTTACAGCCCGTTAACACTATCTGTTCCGTCGTGTTGGGGGTTATTATGATGATAGTGGTTTAACTATTAAGGGGGGGTCACCGGCATTTTTTATCTTTCTCTCCTTTTCTCTCTTTCCCTGGCTTGTATCCATTCGGCCCCATTCATCCAACTGTTTTAAGAAGTTTATCCCCATCCAGGTATGGATTTCTTCCTGGCGAGCAATAGCGAGCCAACATTGTATGGAGAAATCCGGCTTCGCCGGAGAAATTTTTCTATCGAAAAATGTACAAATTTAGCTTGCTGTCAAAACATATATATGTATATATATACCGGTATATATATATATATATATATATATATATCATATAGATATATATATATATATAATACCGGTATATATATATATGCTGGCTCGCTACCGCTCGCCAGGAAAATATTGACACACCTGGATGGGGGTAAACGTCTTAAAACAGTAGGCTGAATGGGGCGAATGGATACAAGCCAAAGAGAGAGGGAGAGAAAGAAAAAAAAAGCAAAATGGAGGTGGTCGCTTTTTCTGGACACCCTTCTCCCTCATGCTATAACGAGCTTGTAATGTAGAAAGAACCAGATGAACATTTACATTTTTGTACATGTTTCGGAAAGAAAATGTCGCAGCATAAACAACGTTGCTAACGCAACGTTAGTTTTATAGCCCTTATATAGGGGGAAGGGGGTGGGGGGAAGGAAGGGGGGTGGGGGGGGGGGGGGTTAACCAACAATGAGCCCCCCTAATCTTAACTCCCCTAACCCTAACCTCCACCCCCTCCCCTCCCTATCCTTCCTTTTCCGTTCCCATAACCCTCCCGCCTCCCGCCCCCCATAAAAAACGTTGCTAACGCAACGTTAGTTTTATAGCCTTTTTTAGGCCCCCTAGGCCTATTTTAAAGTTTAAAAACTCCATAGACGAGTTATTTATGAACGGATTTTGTTTAAATTTATACCATAAGTATACCAAAAATATACCGTTGAATCCGCAACGGCGAGACGAATCCAAATATGTAATAATATTGACAAGTCAAAATTCGACCAAAATCACCGATTTGCCTGGGCTTAAAATTAAAAAAACAAGTTTTTTTTAGATGTTTTTTTTTCGATTCTGGGCGAATGGCTGGGCGAAAATGAAATCTAAGACCATGTCTAGAAGCAGCTCGGCGAGAAACATCGAATGGCACCAAGTAGAATTCCCTAGGACTTATAGTTTGGGCTACAGAGGACTTTTAAAGTCCAAAAAACGGTCCCCTGGGCCCTCCAGGAAGCCCAGTCAAAATCGAAATCCTAAACTAATAGTCCGATTTTAATTCTGTTTGAGCCATTCGATTCAGCTTGCCAAAGTGTACTTATGGTATAAATTTAAACAAAATCCGTTCATAAATAACTCGTCTATGGAGTTTTTAAACTTTAAAATAGGCCTAGGGGCCTAAAAAAGGCTATAAAACTAACGTTGCGTTAGCAACGTTACCACCCCCACCCTACCACCCCCACCCACTTCCTTCCCTCCCCCCCCCTCCCAGCTCCCCCCCCCCGCCCCCTCCCAGCTCCGCCCCCAGCTCCGCCCCCCCTCCCTAGACCCCCTTTCAAGATAAATTTGTACATTTTGGGGTAAAACAAATTTCCGGCCGAAGGCCGATTCCTTCTAAAATTACAGGCTCGCTATCGCTCACCAGGAAAATCTCGACACCTAAATGGCACGAAAGGTCTTAGTATTGACAAATAAATGGGGAGAAAGGTCTTAAAATCGACAAACTAATGGAACACACGTCTTAAAATCTCAAAACTAATATGCTAAACATGAAGGAGAAGGGGGTCCAGAAAAAGCGACTATCTCCCTCATTAATATAACGGCCGGTTTATCACCCCACCACCACCGTTTCCCAGAAGATCAAGCGAGTCCATGCATATTTTTCCACCTTAAGGGAGAGGTAGAGTCGCTTTTTCTGGACCCCCTTCTCCCGCGTGTTAGCATATTAGTTTTGACATTAGAAGACGTTCGTTCCGTTAGTTTGGCGATTTTGAGACCTTTCGCCCCCACTTCTTTGTCAATATTAAGACCTTTCGTGTCATTTAGGTATCGATGTTTTCCTGGCGAGCGACAGCGAGACTGTAATTTTAGAAAGAAACGGCCTTCGGCTGGAAATTTGTTTTACCCCAAAATGTACAAATTTATCTTGAAAGGGGGTGGGTCTAGGGAGTGTTTTTTCAAGTTTAATAGAGGCCTAACAGGGAAACTAGAAAATAAATGCATAAATATATAGACCAAAAACTAAGGACTACCCCCTTAAAGATGAAAATGCGATATCATTTGTATATATTTTTAGGTTTCGCAATCCTAGTTGTGAATCAGTGCTCTAAAACTGCAATAAAACTGCTTTACAAATTATATGAAATTGCTGTGAAAATGCTCCAAAAAGGTTATACAAAAATACTATAAAAAATGCCGTGAAATGAAAAAGGCTCTTGAAATTGCAGCCCGTGATCCATTTTTTGTGCAATGGTTCGTACTTTATTTTTATTTTATTTTTATTTTTACTGTATTTATAGCTAGCGGGTTAGCTTTTTATAGGTTATTATTATCATTATTGTTTTGGATGTATACAACTATACATGGGACCTTGTACATCTCTGTTCTTGGTTAATTTGTTTAGTAGGTAAAAATGGAGTTCATTTGATTAGTTGATTGTTTTTTGAAAGCTATTATTATTATTATTATTATTATTATTATTATTATTATTATTATAACGAGTGGACTGCACTATACAAGCACTCTTTTACAGCATTAGTATCTCCCTGGAATGAATCGATAGGGTTTTGAGATACTGTCTACACCTTGTTACTCATTCTCTCTCTCACACACTCTCACTCTCTCTCTCTCTCACACACACACACACACACACACACACACACACACACACACACACACACACACACTCTCTCTGTCTCTCTCCTACCCCTCTCCTCTCTCTTGCCTCCCTTTCCCTCTCCAAGCAATGACGTCATTAATACACTGGAGAGCTTTCTCTTTCTTCTTCTTTTTTGCCTTCCTCCTTTATTTGGGCTGTGTCTCTCTCTCTCTCTCTCTCTGTCTCTCTCTCTCTCTCTCTCTCTCTCTCTCTCTCTCTCTCTCTCTCTCTCTCTCTCTCTCTCTCTCTCTCTCTCTCTCTCTCTCTCTCTCCTACGCCCTTAAATATTAATGTCCTTGTACTTTGTAGCCCTCGTATTTTTGAACATTTGGGAAGGGTGATACTAACCCTATATCCCTACATATACTGGGAGGCCTTATAGGTATGTGATATAATTATGGAGTTGCTGGAACTTTGTTTCCTTTGTCTGGCCTCCCTTACTGTTTCTGTTTGTCTCGCCTACACAGAGAGTAATCCAGCTAGCTCTCACAGACACTTCCTCCTCCTATATATTGTACTACAGTAGGCTAAACAAGCAGACCACCACGCTTCTTTCCAATACACCAATAACTGTTTTTGTCACTCTTAACTTTGGGGGATACGCTTGTCACAGGCAGCTTTGCCTCTTGTCTCCTTCATACACATACATTATATATGTATGTATATATATATATCACAAATACACGTGATCCACTAAATGTTTCTAATCTCTCAGTGGGGTTCGAACCGCCGACCGTCAGGACGATAGCCGACGCTTTAATCAACTACAACCACGGTAGTCTAGTATATATATATATATATATATATATATATATATATATATATATCCAAGGAAGGTATGTTCAGGCATACCACCATATCTCTTGGTAAAATGGATGATCTTAAGTTTTCAGCTCTAGGAATAGTTTAAATTGTTTCTGATAAACTTTCACTATACATTAAGAGCTTATAGCTTGGAAATCATTAACATAGTAATAAAACTCGCCACAACAAAATAGGTTGGTAGAAGTGGAGGACCAAGCCAATTCAGATAGGTAGCCGAGAGAGAGAGAGAGAGAGAGAGAGAGAGAGAGAGAGAGAGAATGGAATGATACTATAAGTTGTTGAATAGTAGTAAAAATATTGCATATGTTAATATATTATTTCACCAAATATGTGTTACATTCAATCGTGTTACTTTAAACTTTTTACCTACCTCAGATTTAGATCTTCATGATTCAATAATCCACTATTTTTGAGATACTATTGACTTTTGAATACAGAGTTCGTGGCAGAATAAAGTAGCTCCCATGAGGAAAAAAATAAAAAAATAAACTCTGCTTTTATCCAATTACCTTATTTACTAATTAAAAACTTCTGAATTATTTTCAAGGGCATTATATTCACCCCGTAATTAAAGCATGTTGAAATGCTAGATCAAAGTAATGTAATGACTAATGTGACGCAATCGGCTTCATGATAACTTTGAAATAAGTATATATGTAAAGAAATCCAATTCTCGAATAACTTAACAGTTTGAAGATTTACGATGTATTTTAACCGTTTGTTCTTGTTATCACAACTCCATGTTATGCAACTTGTGGAAGATCTGTTGGTATTACAAGGAAAAGACTCATTAAATCCTTTGACTTCCATGCTACTCATCAAACTATAAGCGGAATAAACTGTCAAAAATGCGTCGTGATCCTCAAGTGGATAACTTCTAAGGTATAAAGCTTAACGTTTATTAATATGCCATCAACTTCCTTCAATCATTATGTTGTTTAATATGAGCTTCCGTTCATGAGCATATACTGTACTCTGTGCAACTCTCCAACTCAAGAGCTAACCTATATTCCCATTGTTTTTTTCTATTCAATAGGTGAGCCCATATGCCCCTCATCCTATGACTTAAATGCATTCAAACTCCGTGTATCCAGGGATTTGGGTTCGACCGTTCCTTGATAATGGCTCTAACCCCCTTTTAACTCTGGGGGAGGCACTCTCGTAACAGGCAGTTCTGCCTTTTGTCTCCCTCATACACATATACAAAATAAATATACTGTATATACTTCACTACATATTATGTTAGATTGGATAAGTGTTAATGGTATTTTTGCCAAACTGCTGTTTTAGAGAAAGTGAGAGGAAAGGAGCAAACACTGGATAAGGTGATCTGGTAACCTGCAGGAATAATTAATCATGAATGGAGTAGGACAAAATTGTGTTGAGTGTACAAAGGAGTACAAAGGAGTACAAAGGAAATCAAGCAACAACAGATCTAGTGACCCTTCTAGGTTGCTTGTCCTCCAAAACACTGAGGATCAAGTGTCCAAACAGTGGTTTAGAGTGGGTAAGGGAACATTGGAAAGGGAACTACTGCCCTGCCACTAACGTGGCAGGACTAGGAAGTTAGTAGGGGACATATGGGTTAGTAACTGAGGGGAGGATAAAGTTATTCATTTACAAACGCAGTCAGTCGCGGGTTTGATGCGAGATATTTGTCTAGGCGGAATTTAAATGAATCAACGGTGCTGCAGTCTATAACGTCTCGGGGAAGCCCATTCCACAAGTTGACAACTCGATTGAAGAAGAATTCTTAGATTCGTGCGAGTTAAAAGATTTACCAATAATTTTGCAACCGTTTCCCCGCGTGTAATTAGATTGGTCGATAGTGAAGTACTTACTACAGTTCATATTGTCGATGCCTTTGATGATTTTGAACACTTGAATTAAGTCGCCTCTTAATCTGCGCTGGGTTAAAGGAAATAGATTTAATTCTCTAAGACGCTCTTCGTATGGTTTGTTCTTTAGGCTAGGTATCATTTTGGTAACTCTACGTTGAACTCGTTCTAGCTTGTTTATATCTTTTGGTAATAAGGGCACCAGGATTGAACGCAGTATTCCAGAAGAGGGCGGACTAAGGAATTGTAAAGGGTTAGGATAACTTCTTTGGATTTATGCTCAAATGACCTGCCTATAAAGCCAATTATTTTGTTTGCCTTCTTAACAACTTCTGAACATTGTTGACTCGGTTTTAGGTTACTCGATATTGTTACTCCCAGATCAGTTTCTCTGTTTACATTCTTAAGCTGAGTGCCATTCATCGAATAGTTTGCTTTCTCATTTAGGTATCCGACATGTAGTACTTTACATTTATCCGCATTGAAACTCATTTGCCATATTTGGGCCCAACATGACAATTTATCTAGATTGTGTTGCATATCGTCAACTTGTTCTTTTGAGAGTACGCTATTTGCAATTTTTGTATCGTCAGCAAATTTTGAGATTGTGCAGGTGAGACCCTCATCTATGTCGTTGATGTAAATTAGAAAGAGAATTGGTCCTAGTACCGATCCCTGGGGTACCCCGCTACTTACATTGGTCCATTTAGATGCCTTACCGTTTATGACTACCCTTTGCTTTCTGTTGCTGAGCCAATTTTCTATCCATTTCAACACACCGTCTTGTATTCCATGCGCTTTTAGTTTTAGCAGTAAACGTTTGTGGGGAACTTTGTCAAAGGCCTTTTGAAAATCAAGGTATATAATATCTACAGCTTTACTCTCATCGTAGAGGTTGAGGATATCGTGGAAGAAGTCTAAGAGGTTTGTTAAACAGGAACGTTTTTACGAAAGCCGTGTTGAGTATCTTTAAGTATGTTATTTTCCTCCAAGTGATTTACGAATCTGTCTCGTATGACCGTTTCTAGCATTTTACATACAACTGAGGTTAAGCTAATTGGACGATAGTTACTGGGTAGGGATTTGCTGCCTTTTTTGAATATCGGTGTTACGTTGGCTATCTTCCACTGATCAGGCATAGTTCCAGACTGCAAGGATTTATTGAATAGTAATGTCAGTGGTTTGGAGAGCTCATTCTTAGCTTCCTTTAGAACTCTAGGCGAGATTGTATCAGGTCCTGGCGTTTTATTTACCTTGAGTTTATCTAAACAATTCAATACTTCTCTCTCTGTAACGGTGATATTGCTTAGAACATCTGAATTATCAATCTGAATCGGCGATGGTGTAGGGATATCACTGAGGTCTTCTGTTGTAAAAACTGATGCAAAGAAGGTATTGAGGGCATTACTCATTTGTACTTCGTCTTTGGTGTATTCTCCTTTTTCATCGACTAACGGTCCAACAGTTGAAGTAACTACTTTTTTCTTTCTGATATAACTATAGAATTCTTTCGGGTTTGTTTTACTTTGATTCGCAATATGTAACTCTAAGGTCTTTTTACTTTGCTTAATTAACTTTTTGGCTTTGCGTCGTAGCTCTACAAATTTCACCCGTTCTTCGTCATTTTGTGAGGATTTTAATCTATCATTAGCACATTTTTTAGCAAGCAGGCAGTTTGAAATATCTTTATTCCACCATTTGGGCTTATTATTATGGCCTGGACGCCGTATTTTCGATGGTATGCAGTCTTGCACTGCTTTTAGGTAAGTGGTTTCGAATAACTTCCAAGATGTATTTATGTCGTTATTGTTAATTAAAAAGCTCCAGTCAGTTTCTTTAAACATAGCTCTAAGTTTATGGAAGTTTGCTTTCTTGAAATTAGGGACTTTTTCGATGCTACTATTTGGTTCGTTACTAGTAAACTTTAAAGTGAAAGTTATCGTACGATGGTCGCTGTTACTGAATTCATCACCAACATTCAAATTCTCTATCAATTCTTCTTTTGTTGCAAGTACAATGTCAAGAACGTTATTACCACGGGTCGGCATTCGAACAAATTGATAAAGCGAACTCTCTTGCAAGTTCGTATACAAGTCATGTCCGGAGTGTGAAGTAAGAGTATCGCCCCACTTGGTCACAGGTAAATTAAAGTCGCCAAAAATTACGGTATCTTGTGAGTTACTTACATCTGCAATTTGTTCGTAAATTTCTCGGTCAGTTTGCACTGATTGAGCTGGAGGTCTGTATATTAACGCAAGTATTATTTTTGTACCTTTATTATTCTTTATTAGCACAAAAGATGTGTCGACGTTCACAATTTGAGGTTTTGACACGAGGGTCGGGTTAAGACTTTCTTTGATATAAAATAAAACGCCACCTCCATTTTTATTTATTCGGCTGTTCTCAAACATTACATAACCGGGAAGTGAATACTCTGCTAAAAAGTCTCTATCTTGTGTATTGAGCCAAGATTCTGTTATGCCAATCACATCATAATTTTCTGTAAACACTAGTTCCTCTAAATCTGAAAATTTATTGCGTATGCTACGTGCGCATACATTTAAGCAATATGTGACATTTCGTTTTACCTACGGTAGTCAGGTATTGCGCAGGTTTTGTATTGTCGTAAATAGTAGACATGTGTTGCATGATGAATCATGTTTATTCAGAATTTACTACCATATTAAATCTCACAGAAAGGCTTCTCTAATCCCTCACGAACGAAATTTGCACAAACAAATAGTAATCTTTCTGATTATGGACACAGTAAAGCTTAAAGCTGTTTAAATATCTCTATTTATATATTTAGGAAAACACTTTAGCAAGGGTTTAAATTACGAAATAGAATTACCGGTACCCGGATTATAATCAATTTTTTTTTTTTTTTAAAGGACTCGACTCGATCTTGTGACTTCGGATTGCGATGTACTGTAAGCTTGGATTGAATATAGTTGGCCATTCTTCATACCTATCCATTGCATTATTACCTTCGTTAAAAAATAGTGTCTTGTTATTATAGATAGTATTGCTTAAACAGTTTATTCTATTTTGAACTTGTAGGCTTCGGACACTGAGGAATTTGTTTTAATTATTTCAAATGTCATACGTTTCAAGCTAAATATAGCCGTATGAGAAATGTATGTGATTTTTGTTTTATACGCAAATAATTGTGCAATATTTTATTTGGCTGACCTTTAAATAACTGATTGCAATGGAAAGCAAAAACCAATTTTGATGCATCTAAACCATCAAGGGTTCATTTTGCTGTTCGAGCCACCTGCGCTAAATCAGAGTGGAGTGTGTTCGTTTGTGCCACGTTTACTCGTCATCCAGAAAGACCCGGGATACCAATGTTTCTCGAGTCGAGTCGAGGGGGGCTTACTTTTAGGGATTGCGACTGAACCGGTGACGTCTTTTTTCACTATATTGTGAAAACTATATACCAACTATATACCCCACCAATGGCGGCTCTCTAGGGCCTCTCCTAGCTGATGCTGAGATGATTGAGTTCTTGTCATGTTGTGATGGGCTGGTCTATCAGAGTGAGAGTTGAGCATTCTGTCATACCCATAGCATACTCTGACTGTTCCCCTCGCTTATATAGTTTGTAGATCTCAAGTGGTGGCGTCTCTTCCATGGATTAACCTCTCTACTGCCAACTTAGAGGTTGACAGACTGGGAGCCAAAGTGTCAAATTTTTCCCTTGCCCCTCAACTTTCCCTTCATAATTGTTAAGGAACACAGGGGAAGATTGATTTAGGGAGAGAGTTCCAGAGCTCAGCTATTGAATAGGAGGAGGTTTACTTGTCCTACTTGTCGTAGTTTCGGCGTTATCACCTCGGTCAACTCTTGGATTGAAGTGTTGCACAGAGTAGGGATGGGATTGTGTTGCAAGACGGGTGATACGTACTCTATGTAGAGGAGGTAGTATACACTGAGAAAGCTCTGAGAGAGGAACATTGATTATTGTAATATCGGTAGAATAGCGAGAGATGCAACATTGCAGCGAAGAGAGAGAGATTGCAAAGAGTCAGTGAATGAGTGGAAAGTTTTTTTGTCTACTTTGTCAAGAAGTGCTGTGTGAGAGGATCCTCCCCACACATGTGAACAGTACTCAATACATGGACACACTGTGCCCCTGTACAGAGCAAGAAGCTGTGCAGGGTAAAGAACCTCCACCGGCCAGGAGGCCCAGCTAGAATTACGCACCCTCCTCCGGCCAGGAGGCCCAGCTAGACTTACGCACCCTCAACCGGCCAGGAGGCCCGGCTAGACTTATGCACCCTCAACCGGCCAGGAGGCCCAGCTAGACTTATGCAGCCACATATCCGAACACTACAACTTGGCGGGTAATTGGTTGTGGAGTATGGCGGGCAGTTGTCAATTTGATACCGTTGTTTTTCGTTCAATAACGAATCTCTATAATGAAAAACACGAAGAATTAGAACACTGTCATTAAATCTGACGTTGTTGCATAGAGACTAACTCATATACAAACTAAAAATCGATACACTGAACATTATTTGACCCATATACAAATTATATTCACGAGAATACGCACTAACTCAGCTCACACTGCTCTTGTATATTATTTTGGTAAGACTTGTCGAGACTGAAGTGTATGCGTGTGTATGTAGTAAGGGTATGTGTGTTTGTGTATGCATGTGTATGTGTTTGTAATAGTGGTAAGTGTGAGTATTCTATTGTTGGGGGTAACTAGAGAGGTAAGGGGTACCACTGGGTGTTTTGACTATGGGGGAGTGGGGAAGCGGTTTGTATGTGTGGGTGAGTGTGTATGTGTATGTGCTTGTGTATGTGCTTAGTGATTGTAAGTGGGAATTCTGTATGGCTGAGATAAAATTGATAGTGTTGGTGGTAATGATCGAATTGGGTGGTTCTATTGGGTGTGTAACCCATGGGGGAGTGGGGAGGCGGTTTGTGTGTGTGTGTGTGTGTGTGTGGTAGAGTTGTATTTGAGTTATGTAAGGTTGGTTCACTTCGAAATGTTATTGTAAGGGGGTAACAGGCGAGATGAGTTGCTCAGGGGGGGGGGGGATTCTTAGTGGGTTGAAAGGTAGATATGAGTGTGCATGCGTGTTTGTGTGCGTGTGTTTATTATTCTCTAACACTCCCCTATGATAGTAATTCCAGGAATCTTTGCTGTGCTCATCTTTATTATTCAAAAGCTTATTTATTATTGATGTATGTAGTTGTAATACACACTTCATCACCAGTTCAACGATATAGGTCAGAATGGCAGGTGCTTCATCATTACCCAATATGTTACACTTGTAAACTACTAATAAATTAACTATGCATTACAAACATATTACCAACAACAGCAAAATATGCCTTATTTCCCTAATTCAAGAAACTGGCAGAGGTAGAGCTGTCACCATAAATCCAGTACCATCTGGTCGAATCTTTGAACCCTTAAAACCAAGTTCAGAAGCAAGTTCAAGAAACCAAGCTCAGTGTTCGGACTAGTGCACGGTTTACATTAACTCGGGCTAGGACGATGCTCCAAGTTTTTACTTTAAATGCTCTATCTCAAAAATGGCTTATTAGATTTTAATTTTACTATAGAATAAAGTGAGTTTGTTTATTTATTTGGAATTCATTCACAATTTTTTTCGGTGGAGTTCAAATACATACTGTATACACATTACACATAATTATATACATTACATCATTTGAATTAATACACTCGGATACACTGGAATACACACAAGATATATTAATCAGAAACATTGATACGGATATATTATCAACTCTGCGTAAGCAGTTTGGTATCGCCCCCCGTATAGTGGGTACCACCGGAGAAAAAAAATCTGTTGTCGTTGTTGTTGTCCGTCTGTCCCGAAACTCCTCCTAGACCGTTGGACATATTTTCACCAAATTTCACACGAACATTTGTTGGGTGAATGCGAACGTCAGTCAAAAAATATTTTTTGAATTTGTGCAATAGTTATGATTTTAGGTCCAACATATTATTCTCCCCCCCCTCCCCACCAATGATGGCGTTCTGGGGGCGAAAACATCTCATTCCGCATTTGCTAGGTGAAGTTAGTTTAGTTGGCATGAGAAGTGATGGTAGTAATAGTGGGATTGATGGTGATAGTAGTGATGATGGTGATAATAGTAGTGATGATGACAGTATATATGATGTTGAAAGTAGTAGATATGATGGTGACAATACTAGTAGTAGTGATGATGGTGACAATACTAGTAGTAGTGATGATGGTGATAAGTAATGATGATAGTTGAAGTGATAATGATGACAGTAGTGATGATGGTAGTGACGATGGTGAGTATTAGTGATGATGGTGTGTAGTAGTGATGATGGTGAAAGTTGTAGTAATGATGACAATAGTTGTGATGATGAAGATCATAGTAATGATGATGATGGCAGTAGTAGTGATGATGGTGACAAGTCATGATGATAGTTGTAGTGATAATGATGACAGTAGTGATGATGGTAGTGACGATGGTGTGAGTATTAGTGATGATGGTGAGTAGTAGTGATGATGGTGAAAGTTGTAGTAATGATGACAATAGTTGTGATGATGATGATGGTGATAGGATTCATGATGGTAATACTTGTGACAGTAGTAATGATGATGGTTATAGTAGTAGTGATGATGTTAACAGTAGTAATGATGATGGTTATAGTAGTAGTGATGATGTTAACAGTAGTAATGATGATTGTAAGATGGTGGTGATGATAGTAGTAATGATGGTTGATAGTTGTATCAATGATGATAGTAGTGATTAAGATGGTAGTGACAATGGTGACAGTAGTAGTGATGATTGTAATTGTAGTAGTGATGATGATCATAGTAATGGTGATGATGACAGTAGTCATGATGATTATGATTGATGATGGTATTAGTAGTGATGATGGTAACCCATCGCAGAGTTGGGTATGCCGTTTTGATTTTGGGCAAAACGGCACGTCTACTTTATTAATCAGTGTTAACCAATTACAATTCCCTATAAAAAAAGTAAATCCTAAGATATTAACTTAAAATCCATAAAAATAGCATGGTCCTCGCCTATCCTCATGCCTCTGCACCCCACCAGATTCTGGACGTCAGTTTATCCAGGCTTTCTTTGGTAATATCAACATTGTATTATCATTAAATAATGTTTTAATTTAAGTCATAAAAACACCCTCCTTAACCCACTCCCTGATGCATATGGTTTTGCCAGCCCCCCCCCCCCCCCCCCACCCCACCCCACCCCGCCCCACCCCACCCCACCCTGTACCTATTCCCAAGCAATATGGTGTTCTGTGTGTGTGCCCCTAGGGGCACACTCACACAGAACGCCATCGTTAAGGGGGCGAAAAAAACCTCGCCCCCGCATTTGTTAGGTTAAGTTAGTTTAGTTAACATATGAAGGTGACAATTGTAGTGATGATTATAGTAGTAGTGATGATGGTGGTAATATTAGTGATGATGGTAGTAATAGTGATTATGGTAACAATTATAGTGATGGTGATAATAGTAGTAATAATGGTAATGTTAGTGATGATGGTAACCCTTCGCAGAGTTGGGTATGCCGTTTTGATTTTGGGCGAAACGGCACGTCTACTTTATCACTACTATTATCATCAATTACGGGACCAGTTGGACTAGATAATAGTCCGTCAGGCGCCTGGCCCAGGGAGCCGGTACATATGAAGGGTCATGCCTGGATGTGAGGTGAGCGGGCATTGTGTAGTGCTCCGCTGCGTGTCTGCCTGCTGAGACAGGAATCTATCCAGGAAGCCTGGAGCCGGGGGAGTGCTGGAGACCCTTAGTGATCCTTGGTCTCAGGGTCTTCTGGGCAACCTAGATGTGTGTATGAATTTATACAGTATATATTTTTGTTTGTGTTGTGTTGTGTTGTACCTGTTCGGGCTTTGTCCCAAGTCGGCCACCCCCAGCTATGGGGTATGTACAGTCGCAATCCCTAAAAGTAAGCTCCCCTCGAATCGAGAAATATTGGTATCCCGGGTCTTTCTGGATGACAGGTAAACGTGGCACAAACGATTACACTCCGCTCCGATTTAGCACAGGTGGCTCGAACAGCAAAATGAACCCTTGATGGTTTTGATGTATCAACGTTAGTTTTTGCTTTCCATTGCTATCAGTTATTTAAAGGTCAGCCAAATAAAATATTGCACAATTATTTGCGTATAAACACAATTCACAAATACATTTCTCATACGCCTATATTTAGCTTGAAACGCATGAAATTTGAAATCATTCAAACAAATTCCAAAAGTGTCCGAAACCTACAAGTTCAAAATAGAATACATTGTTTAAGCAATACTGTTTATAATAACAAGACACTATTTTTTAACGAAGGTCATAATGCAATAGATAGGTATGGAGATTGGCCAACTATATTCAATCCAAGCTACAGTAGGCTTTATCGCATCCCGAAGTCACAAGATCGAGTCGAGTCCTTCAGAAATAAAAAGCTTGATTAATATTAGTCCATTCATAATCAGAAAGATTACTATTTGTTTGTGCAAATTTCGTCCGTGAGGGATAAGGGAAGCCTTTCTGTGAGATTTAATGATATGGCAGTAAATTCTGAATAAACATAATTCATCATGCAACACATGTCTACTATTTGCGACAATATAACACCTGGGCAATACCTGACTACCGTAGGTAAAACGAAATGTCATATATTGCATAAATGTATGCGCACTCAACACAGTTTTGTCCTACCCCATTCATGATTAATTATTTCTGCAGGTTACCTGATCACCTTATCGAGTTTTTGCTCCTTCCCTCTCACTTTCTAAAACACAGCAACGTTGCAAAAATGTCATTAACACTTATCCAATCTAACATAAGTATGTAGTGAAGTATATACAGTATATTTATTTTGTATATGTGTATGAGGGAGACAAAACGCAGAACTGTTTGTTACGAGTGCCTCCCCAGAGTTAAAAGGGGGTTAGAGCCATTATCAAGGAACGGTCGAACCCAAATCCCTGGATACACGGAGTTTGAATGCATTTAAGTCATAGGATGAGGGGCATATGGGTTCAGGGAGAGGGTTCAAGAGCTCACCTATTGAATAGAAAAAAACAATGGGAATATAGGTTAGCTCTTGAGTTGGAGAGTTGCACAGAGTACAGTATATGCTCATGAACGGAAGCTCATATTCAACAACATAATGATTGAAGGAAGTTGATGGCATATTAATAAACGTTAAGCTTTATACCTTAGAAGTTATCCACTTGAGGATCACGACGCATTTTTGACAGTTTATTCCGCTTATAGTTTGATGAGTAGCATGGAAGTCAAAGGATTTAATGAGTCTTTTCCTTGAAATACCAACAGATCTTCCACAAGTTGCATAACATGGAGTTGTGATAACAAGAACAAACGGTTAAAATACATCGTAAATCTTCAAACTGTTAAGTTATTCGAGAATTGGATTTCTTTACATATATACTTATTTCAAAGTTATCATGAAGCCGATTGCGTCACATTAGTCATTACATTACTTTGATATAGCATTTCAACATGCTTTAATTACGGGGTGAATATAATGCCCTTGAAAATAATTAAGAAGTTTTTAATTAGAAATAAGGTAATTGGATAAAAGCAGAGTTTATTTTTTGTCCTCATGGGAGCTAATTCATTCTGCCACGAACTCTGTATTCAAAAGTCAATAGTATCGCAAACATAGTGGATTATTGAATCATTAGGATATAAATCTGAGCTAGATAAAACACTGTTTAAAGTAACAAGATTGAATGCAACAATAATATTTGGTGAAATAATATATGTTTATGATTTCCAAGTTAGTTCATATATGTTATAAGTTCTTATGTATAGTGACAGTTTGTCAGAACCAATTTTACTATTCCTAGAGCTGAAAACTTACGATCATACATTTTACCCCGAGATATGGTGGTATGCCTGAACAGAGTGAGCTGTGCATTTTACCGGTCTAGGAAGGTAAGGTCTTCCTAAAGAATCATGGTAATCTCTACCTAGTGTCAGAGGGCAATAGAAGCTAAAAATATTTTCAAATTAGGGAAAAGGGGGGTTGGGGAGAGAGTAGTTTAGAAGGACACACAGGAATATCGAATGTATAATTATATTACCATCACTAGAGATGAATAGAGTATGAAGCTAAAACACGGTTGCCAGTTGTTCTAAATGTCATCAATAATGCTTAACCACTAAAGTTGCTTCAATGCAGTAAATATATGTAATTGTTTTATCTATTGATTCACAGACATAAATAACCATACTCAACCATTATCAATATGCCTAGTTTGGGCCAGTATGCCTAGTGCAGATTTCCGTGTCCAGTTATACAACTTGAAGTAATTTACATCCTGCGAAAATAAGCAACATACTGTAGTTGCAGTCAACCACAAAAGGTTCATGTGGCTGTTCGAACTTCTGTTTCGTTTGAGCGGAGTGTGTTCGTTTGTGCGTTCCCAAGTTTACCCGTCGTTCAGAAAGACCCTAGCTAATTTTATTGTTAGCATCGAGGGGGGCTTACTTTTAGGGATTGAGACTGTACCTCTAAAGGGTTAATGTCATTATTATGGACACTTTAAGGGGAGATGGGTCGTTTTTCTGGTCCCCCTTGTGCCTCATGTTTAGCCCCGTTAGTGTTCGTATTATAAGACGTTCGGCCCATTAGTCTGGCGATTGTAAGACCTTTCGCCCCAT
The DNA here is from genome assembly GCA_032716605.1 of Paralithodes platypus. Classification (NCBI taxonomy): domain Eukaryota; kingdom Metazoa; phylum Arthropoda; class Malacostraca; order Decapoda; family Lithodidae; genus Paralithodes; species Paralithodes platypus. Next base: position 36,341,185 of record CM064489.1, on the reverse strand, counting down.
TTCTTTGTCAATATTAAGATTTTTCGTGTCATTTAGGTGTCGATTTTTTCCTGGCGAGCGATAGCGAGCCTGTTATATAAGAGGAACCAGCCTATCGAAAAATGTACAAGTTTATCTTGAAGGAGTGTCTTGAGTTTTGTTGTTTTTAAAGTTTGATAGAGGTCTAGGGAGGAAACTAATACAAAAATATATAGATACATAAATGAGAAAATAAATACGCCCATCCCCCCTTAATTCCCCTGTCCATACCCCTACATATTAAGGGGGGATGGTTCACTTTTTGGGCGATTTTTGCATGTATTCATTGTTTTTTAGTTTCCTCCCTAGACCTCCATCAAATTTAAAAAAAAGCATCCATTAGATCCCCCTTCTAGAATTATTTGTACATTTTTCGGTAAAAAAAAAATCCGGCCGAAGGCCGGACCATCCTACATTACAGGCTCACTATCGTTCACCAGGAAACAAATCGACACCTAAATAGCACGAAAGGTCTTAATATTAACAAAGAAATGGGGCGAAAGGTCTTAAAATCGACTAACTACATCTTAACATCTGAAAACTAATAGGGCTAAACATGAGGGAGAAAGTGATCCAGAAAACCGGCCCATCCCCCCTTAAGAGCATAGGGGGCTACTTATATAAAGAAAATGTAATGTTTTGTATTCATCATTTTCTATTCATCTATATATTATTATAATTTTGTCATACTTTTTCCTATTGTATTTCTATCTACAGGTATCTATCTATATGCTCAGGCCCAATCCCCATTTTGGGGGTAGCCGACTCAAGACAGAGCAAGAACAGGGAAAACACAAAAACAACATAAAACAAAAAATAAACACTGATAAAAAACACAAACTCACACACATCCAGGTCACCCAGGAGAAGACCCAGAGACCAGGGTTACCAAGGTCGCTCCAGCACTCCCCCGGCCCCTGACCACCCGGAGAGGTTCCGATCTCGGCAGGCAGACATGCAGCGGAGCCAAAGCCACAAGCCCTCCCACCACACTTCCAGGCACACCCTTCATATTAATCGTCTCCCCGGGCCAGGCGCCTGATGGACTATTATCTAGTCGAACTTGCGCCCGACCCCTTACTCCAAATGACCACGTGTTCACTCAACTATTCACAAGCATTCTCCATTCACTCCTGTCCACCACCACTTCCCCTGCCTGATCTATAGTCATTCCTCTATCATCCAAAGCCTTTCTTACACAGTCTCTCCATCTCAATGGGGGTCTTCCTGCCCTTCTATCTCCCCTTGTACCTGACTCACATATTATCTTTGTAAGCCTTTCATCTCCCATTCGTTCAACATGACCATACCAGCTCAGCACCCTTCTGTCCACTCTGGCTGACAAATGTTCCTGCTGCCCCACTCTCCTACGTATCTCTTCATTCCTCAATCTGTCTCTACGAGTAACTCCACACACTCCTCAAGCAGCTCATCTCCATCACATCCAGCCCTCTTTTCTCCTTTTTCTTCAGAGCCCATGTCTCAGCCCCATACATCACTGTTGGCACAACAATTCCTTGATACAGTGCACTTTTTACTTTCACTCCGAGATTTCTCGTCTTCCACATACTTCCCATTGCTCCGAAAACCTTCCTTCCTTCACACACTCTCTGTTTTACCTCCACTTCCATACCTCCACTCCTGCTTATCGTTCCTCGTAGATATTTATTGTATTAATATATTTAATTGTATTGTATTTATTGTATTTAAATGTATTAATTTTGTCTTTCTTTTTTGCTATTCCTCTCCTCTTTCTCCTCCTTCCTTACGTCTTATTTTCCCGTTTATCCTCCTCCTCCTCCTCCTCCTCTTACTCTCTTCTGCTTTTACTATCCATTTATCTACATAGTTGTTAATAATCTTATAATTATTTAGTTATCCAAACTGCTTGGTTAGGACTAGTAGATCGGGTGCAGTTTGTAAGTTCTTTGTATTCAATATATATTCATCCTCTTCCTCCTTCCCTACCTTCTCTTTGCTCAATTCCTTTCCTCACCTCCTTCTCCACCCCTGCCTATGCCTCCTACGCTTCTGTCAACTCCTCCTCCTCCTCCTCCTCTTACAACTCCTCCTCTATCAACCCCTCCTCTTCTTCCTCCTCCTTTTTCTTCTTCTATCCTTTCTTATTTCTCCTCTCTATCCTTCTTATTAGTCCTTCTCCTCTCTCTCTCCTCTCTCTCCCCCCCCCCCCTCTTGCGGGATAGAGTTGCTTCCTCCTCTCCTCTCTCTCTCCTTGTCATCTCTTCTCTCTCTGTCGCGCTCTCTCTCTCTCTCTCTCTCTCTCTCTCTCTCTCTCTCTCTCTCTCTCTCTCTCTCTCTCTCTCTCTGTATATATAATTATATATATATACCGTATATACCGATCGACTTAAGTATATCCAATGGATTAATTTGTTACCCCAGCGAATTAATGTGGACCAACAGGTTTATGCCATGACTTTACGTAACCAGTTTGTGTCATAACGAGTATAGTGATAATCAAGATCAATTTGTTTTTTGTTTTTTTGGAGGGGGAGGGGGTTATATTGAGGGGGGTGCGAGAGAGCATTTGTTGATAGCCCCATAAGTTGATCCTAATCTATTCGGGCACCCAATGGATATACTGATGACATGTCCTATAAATTGATCCAATCGTTTGCGAGATATTATACTGAACAGAGACAAACAGACAGATGAAGAGACTGATGAAGAGACAGATAAACAAACAGGCACATAGCGTTAAAGGGGAGATGGGTCGTTTTTCTGGTCCACTTTCTTCCTCATGCTTAGCCCCATAAGTTTTCAGATTAAAAGACCTTCGGCCCATTAGTTTGGCGATTTTAAGGACCTTCGGCCCATTAGTTTGTCGATTTTAAGACCTTTCGCCCATTTCTTTGTCAATATTAAGGCGTTTTGTGCCCTTTAGGTGTCAATATTTTCCTGGCGAACGATAGCGAGCCTGTAATAGTGGAGGAATCGGCCTTCGGCCGTGACATTTTTCTGCTGCCCCACTCTCCTACGTATCTCTTCATTCCTCAATCTGCCTCTACGAGTAACTCCACACATACTCCTCAAGCAGCTCATCTCCATCACATCCACCTTAATTTCTCCTTTTCCTGCAGAGCCCATGTCTCAGCCCCATACATCACTGTTGACACAGCAATTCCTTGATACATTGCACTTTTAACTTTCATTCCGAGATTTCTCATCTTCCACATACTTCCCATTGCTCCTAAAACATTCCTTCCTTCACATACTCCCTGTTTTACCTCCATTCCTGCTTATCGTTCCTCCTAGATATTTAAACCACTCTACTTTTTCCAATATTTCCCCATCCAGCCTCACATCTAGATTCACCCTACGATCACCCCTATTACACACCATTACTTTACTATTATTGACGTTCACCTTCAGCTTCCTCCTCCCACAAACCACATCAAACTCTTTGACTACCCGCTGCAGTTTCTCCTCAGAATCCGCCACCAACACTGTGTCATCAGCGAACAACAACTGGATTCAACTCCCAATCTCTACCATTCTTTCCTACTAAACCCAATCCTCTACCCATACTTCTCATTTTCACCTCCCTCACCACACCATCCATAAATATATAAAACAGCCACAGTGACATTAAACAACCCTGTTGCAAGCCTACATTTACCTCAAACCATTCACTCAACTCATTATTTCCTACTCTAACACACGCTCTGCTCCTTTCATAAAAACTCTTAACTGCTTTTAACAAATGTCTTCCAATTTCATAAATCCTTAACATCTTCCACATTGCTTCTCAATCCACACAATCATACGCTTTTTCCAAATCCATTAAAGCCCAAAATATCTCTTTATGCTTCTCTAAATACTTCTCGCATAACTGTCTTACTGCAAACATCTGATCCACGCACCCTCTTCCCCTCCTTATACCGCACTGTTCTTCTCCTATTGCAACTTCCGTACACTTTATTATCCTCTCTATCAACACCCTGCCATACAGCTTTCCAACCACTGATAATAAACTAATACCTCTATAACTTGAACATTCCTGCTGATCTCCCTTCCCCTTGTACAACGGCACAATACATGCACTCTTCCAGTCTATTGGTACCATTGACACAACAAAGCACACATTGAATAGTCTCACCAGCCAATCTATTATCACATCTCCACCCTTCTTAATACACTCCACAGCAATACCATCCAAACCTTCTGCTTTTCCCGCTCTCATTTGTCTCACTGCTTCTTTTGCCTAATTGTTCTCAATCCTTGCATTCATTCCCTGCCACCTGGGTAACCGATCTCCATCAACCACTGCTTCAATCACTGCTTCTCTTTCATCTCTTGAATTTAGATTAAAAATACTCTGCATATCTTTTCCTCACTTAAACTCCTTACACTAGTAATTCTCCATTTGCATCATTCACTGGCTCTTCCATCTTTTGTCCTCCTTTCCTTACTCTATTTGCCTCCTTCCAGAACATCTTTCGTTCTTCAAAATTCTCACTATATAGTGTATAATAGTAAATAAAGCGTATAAGTAAAGTGGACGATGGTAAATAAAGTGTATAGGAAAAGTGGCTATAATAGTAAATAAAGCGTATAAGTAAAGTGGACGATGGTAAATAAAGTGTATAAGTAAAGTGGCTATAATAGTAAATAAAGTGTATAAGTAAAGTGGCTATAATAGTAAATAAAGTGTATAAGTAAAGTGGCTGATGGTAAATAAAGTGTATAGGTAAAGTGGATAATAGTAAATAAAGTGTATAAGTAAAGTGGATACCGGTAATAGTAAATAAATTGTATAAGTAAAGTGGATAATAGTAAACAAAGTATACAAGTAAAGTGGATAATAATAAATAAAGTGTGGTAAAGCCTGAAACAGCTCGATCCTGACGGGTTTCCAAAAGTTCTGATATGTTGAGACGTGCCTCCAACTGCTGGCCTTCCTTCTTGCTTTCCTTCCTTCCTTCTTGCTTTCCTTCCTTCCGCCCTTCATTCCTGTTTTCCTTCCTTCCTTCCTGCATTCCTTCCTTACTTCTTTCCTTCCTGCATCCCTTCCTTACTTCCTTCCTTACTGATTCCCTTCCGTCCTTCCTTCCTGCATCCTTTCCTTCCTTCCTGCCTGCATCCCTTCCTTCCTTCCTGCATCCCTTCCTTACTGTTTTCCTCCTTGATTCCCTTCATTCCTGCTTTCCTTCCTTCCTTCCTGCATCCCTTCCTTCCTTCCTGCATCCCTTCCTTACTGTTTTCCTCCTTGCTTCCCTTCATTCCTGCTTTCCTTCCTTCCTTCCTTCCTTCCTGCATCCCTTCCTTACTGTTTTCCTCCTTGCTCTCCTTCCTTCCTGCATCCCTTCCTTACTGTTTTCCTCCTTGCTTCCCTTCATTCCTGCTTTCCTTCCTTCCTTCTTTCCTTCCTGCATCCCTTCCTTACTGTTTTCCTCCTTGCTTTCCTTCCTTCCTTCCTTCCTGCATCCCTTCCTTACTGTTTTCCTCCTTCCTTCCTGCATCTCTTCCTTACTTCCTTCATTTCTGATTCCCTTCCGTCCTTCCTTCCTGCATCCCTTCCTTCCTTCCTGCATCCCTTCCTTACTGATTCCCTTCCGTCCTTCCTTCCTGCATCCCTTCCTTCCTTCCTGCTTCCCTTCCTTCCTTCCTGCATCCCTTCCTTACTTCCTTCCTTGCTGATTCCCTTCCGTCCTTCCTTCCTGCATCCCTTCCTTCCTGCTTCCCTTCCTTCCTTCCTGCTTCCCTTCCTTCCTTCCTGCATCCCTTCCTTACTTCTTTCCTTCCTGCATCCTTTCCTTACTGATCCCTTCCGTCCTTCCTGCATCCCTTCCTTCCTTCCTGCTTCCCTTCCTTCCTGCATCCCTTCCTTCCTTCCTGCTTCCCTTTCTTCCTTCCTGCATCCCTTCCTTCCTTCCTTCCTTGCTGATTCACTTCCGTCCTTGCTTCCTGCATCCCTTCCTTCCTTCCTGCATCCCTTCCTTACTTCCTTCCTTGTTGATTCCCTTCCGTCCTTCCTTCCTGCATCCCTTCCTTACTTCTTTCCTTCCTGCATCCCTTCCTTACTGATTCCCTTCCGTCCTTACTGATTCCCTTCCGTCCTTCCTTCCTGCGTCCCTTCCTTCTTCCCTTCCTTCCTTCCTGCATCCCTTCCTTACTTCTTTCCTTCCTGCATCCCTTCCTTACTGATTTCCTTCCGTCCTTCCTGCATCCCTTCCTTACTGATTCCCTTCCGTCCTTCCTTCCTGCATCCCTTCCTTACTTCTTTCCTTCCTGCATCCCTTCCTTACTGATTCCCTTCCGTCCTTCCTTCCTGCATCCCTTCCTTCCTTCCTGCTTCCCTTCCTTCCTTCCTGCATCCCTTCCTTACTTCCTTCCTTGCTGATTCCCTTCCGTCCTTCCTTCCTGCATCCCTTCCTTCCTTCCTGCTTCTCTTCCTTCCTTCCTGCATCCCTTCCTTACTTCTTTCCTTACTGATTCCCTTCCGTCCTTCCTGCATCCTTTCCTTACTGATTCCCTTCCGTCCTTCCTTCCTGCATCCCTTCCTTCCTTCCTGCTTCCCTTCCTTCCTTCCTGCATCCCTTCCTTCCTTCCTTCCTTGCTGATTCACTTCCGTCCTTCCTTCCTGCATCCCTTCCTTCCTTCCTGCATCCCTTCCTTACTTCCTTCCTTGCTGATTCCCTTCCGTCCTTCCTTCCTGCATCCCTTCCTTCCTTCCTGCATCCCTTCCTTACTTCTTTCCTTCCTGCATCCCTTCCTTACTGATTCCCTTCCGTCCTTCCTGCATCCCTTCCTTACTTCCTTCCTTGCTGATTCCCTTCCGTCCTTCCTTCCTGCATCCCTTCCTTCCTTCCTGCATCCCTTCCTTACTTCTTTCCTTCCTGCATCCCTTCCTTACTGATTCCCTTCCTTCCTTCCTGCATCCCTTCCTTACTTCTTTCCTTCCTGCATCCCTTCCTTACTGATTCCCTTCCGTCCTTCCTTCCTGCATCCCTTCCTTCCTTCCTGCTTCCCTTCCTTCCTTCCTGCATCCCTTCCTTACTTCTTTCCTTCCTGCATCCCTTCCTTACTGATTCCCTTCCGTCCTTCCTTCCTGCATCCCTTCCTGCTTCCCTTCCTTCCTTCCTGCATCCCTTCCTTACTTCTTTCCTTCCTGCATCCCTTCCTTACTGATTCCCTTCCGTCCTTCCTTCCTGCATCCCTTCCTTCCTTCCTGCTTCCCTTCCTTCCTTCCTGCATCCCTTCCTTACTTCTTTCCTTCCTGCATCCCTTCCTTACTGATTCCCTTCCGTCCTTCCTTCCTGCATCCCTTCCTTCCTTCCTGCTTCCCTTCCTTCCTTCCTGCATCCCTTCCTTACTTTTTTCCTTCCTGCATCCCTTCCTTACTGATTTCCTTCCGTCCTTCCTGCATCCCTTCCTTACTGATTCCCTTCCGTCCTTCCTTCCTGCATCCCTTCCTTCCTTCCTACATCCCTTCCTTACTGTTTTCCTCCTTGCTTCCCTTCCCTCCTGCATTCTTTCCTTCCTTCCTTCCTCTTCCCATTCCCTTCCTTCGTTGCCTTCTCTATTCCTTCTTGTCTTTCTATCTTCCTTTCTGTTTTGCTTCCTATCTTCTTTGTTATTTATTTCTGGCCTTAGTTCCTTCCCAAATTTCTTCATAACCTATTCCTGCCTTTCTTCTCCCTTCTTTCCTTTCGACCTTCCCTCCTTCCTTTTGATTTTTACCTCTTGCATTCCATCCTTCCTTCGTTCATTCATCCCTTTTTTCCTTCCTTCTCTCCGTTCCTACCGTCTTTATGTTTTTCCTTACTTCCTTGTTAACTCTCTCTCTCTATCTCTCTCTCCATCTAATTATCCTACCCCCCCCCCCTTCCTTCCTTCCGCCCCCTCATAATATAGAGAGAAACGTGCCTCCACCTGATACTGTCTTCCTCCTCCTCTTCCTCTTCTTCTTCCTTCTCTTCTTCTTCTTGCGCCTCCTCCTCTTCTTCTTCTTCGTCTTCCTCGTCACCACCACCATCATTATTAAACATCTTCCTCATTCTTCTCCCCCATTACCTCTTCCTGTTTGTCCACCTTTACCTCCTATTCCTGCTTTACCTCCTCCTCGTGTTCCAATTCTCCTCCACCTCCTCCTCTTCTCCACCCTCACTCCCCTTCTCTTCTTTTCCTCTTCCCCCCTTCCACCAACACCTCCTCCTTCTCTTCCCCTTCCACCCTCATTCCCCTACTCTTCTTTTCTTCCTCCCCCTTTCCACCACCACCATCTCCTCCTCCACCTCCACCTCCACTCATTTTCTTTCTTTCTCTGGCTTGTATCCATCGGCCCCATTCAGCCAACTGTTTTAAGACGTTTATCCCCATCCAGGTGTCGATTTCTTCCTGGCGAGCGATAGCGAGCCAGCATTGTATGAGAAATCCGGCTTAAATGTTTCTATCGAAAATGTACAAATTTAGCTTGCTGTCCAAACAAAAATATATATATGCTGGCTCGCTACCGCTCGCCAGAAAAATATTGACACCTGGATGGGGGTAAACGTCGTAAAACAGTCGGCTGAATGGGGCCGAATGGATACAAGCCAGAGAGAGAGGGAGATAAAGAGAACAAAAAAGCGAGGTGGGCTCCCTTAAAAGGGTGAGGACGCTGTCAATTAACCCTCTGACTGCCACACACCCTTCCTAATCTGCATAAAATCGTCTAATAGTAGCCAAAATAAACTGTTGCATTGGGTCCTCATCCTCCTCAAAGGGTTAATAGATAATATTCCCGCCCTGTCTTGGAGATTACCCCATGCTGCAATGGTGCATCCGGGGGGGGGGGGGGGGGGAGGGGGGAGGTATATAGGTGAAGGGAGAAGATTAGAGGATTAGCCGGCTGAAATGAGAGAGAGAGAGAGAGAGTGAGTGATAGAGTGGATGAGAGAGAGGGGAAGAGGGAGTGAGGGGAAGAGAGAGTATGAGTGTGTGAGAGGGCGAGGGTGAGTGAAAGAGAGAGAGGGGGGGAACAGAGAATATGACAGAGAGGGTGAGAGAGAGAGAGAGAGAGAGAGAGAAACAGAGTGAGTGAGAGAGATTGAGTAATAGAGATAGATTGATAAAAATATAGATAGATAGAGAGAGTGTGTGTTTGTGTGAGTGAGTGAGAGAGAGTGGGTGTTTGGTGCGTGAGAGAGAGAGAGAGAGAGAGAACAACAATAACTTTCCCACAATGAACAGTTCTGCCTCACCACATAGCCTACCCAATTACATAAACTGTCTATAGTGTTATTGGCTGATTTATTTAAGGGGGTAGTACTCGCTTTTTCTGGACTCCCTTCTCCCTCGTGTTTAGCATATTAGTTTTGAGGTTTAAAGACGTTCGTTCCGTTAGTTTGGCGATTTTGAGACCTTTCGCCTCATTTGTTTATCAATATTAAGACCTTTCGTGCTCTTTAGGTGTCGATTTTTTCCTAGCGAGCGATAGCTAGCCTTTAATTTTAGAAGAAACCGGCCTTCGGCTGGGACATTTTTCTACTGAAAAATGTACAAATTTATCTTGAAAGTGGGTCTAGGGGGTGTTTTTTCTAAGTTTGATGGAGGTCTAGCAAGGAAACAACAAATTATATGAATACATGAATATATAGACCAAAATCCAAGCACTACCCCCTTAACCCTTTATTTTTTTTTTTTTTTTTTTTTTTTAAGAGACAATGAACGGAGGAAGGAAAAACACAGATAAAACAAAAAGGTCCATGTGCCTAAAGGCATCCTCCATTCATAAAATGTTTATATCAAGTTGCAAGAGATGTGAAATTAAATGGCAGTGTTGACTAATCATTAAGTTGTCATTGAATTACTCCGTCCTTCTCGTTGCATTAAGGGGGGTCACCGTTTTTTTTTTTTTTTTTTTTTTTTATATCTTTCTCTCCTTTTCTCTTTCTTTCCCTGGCTTGTATCCATTTGGCCCCATTCAGCCAACTGTTTTATCCCTCTCACGTTCTTGACGCAATGTTGAGCCTATTAGGGATACTTTAAAGCCTTTGTTACCATCAGGGGTATTTAGAAACCTTTAGTTTAGTTACTTCAACCTCTGCAGTTGTCTTTGAGTTAGCTGTGGGCAGAAAACTAATTTTGGAGTGGTAATTATAAGAGTGAGAGAACTCTATTTAGTATTGCTAATCTGGCAACCTCTGCGTCATATGGTCGTGAGAGGGTTAAGACGGTTATCCTCATACAGGTGTCGATTTCTTCCTAACGAGCGATAGCGAGCCATCATTGTATGGAGAAATCCAGCTTCGCCGGAGACATTTTTCTATCGAAAAATGTACAAATTTAGCTTGCCGAAACAACAAAAATATATATATGCTGGCTCGCTACCGCTCACCAGGAACATATTGACACCTGTATGGGGGTAAACGTCTTAAAACAGTAGGCTGAATGGGGCCGAATGGATACAAGCCAAAGAAAGAGGGAGAGAAAGAGAAAAAAAAACGAGGTGGGCTCCCTTAATTAATTTTGTCTGGTCTATTATGGTCAGTAGGGTTTATTTGTGGTTATTTTGGCTTGTACCCACACAATCAGTTTAAGGGGAGGTATTTAGTTTGGTCTCTAGATATCCATCAAGCTTAAGATTAACACCCCCTTGAGCCCCTTTCAAGATAAATTTGTACATTTTTCGGTAGAAAAATTTCCCGGCTGAAAGCCGGTTCCTCTTAAATTACAGGCTCGCTATCGCTCGCCAGGATAAAATCGACACCTAAATTGCACGAAAGGTCTTAAAATTGACAAACATGGGTTGAAAGTTCTTAAAATCATCAAAATAATGGGGCGAACGTTTTAAAATTAGAAAAGCAATGGGGCTAAGCACGAGGGAGAAAGGAGTCAAGAAAAAACTCCCTCAAGTGGAAATCTCCCCTTAACCCCTTGTCTACCGCATTTATTTTGTTTGATTATGGCTACTATTAATCGATGAAATTTAGTTTAGGAAGGACCTCTAACAATAATGAGGCTTCAAACTGTTTCAATCAGCCTCTTTAACTACCACAGATCCTTCCTAAGCTGCATAACATTGTCTAAGGATGTCTATAGGGTTAACACACACACACACACACACACACAATGTGATCTAAGGCGCTGACTGCGAGGGCGGGGGTTCAAGTTCGCTAGATTTCCAAAGTTTTTTTCCGGCTATACTGATGGAGAGAATTGTATCGTGGTCCCTCCCTAACCAATCTGCTCAACTATTAGCTTGTTAGCCTACACATACTTCTCACCAGTGCATCTGCGTATTGTTTTATATATTTTGTGTTTCTATGCCTCAACCTCGGTACTGTAGGCTGTTCAGTAAGTAGCCTGTAACACTTACGAGGCCCCAGTATAAGAACATAAGAACATAAGAACATAAGAAAATGGGAGTCTGCAGAAAGCCGATTGGCCTAAGCAAGGCAGATCCCTGTCCCACACAACCCCAATTCAATTACAAAGCCCAATTATAGGCTTCACACTCTAATACCCTGAGGATCATCTTACCAAAACGGTTAGAGATTAACGCAGGATTATGGGGGTCTGCAGAGCGCTGATTGGCCCAACCCGGCTGATCCCCCTTCACACCCAACCCTTCTCGTCCATATGCTTATCCAATTTTATCTTAAAGCTCCCTACAGTTTTAGATCCCACTATAGCACTTGGTAGTCCATTCCACCCATCTACAACTCTGTTACCAAACCAATATTTGCCTATATCTTTTCTGAAACGAAATTTATCTAATTTGAAACCATTGGTACGAGTTCTTTCGCTATCACTGAGCTTTAGTACATTTGTCATGTCCCCTTTGTTAATCCCACTAACCCACTTGAACACCTATATCATATCCCCTCTAACTCTGCGTCTCTCTAACGAATGTAAACCTAATTTCTTCAACCTTTCTTCATACGAAAGATTTCTAATATTATGGATAATTTTTGTCATTCTACGCTGTACTCTCTCCAATGAATCTATGTCCATTCTATAATAAGAACACCAAAATTGGACAGCATAATCCATATGGGGTCTCACTAATGACAAGTATGTACTATGGTGGGAACTCAGGCCTCTCTCCCTAAATCTTTCCTTCATCCTATGACTTATACTGCTTTAAACTTCGTATGTGCAGGTATTTTGACTCCAAGGTTCCTTGAATTTGGCTCTGTCACTCGTTTAGATTTGGGGGAGACACTCGTTACAGGTAACCTGCCTTTTGTCTCCTTCATAGACATAGGAAGGAAAAAATACTCCGGTCGCCAAATGTTGCAAATGACCTCGTAGTTAAGGTATAATAAGCATTGTTCTGTACCTAGGTTAAGAAAAACTATGTAGAGTTTTAACTTCACTACTGCAAGTGAACAATAAACCGACCAATTATTATTTATATTATGATTATTTCACACACACACACACACACCTCAACACACACACACCTCAACACTCACACACCTCAACACTCACACACCTCAACACACACCTCAACACAACACACACACCTCAACACACACACACACACACACACACACACACACACACACACACAGTCAAGAAGGTATAAGTGTCGCCCAAGTGCCCCACTATTTAAATTACCCCTTGGCCCTTCAGAAACAAACACCACATCCACACCTCAACACACACACACACACACCTCAACACACACACACCTCAATATCACACACAGGGAAGAAGAAGATAAAGAAGAAGAAGAAGGAGAAGACTAAGAAAGTGATGAAGGTTAGTGGACAGAGACATGATACAGAAAGTGAAACAGAAGATAGTAGTAGTGACAGTGGTAGTGTTGATGAAGGTTAGTGGGATCTGCCTCAGGGTTCGGACAGAGATAAGGTACAGAAATTGAAACAGAAGATAGTAGTAGTGACAGTGGTATGGCTTAGGTTGTTAAGAGTTTGCTGTGGTCTATACCCTGTTCCAAGTAAGTAGGCCAACACTCTTGAACATTAACCTCTATGACTCACAAACCACTAAAGTAATCCAGCTAATATAATTATCTACCATTTAGGAAAGGTCAGGCAGGGAATAGGGGGAGAAATTTACAGCCCATTTGTTCCAGCCCTTTTTGAGTTCCACAGGTTAGGGTTCACGATGTTTGGCCTACATATTTAGAACAAGGTATAACCATTAACATGTGAACATCCACCCCACAAACCCGACTGGCTCCAGAGTGGATTCGAACGCCCTCCAGACTAAGCCGACCTCCCTCCGGGACAAAGTAAGATCGTTGGAAAGCTTTTTCATTCACGTGATGCACAGCAATTTTGTTTTCAATAGAGTGGAAAATTTATGGAATGGATTATTTAGAAATGTTATTGAATGTTGTACTGGTCAATCGTTCAGTAATTGACTTGATAAATATCTCGTTCTTAATCCCCTATTAACTGCTTTTACAAATGAAAAACCTCCCAACATATATTTATTTATTTTTTGCACATTGGCGAGTTAAGTTAGATACAAGCAGCCTCGTAAGGATCAATATATATATGTTGTTGCTTGTTTTCCTTTGTACTTGTCATGTGAAGAGACACGTGCTGGCGCCTCACCTAGAGATACCCCTATTATTTGGCTGTCACATACTCATTGGACGATTGTTTCCCCTTAGAAAGGAATTGTGGGACTCAAAGGGTTAAGGGGAGGTTTTTAGTTTGGTCTCTAGGTATCCATCAAGCTTAAGATTACACCCCCTTGAGCCCCTTTCAAGATAAATTTGTACATTTTTCGGTAGAAAAATTTCTTGGCTGAAGGCCGGTTCCTCTTAAATTACAGGCTCGCTATCGCTCGCCAGGATAAAATCGACACCTAAATGGCACGAAAGGTCTTAAAATTGACAGAAATGGGTCGAAAGTTCTTAAAATCGTCAAAATAATGGGGCGAACGTCTTAAAAATAGAAAAGCAATGGGGCTATACATGAGGGAGAAAGGAGTCAAGAAAAAAATCCCTCAAGTGGAAACCTCCCCTTAACCCTTGGAGTGGTGTGTCGCGACCTGTGATCCTTTTGATTGATTGTTCATCTTAAGGGGGGTCACCGGCTTTTTTGTTATCTTTCTCTCCTTTTCTCTCTTTCCCTGGCTTGTATCCATTCGGGCCCATTCAGCCTACTGTTTTAAGACGTTTACCCCCATCCAGGTGTCAACATTTTCCTGGCGAGCGATAGCGAGCCAGCATATATATATTTTTGTTTTGACAGCAAGGTACAATTGTACATTTTTCGATAGAAAAATTTCTCAGGCAAAGCCGGATTTCTCCATACAATGCTGGCTCGCTATCGCTCGCCAGAAAGAAATCGACACCTGGATGGGGCTAAACTTCTTAAAACAGTTGGCTGAATGGAGCCGAATGGATACAAGCCAGGGAAAGAGAGAAAAGGAGAGAAAGATAAAAAAAAAGCCGGTGACCCCCCTTAATTGGGCTAGACATTTCATCTCCAAGCAGCCGTATCTCCTGGCGCTTAACTCCAGATTTTGTTTTTCCTATGTGGATGAGGGAGACAGAAGGCAAAACTGAGTGTGACGAGTGCCTCCCCCAGACTTGAAAGAGTGACAGGGTCCAAATCAAGGAATGTTCGAGCCAAAAGGCCTGGACACACGGTGCTTGAAGTAATTTAAGTCATAGGATGAGGGAAAGATGGATTCAAGGAGAGTTCCAGAGCTCAGCTGTTGAATAGAAGAAAGATTGGTTGTATTATTTCACTTTTGGGTTGGAGAGTTGCACAGAGTAGGGTTGAGATTGTGTTGCAAGAAAGTATGCCTTTACATAAGTTAAGGTGATTTATTTTTTATGTACCGGTATGTTTTATTTTATCATTATTTTAATTTTGTTTATGTATTTATTTGTTTATTTATTATATTTATTTATTATATTTTTGTTTTATTATTAAATGTTGTTATATTATGTTTTAGTTTCCTCTGTAGACTTCCATCAAGCTTAATATATATCCTCTTCGAGATAAAAGTGTGCATCGGCAGATAAATGTTCTGCTCGAAGACCGGTTCCTCCTGAATTACAAAGTTTGCTTATACTCGCCAGGAAAAAATCGACATCTAAATGACAAATGGTCTTCAAATTGACAAAGAAATGGAGCGAAAGGTCTTAAAATCGCCAAACTAATGGGGCGCACGTCTTTAAATATAAACAAATAAGAAAGTATACCATACTTCGTGTTAATAGTACTGTATGTTTTCATTATTGACGATATATTACAGTATTATTATATATTCAAGTCATACGAGATAATGACATGCCCCATTCTCGGCTGGTAGTTTGGTGATCGTGAACTATCGCCTCAGATTGTACAATCGAGGTTAATAAGTGTCAGATATTTCACAAAGTTTCGGACACTGACTAATACTCTGAGGGATAAGCACTTTTTCCAGTAACTATAAAGATACCAATAACACTTGTTGAGCGAAAACCACTGGAATCTATTACAACACTTAATATCCCCGATCGTACAGGTCTCGGCGTAGATAAGGTTACCCCTGTTCGAATCTCTGAACCTTTGAACCTTTCTGTACCAACGACGTCCCTTTTAAATTAATTCTGGCTACTATTAGACGATTTTGTTCAGTTTAATAAGGGCCTCCACCAACTAACAGGCTTCTAACTATCTCACTTCACCCTCTTTACTGCCACAGATCCTTCTCAAGCTGCATAAAACCGTCCAAATATAGCTAGAATAAGATAAAAAAGACGTCGCCGCTACAGAATGGGTTAAACACTAAACTATCTAACTGTAAACTATCTGGGATATAATAAATATTTTGTATTGTTTCGTTTGAGCGTTCGATAGATTCAAGTGGGTGGTTCGCCATCTATGCTCTTGACTGTACAACCCCCCCCCCCCCCCCCCTTTCCCCACACGTGGCCTCAGCGGGTCCCAGCCTCGTAAACTAATCCCTTTTGTAGCGGCGACGTCCGTTTAACTTTATTCTGGTTACTATTAGACGATTGTATTCACTTTCAAAAGAGCCTCCAGCAATCAACAAGCTTCAAACTGTCTCGCTTGACCCTTTTTGTAACCACAGATCCTACTTAAACTGCACACAATCCTCTAAATATAGCTAGAATACAGTGAAAAAGACGTCGCCGGTACGGAAAGGAATTAAAGCAAGGCGTTTTGTTTTTGACCTATTTATATGATCCTGCAAACAGACAAACATAAAGATCGGGGGTGATAACAGTGCTCCGTTTACTCTACAATGAGCTAGCTATACAATTGTGTCTGACTTCAAATTACCAGCAAGTATATATCTTCGATGCTCAGCGGGTGGCAACACGGGGGTATCCGATTACAGCCAATCAGGTGACGCCATGATGACTGAGCTTGCCATATAGCTAACATTTATTTCTAGCTATAAGATATCAATATGCAATCAATTTCTTCCTCTATACACACAATGCATTCACTATACTTAAATACGATCATTATAACCTACTTGTATAGCCCGGTAACGCGATATAAATAGACCAATAAATAACACGCCGCCACGTGACGGCATCGGCAGGTCAGGTGTCCAGAAGCGTGGGGAGACACGAGACAGGACATATTAATGTCGAGTTTGCCTTCCTAGTGAGTGGTGTGTTTCCGTACTTTCCTTCGTGTGCGCGTGTTAGTGAGTTCTATCAACTTATTCGTGGAAAAGAGTGAAGGAGAGAGCTGGCGGAAGATGAAGAATATGGTATGTGGTGATTGGTTGGCTAGAAGTGGTGTTTTGATCTAAGTTTTGTGTAGGCCTATGGTTGTTTCCGATTTCTGCGCGTTACTAAAGTTACCCTAAGTTTTGTGTAGGCCTATGGTTGTTTCCGATTTCTGCGCGTTACTAAAGTTACCCTAAGTTTTGTGTAGGCCTATGGTTGTTTCCGATTTCTGCGAGTTACGAAAGTTACCCTAAGTTTTGTGTAGGCCTATGGTTGTTTCCGATTTCTGTGCGTCACTAAAGTTACCCAAGTTTTGTGTAGGCCTATGGTTGTTTCCGATTTCTGTGCGTCACTAAAGTTACCCAAGTTTTGTGTAGGCCTATGGTTGTTTCCGATTTCTGTGCGTCACTAAAGTTACCCAAGTTTTGTGTAGGCCTATGGTTGTTTCCGATTTCTGTGCGTCACTAAAGTTACCCTTTTTTTAAATCCTGTTCCCGCCCGCCCTTTCTCCTGTCCTTTAACATTCTCTCTTCTTCCCACTTTATCTTTCTCTTCTATGTTCTTCCTTTCTTTTCTCTTCCCTCCATTCATCTTTCCTCCCGGTCTCTGTAACTCCCTCCATCCCACAATCCACCTCTTGCACACCTCCCTCCCCCCATACTTACACCATCCCCCCTCTCCTCCACACCTCCCTCCTCCTTCCTTCCACACCTCCCTCACTCTCTCCATCCATTCAAATCTCTCTTCCCGCCCTCTCTTCCCTTCACCCCTCCCTCCCTCTCCCTTCCACGCTTCTTTCCTTTCACACCTCCCTGTTGCACTTTCCTCCCACCTTACACACCTCTTTTTTTTTTTTTTTTTTTTTTTTTTTTTTTTTTTTTTTTTTTTTTTTGACCCATAGGTGGGTCTAAGGGGGGGAAAAGAGAGGGGGGGGGGGGGGGTGAGAGGGAAGAGAAAGGAGGAAAGTATGAAGGAAAGTAGGAGAGTAACAGTTGGTGGGCAGACCACCTTGCTATGTTGTGTGTTTGAAACATATGTTTTTGTGTTGGGGCAAGTGGTGTATTTTCTTTATGTTTGTTGTTTGGTAGCTAGCTAAGGACGAAAGTGTGATTGTTATTATTATCATTATTTTTATTATTATTACTGTTTGTGTATAGTTGAGTTCACTATTTTTCTTTTTGGTTTGAATTTTTTTTTTTTTTTTTTTTTTTTTTTTTTTTTTTTTTGTATTAATATATTGGATCTGGTTCCTCTATTTCATTTATTATCTTTAGACTACTTTTGAACCAGGTGTGTTGTCTGAGGTCTTGTTGTAATTCATGGTTATTTTTTATATTTACGAATATCGGGTCTTGTAGGTGTTCTAGTCTGCTCCATATTTCGTTGCCTGTTTGTGGATGCGTATATTAAGTGGTAGAGTGTTTGTGTGTTCGTGTATCTGGATAGTTGTCATCGTATATGGGTAACGTTGGTTAGTGGCAAATCTTAGTGCTTTATTTTGTATTATTTGTAGTTTTCTGAGTTGTGTTTTACTCAATGTATGTGTAGGTACGGGGGGATAGTCTAGGATTGGTAATATGAGTGTTTTTACTAGGTGTGTTTTTATGTTGGTGTTAAGAGCTGAGAAGCGGTATAGTTTGTTCAAGGCTATTTGTGCTAGGTTTTTCCTCTCTGTTACATTTTTGGTGTAGCCATTTGTGCTACCTCCCTCCCACACACCTCCCTCCCTTCCTCTCCCTCCTTATACACCTGCCCTCTCTCCACAATTACCCCCTCCCCTCCCTCTATCCACGTCTCCTTTCCTCCCTCCCTCTTCCTCTACACGTCTCCTTTCCTCCCTCCCTCACTCCCTGCCACACCTACCTCTCCCCACACCTCACCACACAGCACACCTCCCTCCCTCCACCCCCCCCCCCCCCTTCCCTCCCTCCACACCTCTCTCTCATCTAACTATATATGTAATGACATAGTTTAAGCTAGAAATAGGGTGAAGATTGCGTATGCACCTTCGCCCTTTTGAGATAATGTAACTATGATACTTGTGTAACATTTGTACTTTTCTCAATAAAACAATCAAATCAAAAAATCCTGCTTCCTCCTCAACACCCTCCCTCCCCACCTCCCTTCCCTCTATACTTCTCCCAGTTTCACCCTCTAATTCTCAATAGGTTATGCCGACACCCGAGCTTCACAATATAGCTTCTTCATTAAACAGGTTGGGCTGATTATAAATTACTTATTAACTCGTCGTCTTCGTTGGTGAATGAGGTTTCTTCGTAGTTTTGCTCGCTCGCTCTTCATCTACACACACACACACACACACACACACTCTCTCTCTCTCTCTCTCTCTCTCTCTCTCTCTCTCTCTCTCTCTCTCTCTCTCCATCTACACACACACACACGCTCGCTCACTCACTCTCACTCTCTCTCTCTCTCTCCCTCTCCGAAAGTCACTTCGGTTTAACTTTCTAAGAGTACAGTTACGTTTTTTGTTTCGTATGTTCTACAGTAATTTACATCCCGTGTACTTTAATGTGTGATTGGTCTTTACTTACGGAAATTCCGAATAATGGAATTTACCCGGTAAAATTCTAGCACTTGCTCCAAATCTATTTTAGCATTAATTAGTTTGTATTAATTATCTAGTTTTCCTTCATATTTCATATATTAAGAATTAGTGCAATTTAGTTTTGTTATCAGCCTAACTTAACAATCCTACCTGACCTAACCTAGTATAATATGAATATAAATACTAAAATAATTCCCCTGTTTATAATATCAGCAACTATTAAGTAATGAAATATACATATGGACGAAAATCATCTTAACCCATTCAGTACCGGTGCCTTCCTTTTAAATTTATTATGGGTACTAGTAGACAATTTTATTCAGTTTTCAAAGGGCCTCCAGCAATTCACAGGCTTCGAACTATCTTACTTAACCTTTTGTTACTACTATAGAGGGAGGTGACCTGCTCTTTTACTCTTCTTTTCTTTCTTTCTGGGCTTGTATCCATTCGGTCCCATTCAGCCAACTGTTTTAAGACGTTTATCCCCGGTTATGAATATGAAACGGCATCCCCTGGTGCATGAAAGGGTTAAGTCCTGACCACCTCGCTTGGTTCGTAAGGCGTGTGTGGTCAGTGTATTAATGCAAATCCTGCAGACAATATAGAGGCCTGCTCCTGGACCCTTAGTGTCCAATACCCCTTGGTGTGTGTGTGTGAAGGGGGGGGGGGGGGGGGGAATAGGAGGAGGGGGGGAGAGAGAGAAAAAAGGTGAAAAGAAGTATATGTGAGTGAGAAAAGAGAGAGAGAGAGAAAAGGGAATAGGAAGTGAAAGGTGAGGGAGGGAGGTAGAGTAAATGAGAAAGTAAGGATGGAGGGAATGAGCAGGAAGGAAGCGAAAGGAGTAAGGAAGAAAGGGAGGAGGCAAAATAAGTAAAGAAGGAAGGAGGCTAAAGGAGTAAGGAAAGAGGGAGGAGGGAGGCAAAAGGAGTAAGGAAGGAATAGAGAAAGGAAGGAAGGAGGGAGTGGAAAGTAAGGAAGCTAAAGGAGTAAGGAAGGAGGGAAGCGAGCGAAAGGAGTAAACAAGTAAATGGGCAAGAAGGAGGTAGGGAAAGGAGTAAGGAGGGAGGGAGAGCGATAACAGGAGAGTGTGTGAGACAGGTCATTATTTGTATATGGTATTAAAGGGGGGGGGGGTTTCTCGACCCCCTTCTATCTCATGTTTAGCACTTATTTTTGAGATTTTAAGTCGTTGGCCCTATTATGCCCCTTTCCCACTGGTGAGACAAGTCATGATTTTCGTCGCCTAAGCCAATAAATTGGCACATTCGTGACATGTCTCAACACCTCTCATGAAAAATCGTTTGACTCTCAAGGCCTTTTACACCTCGCAAGGGCCCTCGCGGGTCGTCGCATAATGTTCGCACATTTCGCCCTATTTCTTAGTCAAATTGACCTTTCGTGCTATTTAGGTGTCGATATTTTCGTGGCGAGCGAGGCCGGGATATTTTTCTATCGAAATATGCTGAAATTTATCTCGTTTTATTTGTATTTGTTAAAGCTTGATAGAGGTTTATGGAGGAAACTAACTAAATAGATAAACAAAAAATAAAAACAAATAAAGAGGGTATTGGGGTATTTTGTTTAAAGCTTGATGGAGGTTTAGGGAGGAAACTAAATAAATAGATACAGATTTTAAACACAAATTATGATACAAATTTCCCCTTAATCCATTGTAAGTTTATTTGTTTATATATGGTTGTATTATAGAAGGCTTGAGTGTGGATATCCGCCTGGTTGTATATTCAAGGTGTGCACGAGATATGGAGCGACACGATTCCATGTCAACTCAACCAGTAGACCATTTCAACCAGTGCCAAATCAAGCAAGACCAACCAAACCAGTGCCATAATATAGTACTAACCTAACATAACATAACCGTATTGGTTGATTTGGTACTGGTTGAGAGCTACTGGTTGAAATGGTCTACTGGTTGAGTTGACCGGTCACCGATATATTCACACCCACATATACTGTATATCGCGCGCTCTCTCTCTATCTATCTATCTATCTATCTATCTTATCTATCTATATTACCGTATATCCCCTATTCACTTTGGGTCCAGTTCAATAACACTCAAGTCACCAGCAGAGGTCAGCAGGTTGGGAGGTACAGGCGCGTACAATAATTCAGTCTACTCCTAGATGTCAAACCGGAGCAATTTTGTTTGAAGACTTGAATTAATATTAAAATAACATTGATTTGGCCATTTTATCACTTCTAAGAACAATTCGACCTATCGATCACAATTTTATCCTTGTATATACAATAACACTAAAATAAAAATGGACTCGTTTTCGTTTGACACTCCAAATAAGTCCTACCTCGAAATTTCCCAATTTTCTCTTCAGGCATGTGACGAACTATAATGTACTCTTCAGTTCAGCCTTTTAAGATCCGATTACGCAATTTATTTTTGTTTTCTAGCTAGCCTATAATTAGACGATATTTATTCAGGTTATGTGGAATCAGAGGGGTAATCGAGATAGTCTTTACCCTTAAGATTCCCACAGATCCTTCCTAAGCTGTATAAAATCGTCTAATGCTAGCCAGAGTAAACCGTCAAAACTCGTCATGATCTTCAAGGGCAAACTGAATCTTAAGGGGGAGGTAACCTGGGTTTTTTTTCTGGACACTCTTCTCCCTCATTTTTAGCATAATAGTTTTGAGATTATAAGACGTTCGTTCCGTTAGTTTGGCGATTTTAGGACCTTTCGCCTCTATTTCTTTGTCAGTATTAACACCTTTCGTACCATTAGGTGTCGATCTTTTACTGGCGAGCGATAGCAAGCAAATAATTTGTACATTTTTCTGCCGAAAAATGTACAAATTTATCTTGAAAAGGGGTATAGGGGTTGTTTTGTTAAGCTTGATGGAGGTCTAGCGAGGAAACTAAAAAATACAATAATAACTATATTCAGTACCGGTATATATAAACCAAAAAACAAGACCTACCCCCTTCTACTCATGTCAGCTAATTGTTCTCTTTCATTTCTCAACATTTAATTTCCTTTGATTACCGTTCCTTTCTTGCTCTTCATTACGTTCACCTCATTTCACTTCTCTCTATTAATTATCTTCAAAGGTGGTGCCACACGAGCGCATTTTACGGCAATTTGATCTGAGCAAGTTTGTTGTCGTTATATTTTAAGGCTCTTTCCCATTGGAATAGGAAACTAGATCAGGTAGATTATGTTAGATAGTTTAAATATTCTGAAGCTACCAGACTGCAATTGCTCGTATCGCTCGTGTGACGCCCCCTTTGCAGTCGTGCTTTAATTGTTGCTTGTTTCCTGCACTGGCTAGTTTGTTTACACGCCTACCTACCTTCCTTCCTTCCTTCCTTCCTTCCTTCCTTCCTTCCTTCCTTCCTTCCTTCCTTCCTTCCTCTTCCTTCCTTCCTTCCTTCCTTCCTCCTTCCTTCCTTCCTTCCTTCCTTCCTTCCTTCCTTCCCTTCCTTCCTTCCTTCCTTCCTTCCTTCCTTCCTTCCTTCCTTCCTTCCTTCCTTCCTTCCTTCCTTCCTTCCTCCGTCCTTCCTTCCTTCCTTCCTTCCTTCCTTCCTTTCCTTCCTTCCTTCCTTCCTTCCTTCCTACCTACCTTCCTACCTACCTACCTACCTACCTACCTACCTACCTTCCTACCTACCTACCTACCTACCTACCTACCTACCTACCTACCTACCTACCTACCTACCTACCTACCTACCTACCTACCTACCTACCTACCTACCTACCTACCTACCTACCTACCTACCTACCTACCTACCTACCTACCTACCTACCTACCTACCTACCTACCTACCTACCTACCTACCTACCTACCTACCTACCTACCTACCTACCTACCTACCTACCTACCTACCTACCTACCTACCTACCTACCTACCTACCTACCTACCTACCTACCTACCTACCTACCTACCTACCTACCTACCTACCTACCTACCTACCTACCTACCTACCTACCTACCTACCTACCTACCTACCTACCTACCTACCTACCTACCTACCTACCTACCTACCTACCTACCTACCTACCTTCCTACCTTCCTTCCTTCCTTCCTTCCTTCCTTCCTTCCTTCCTTCCTTCCTTCCTTCCTTCCTTCCTTCCTTCCTTCCTTCCTTCCTACCTACTTACCTGCCTGCCTGGCTACTTTCCTACCTACCTACCTGCCTGCCTGCCTGCCTGTCTACTTACCTACCTACCTACCTGTCTACCTTCCTACCAACCTGCCTACCGATCTTCCTACCTACCTACTTACCTATCGATCTATCTATCTACCTACCTTCCTTCCTATCTATCTATCTATCTATCTATCTATCTATCTACCTACGTTCCTTCCTTCCTACTTACCTGCCTACCTTCCTGCCTACCCACCTAGTCCTGCCTACCTACCTACCTCTGTGTGTCTTGCTGTTTATTTGTCTTCCTATCTGGTCATTCTGTATTCCTATTTGTCTGTCTTTCCTTGAGGGGTTAGTTGTTAGTTTTTGGTCTATATATATATATATATATTTTTTTTTTTAAAGTTTCCTCATTAGACCTCCATCAAGGTTAAACAAACACCCCCTAGATTCCTTTTCAAGATAAATTTGTATATTTTTCGGTAGAAAAATGTTCCGGCCAAAGCCCGGTTCCTCTTGAAATTACAGGGTCGCTATCGCTCACCAGGAAAAAGTCGACACCTAAATGGCATGAAAGGTTTTAATATTGACATAGAAAATAGGGCGAAAGGTCTCAAAATCGCCAAACTAATGGAACGAACGTCTTAAAATCTAAAACATAATGGGGCTAAGCATTAAGGAGAAGGGTTCCCCTTAATTTTCGTTCTCTCAATTAATGTTCTCATACGTTCCGTGCAGCTCTCTGTTATGGCTTGTTTCCTTGATTGCCTTGTTACCTCCGCCGATGAAGTTGGAGGAGGTTGTGTTTTTAGCCTCCGTGTGTGTTTGTCTGGCTGTCTGTCTGTCAACCGGATACCTCAAAAAGTTATGAACCGATGAGTAAACTTGGGTATAAATTATTATATTTTGGGTGTTTGCAACCTAACAGTACTTTAAGGCTTGTGTGTGTGTGTGTGTGTGTGTGTGTGTGTGTGTCAATCAATCAGTCAGTCATGTTTATTGTGTGTGTTTACATACTGTACACGAGAGTTGTGATTATTTGTATGCATGTGTAATTATATCTACGGTACCTTTCTAACAGACAGAAGTGAATATAATAAATAAGAGTTATACAAAGATCCCACTCCCTATTAAACCTTTACTCCTGTGTTCATATAACTAATCATACTACTATATATTAACGACCTTCCTTCTTTGACAGGTAAGTTGATTAGCCGTGATCTACCTGTCTCCTGATCTACCTGGTATGACGGACGACTTCATTTAGGGTGAGTACCGTGAACGTGTTGTGGAAAGGAATGTTATGGATATTGGATACGGTATGAAACTAATTGGTTATATTTTTATAAAGCTTAAGGGCAGATGGGCTATATATTTGCTTATTTACTTATATTTTAATTATTTGTTTAGGTTCCCCCCTAGACCTCCATCAAGCTTAACACAAAAAAAAAACACCTCCTAGACCCCCCTTCAAGATAAGTTTGTAAATTTTTCGATAAAAAAAAAATCCCGGCCAAAGGCCGGTTCCTCTTAAAATTACAGGCTCGCTTTCGCTCGCCAGGAAAAAATTGACACCTAAATGGCACGAAAGGTCTTGAAATTGATAAAGAAATGGGACAAAAGGGATTAAAATAGACAAAATAATTGGGCGAATGTCTTAAAATCTGAAAACCAATGGGGCTAAATATAAGGGAGAAAAGGGGCCAAAAAAATTAACCATCCCACCCCCTTAACCCTTTCGCTGTGGGTGACGTTCTGGAATGTTTTGGCAAGTTACAGCAATTTCCAGGCTTTAAAAGTCTGTAAAAATCGAGTGTCAGTGGGCGGGAGCGTAAGGGGCCCACCTCCGACCCTGAGAGCACCGAGCGGCTCACTGATGTTGAGTGTGTCTCGCGCGGGCCTCTCTCTGTCTCTCTCAACAGTGTAGCCATGCGAGCGAATGTTACATAATAGCGGGTTCCCGCGTTTCACTGGCACCACTGCGGGTGAACCAGACCACGTACGGGGCCCGTTCAGGTGTCATTTTGAAGCTATTCTAGTCTAGTTTTCAGCAGAATACACTTCATTTAATGCAGATGCTTGATTTATCATTCAGGAGTGGCTGAATATGCCGTAAATAGCCCAAAATAGGCCGCAGCCAAAGGGTTAAGAATGTGTAAGTTAAATTGGTAAGTGGATGTATACCGGTACACTGTAAAGATCAATACATTATTCATACGTGTGATAGAAGATATACATAATTTTAATAGAAATAACTGATAAGCTAAAAATCCATTCACAGACAATATTAATATTCAACAAATGACTACTCTGTTTCTTTTCATCTGAAGGTAAATTGAATCCCTTTGCAGCTAATTTTTCGATACTTAGTGGAAAATTATGGATACACTGTGTTTCTGCATCATATCGAGACCAAATTTATATAATTAGCACCATATTTCACTTCAAAATCTTCAATATAACTAAGACATTTTGAGTTTACCGTTAGTTGAAAAGAAACCGAGTATAGTTGTAGATATAGATAAGTAAGATGTATAATTCACCTAGTAGACGAGACAGAAAGGGGCGAGGGAACGCGAAAATGATATCGGACCCTAAGAATTGGAACTTTAGATGTTGTTTCTGTTTGAGCTCTGTCTCGAGTCAGCCACCCCCAGCTATGAGGTATGTGCTTGAGAATATACATACACACATACAAGATAAGTAGATATATTGATAGATAGATATAAAGATGGATAGATTGATAGATAAATAGATATATGGATAGCTAGATGTTAGAATAGACCCTGTAGAATAGGTAGATTAAAACTCCTTATAATAACCAAGTAGATGGATAGATGGATTTCTCGATTATACAATAGACCCTGTAGAATAGACAGATAAACACTCATTATAATTACCAGGTGGATAGATAGAGAGATAGATGGATAGCTCAATGATAGAATAGATACGTAGAATAGATAGGTGCACATTTAATATAATAAAAAACAACAAAATAGAAAATAAAAATACAAAATAGGAAGAGTGGGGATTGGGCCTGAACATATTATAGATAGATAAAAAACACATTATAAAACCCAAGTAGATAGAGAGATAGATGGATAGCTCAATAATATAATAGACCCGTAAATTAGGTAGATTAACACTCATGATATCCGGAAAAGGATTAGATTTCTAAAGGCCGCGAGATAATGGTAAAATAAAATCGGAGAGAGGATCGCATAATTTCTTTGGGCCTGTGGAAAGTTTGGACATTTTAAGAGAGAGAGAGAGTACAAAGGAGTACAAAGGAAATCAAGCAACAACAGGTCTAGTGACCCTTCTAGGCTGCTTGTCCTCCAAAACACTGAGGATCAAGTGTCCAAACAGTGGTTTAGAGAGGGTAAGGGAACATTGGAAAGGGAACTACTGCCCTAGAACTAATGTCCGTGGCAGGATTAGGAAGTTAGGTGACAGATGGGTTAGTAACTGAGGGGGGGGGAGAGAGAGAGAGAGAGTGGGTGTGTAGGGGAGCAGGGTTGAGCTTTGAAATAGGGGATATCGACACATAATTCCCCTTTAGCTTATACAAACTCATACAGGCTTTATACCATTAACCTGAGTATGTATTCACCAAGCATTGTCATCCCCTGTCAAAAAATAAATAAATAAATAAATAACACAAAAAGGAAAGCGAAGAGAGATAGAAAACTGAACGAGAGAGACAGACAGACTGGCAGACAGATAGGTAGACAGGGAGAGAGACAGAGCAAGATAAAGTAATATATGATACCTCACACGTAATGCAAAGATAGGGAATAGGAGGAAGGAAAGATGATATGAATGAAGAGGAATACATGTAAATGCGAAGAGTGGAGGAAATGAAGGGAGGAATACGGTGGAGAGAGAGAGAGAGAGTGTGTGTGTTACAAGGAATAGTTAGCAGCTCAGAGACCTTGCGGTCCATTCCGGGGAGATACTCAAAGTGGAAGGAGAGAGACTGTTTAGTGCACTACACTCATTACAGAGTGTGTAAAATACTATCTACTCTCTTCTTGTACTGCTTTACTGAAGAACTATTTACAACTTCTGAGTGAAGTTTGTTCCAGGTAGAACAAATCTTATATTTGAAAAAGTTCCCACAAATACTAGTGCTGAACCTTTTTAATTCTAATTTGCAGCCATGGTTGCGTGTTGTATTCATATTGAGGCTAAACATTTTGCTAAATTCCACATCATCATAGAGAGTGAGAGTGAGTTACATATATACACAGACTGCACAGACCTTGCGGTGCCTACTAGGCAGTCCGGACTTAATGCTAAATTAGAATTTGCTACAAAGTGGAAGGCAAGGATGGCAAAGCAGAAGGTTCTCTCCCCTCCCACAGGTCGGCATGAAATTATAGTTGGGAAGAACAAGTCCCCCAGCAGAATGAGAAAAATTTCTACTGGGAAATTCATAGTAAAGATGAAGTTGAAAAATATTATATACTACTGATCCTTAACCTCTTTTTTTTTTTTTTTTTTTACCTGTAGTATTCCAACCTCCTTAAAATGGATGTCTAGACTCCTTTACAATGTGTCAATTGTCCTACATTGTACCACTTTCTCTGTCAGTTTGTTCCACTCGTTAACCACACTGTAGGTGAAGAAGTGCTTTGTGACATCGAAATTCGCCCTCCTGGTTTTTAATTTCACTCCATTTCCCCGAGTTAATGAACTATTATTGATTTTGAAAAATGGATCTACGATTCTACATCAATTTTGTCAAAACCCTTTAGTATCTTGAAACACTATTAATGGACCTCGCACTCTTCTTTTCTTAAGTGATTTTGTTTTAGTTTATTTAATCTTTCATGATATGATTTATTTCTTAGTGACGGTATCAACTTGGTCGCTCTACGCTGCACCGACTCGAGTTTCTCAATGTCCTTGTTCAGATAAGGAGACCAAAATTGCATGCCATATTCAATATGGGGCCTCACTATGTTTATAAATACCGGTACTATAATGTTCTAATTTTTATAAGTAAAATTTCTTGTAATATATCCCAATTCTCGATTGGCCTTGTTTGCAGCTGCTGCACATTGATCTGAGGTCTTTAGGTTTTCAGATATAAATCCCCCCAAGGTCTTTACCTAATGCACTTGTTTTGATTGGCTGGCCTTTCACCTTGAATTCATATTATTTGTTTGTGTGAGAGAGAGAGAGAGCGAGCGAGAGAGAGAGAGAGAGAGAGAGAGAGAGATACGGCATTATTATGATTATTAGCTCTAGAGAAAGAGTGAAAGTGAGTGAGAGAGTGTCAGTGTGAATGTACCTGTAAGAGAGTGAGTGTGAGAGCAAGTGTGTGTGTGTGTGTGTGTGTGTGTGTGTGTGTGTTTGTGCGCGCGCGCGATTGAGCTAAAGTATTGGTATGAATAGAATTTATAGATAAGGATAATGATATCGATAAAGTTATTAATAATGAAAACAAATATAAAAAGAAAGCAATGAAGATAATATATCGATTGTAGGCCGTATAATGTCAAAGATAGTGACGATAATGCTGAAAAGAAAATATAGGATAATTTAGTATAATGAAATGGAATTACGGAAACAGAAATAGCAAGAGAAGACCGTGAATTAAATGTAAATTATGAAAATAAAGAACATGCTCATTTATAAAAACTTTCGTTTTTAAGGGCAAATATAATTAAACTATAAGTGAAATGGATTAAATACAAAAATATTACCGGTATATATTTATATATAGAAAATAAAGAGGACACAAAACGTAAACACAATAGAAAGATCATATAAATACAAGAAGGCAACGAAATCACACGACGAAATCACAAATAAGAACATCGAAATCGAAGGAGAACATTTAAATACAAGGACTCTAGATAACAACACGAAAATGGAAACACGAAGATGAAACGAAACCTCATACAGAACATGTAAATACGCAAAGGAAACGGGAGAACAGAAAGAAAATGGAAGTACAAGAAGAAGATTAGTTAAGAGAAAGAAAATAGAAGTAAGGAAGGAGAAACGAGTTAAGAGAAAGAAAATTTAAATACATAAAAGCGAGATAACAAAGAAAATAGAAGTGCAATAAGAAAATTAGTTAAGAGAAAGAAAATAGAAGTAAGGAAGGAGAAACGAGAGAACAGTAAGGAAATAAAAGGAAGAAAATGTAAATACGGAAAGGAAACGAGAGAACGGAAAGACAATGAGAGAAATAAAATGTAAATATTGAAAGAAAACGAGAGAACGGAAAGAAATTGAGAGAAAGTAATGTAAATACTGGAAGGAAACGAAAAACCGAAAGAAATTGAGAGAAAGAAAATGTGAATAGGGAATAAACGAGAGAACAGAAAGAAAATAAGAGAAAGCACTTGTAAATACTGAAAGAAAACGAAAACACTTAAGAAAATATGGAACAAAAAATATAAATATAGAAAGGAAACGAGAGAACAGAAAGAAAATAAGAGAACAATAAAAGGGGCGAGCGTAAAGAAAACTATGAAAAAACTGAAATAAATGGGAAACTGGAATAATGGGGGGAACTAAAGAAAAGGTCCACAAGAAGGTCAGGAGAGGGTGCCATAAAAGATATTTCAGGGGGAGGAAAAGTGTAGATGAGGGGGATGAGCTGAATTGGCAAGTAGCTAGGAGAGAGAGAGAGAGAGAGATAGATAATAAACGAGGATGTTGGTAGGAGGAAGTGTAAATGAAGGATCAAGGTTGAATTGCCAGTGTGTGTGTGCGCGCGCGTGTCTGTACTAATAATCGAGAGAGAGAGAGAGCAAAGGAAAATAGAAGAGAGAGATAGAGAACAAAAAAGAGAGCGAGAGCGAAGACAAATAGAAGAGAACAGAGATATAGAAGAAAATAAGATGATAGAGGAGTTACACAGAGATA